>PVJL010001703.1:0-118904 GCA_004026885.1 Lyroderma lyra | reverse complement strand
ACACCTTAAAGTTACACAACGTTACATATCAAATTTAGTCAACAAAACAGTTTTAAAAATGAAAAGTTCAATTTCACTATTAATTAGGTAAAGGCAAATTAAAATGTATTTTGCAGCCATTCATAGCCACTTGCAACAATGTAAAAAGTGCAGACAGGGCCTTAGCATGTGATTAGAGGGTTGGGGCTTGATGTAAACTATGGTTTGTTCCCTCAAGCAACTATGTACAGAAGACAGCATGAGGGAACTCAGCAGACCAAAACTTGCTCTGTACTCCAAGCTAAACTTCTCTGCCCATTTCTAGACCATCCCCTGAATCTCTACCTTTTGTGCCAGTGCTCATGGCTGTTGTCCTTCCCCTTGCTCTTAGCACAACAAATCTTAATGATATCATTTAAAGTCAACTTCCCTTAAAACATCCCCGAGTCCTTTTAATTCTGACATTATAGATGGGAAAACCCAAGGCCCAGAAAGGTCACGTTGTGTGAAGTTCACACCGCAGACGCGGGGCGGAGTTGAACCTGGAGTCTGGTTCTGACGGCCTCGTGCAGACGAGCTCGGAGAGCGGGAAGTACAGAAGTTACCCCACCTTGCAGCCGGGGGCACTTCGTTCCTCCAACAGCCCCGACAGCTCTAGTCTCAGCTGTACGACCCCTTCCAGCTGGCAAGTGTTCAGGTCTGGCTCCACCACAAAATCTCAGGTGACTCAGTCAGTCAAACGCTCTGTGCCTCAGTTTCCTCACCTGTTAGGTGCCAATAATTACCGCAGCTCATTGAAATGAAGGACACAAAACTATAAATGTGTGAAACAAATGAGACATGATTAACTTTTTATTATTCTCAGGATACAGAAATGCCTGCTCTCTTGCTAAAAGGATGATGGGAAGTCCAAATTGTCAATAAATTTGAAGTGTTGGGTTTTGCCACCAAAGACTGATGGAGCGGGGGGGTGGGGGTGGGTGCTGGCCTTCCACCAGAAGCAGCACTCTGGAAGCTCTGCTCTTCCCCCTGCCTCCTTTGAGGGTAGCCCCTGTGCCACGGCACTCTCTGGCCCAGAGGACTAGCAGGTCGTCCGGGGTCCTCGGAGACAGAACCGGCCGTCTCCGACAAAACACCGAAGTTGGCCACGTTGGTCTTCTAAAAGCTCTTCCTTTGCGCTCTCTCCTGGCCTGCCTTCACTGCCTCTGCCCTGGGTTACTGAGGGAGGGGCTCTGTACCTCCCCCTCCCCCAGCCCCTGTTAGGTTCCCCACCCGTCAGGGCTCACAAGGACCCTGAGGTTGGGAACTGTGTCTGGCAGAGTTCATGCGCAGCATGCTGCACCGAGCTCCAGAGGCTGCCTGCCCGTCTTCCTCCTTAACCACAAGCATCGTGCTGAGCTGGGCCTCCTGCTTACAAAGAAAAAGCCTGATGGCCCTTCCGACAGGTCGTCAGGGACCACTGCCTTTGCTGTCCCCTCCCAGGCTCCACGTGCATTTTCCAACAGGCCCACGGAGAGGGACGCGAGCCGGGGGAGCGCGGGAAGGCGTGCGCCACCCCCGGCCTGGGCTCCTGCTGCAGCCCCGAGGAGTCAGGCCTCCACGGGCCTGGCCTGGGCGGGCAGGGGGCTGGGGACCCCATGAGCAGGCCGAGCGCTGAGAAAGGCCTTAAAGTTGGGTGGGTTTTCCTACCTCTCTTCTCATGTTTAACCCAGAGACCTACCTCCCGTTCTCCTGCTTCGCAGTGCCATAAGCATTAAGTGCGAATTAATTAGTGGAGAATTAAAGGCTAGATGTGAGCATGAGTAAGAAGAGAGGAGAGACCGCGAGACACTGCTGTCATCCCCGGAGCCAGGCTGCTGTGCCAGCTTCCCTGCCTGCGATCCCTGGGCCACTGCCAGCGTGGACGCGGGTCTGGCTGCCTGGGGCCTCCCCTTCCCTGGAGCAGGAGCATGAGGACTAACAGGGGAGGCCCTGCCCTCCCGAGTGACCTTTTATCTGCACAGGATTGTGCTCTCTGCCAAATAGACGAAAAGGAAGGAAGGCCAGCAAGACATTTGTTCTTTTCTTAGCTCCTCAATGGCTGATATTTCAGGAAACCAAAATTCTGAATGGGACCAGAGGGGATTTCAATTCATGCTGCCCGTCTGCAGGCAGGCTCGGCCTTACATAAAGATTCTGTTTCCCCGGGCGCAAGAGGTTCGGGGAGGCTCTTGCCCCGGATTCTCTTCCAAACTTATTTCTTCATGCTTGGAAATCCATCACTAGGCTTTCTTATTTCTTTGCACAAGCCAAATGTGGGTTTTGGTTTTCTGTACAACCACACACATCACACATATAAAATCGTTATCCGTCACCTCCGTGTGAATAGAATAAATGGGCCCTTTCCTTGGAGCAGGCTCGGATGGAGAGGGTACTAGAAGGTTGCAGTGGCAGCCCCTAGGGCTGGAAGAGGAAAGCTGGGAAGCATGTGGAAGAGAATGGATGTAGAGGGAGGTAGAGCTGATGAAGTCTTTTCACCTGAACAGACAGGTCTGGCCTCCAAGTACCCACAAAAACTACAAGTAAAAAAAAAAAAAAAAGCCAGGAGTTCCCTGATGGTGTAGTGGCTTAGGGCTTCAGTGCTGGCGCTGTCAGTACTGCAGCCTGGTTCCATTCCCAGCCAGGGAGCTACCCACATACAAACAAACAAACAAAAAAACAAAAAAACCCCAGCCAGACAAAAATAATAGATCGCACAAATGCAAATTAATCTATAGTGACAGAAAGCAGATCAGTGGCTGCCTGGGTCGGGTTGGGGTGAAGCCAAAGTTCTGGAGAAATGACTAAACTTTGGGGGGTGACCAGTATCTTGATTATGATTATAGTTTCAGGAGTGTATACAGAGGTCACAACTTATGAAATCATACACTTTAAAATGTGCAGTTGATTTATTGTGTCAGCTATATGTCAAGAACACTTTTTGGAAAAGAGTAAAAACACCCACAAAACTATGTGAGTACATGGGAGTTCCCTGGTGGTGTAGTGGCTTAAGGCTTCGGCGCTGGCGCTGTCAGCGCTGCGGCCTGGGTTCGATTCCAGCCAGGGAGCTACCCACATACCAAAAAAACACAAAACTATGTGAGCACAGTGTGCCTGCCGAATAACCCATCTCACACGCCTCTGGTGAGTTCTGACAGAAACAAGTGTTTTCCGAGAGGACACGCCACCTCCCTGGGAATTGGGTGTCCTCTGTAAGGTGATAAGGAGGAACTGGACGATCCAAAGGTCCTATTCAGATACCACAGTCTGGGCTGTGAGGATCAAATATGTTAACTGATAGGAAACTATTATGGAAGCTCAAAGGATTTGATACAACTGTAAGGTAGGACCTATTAAATAATCAAAGTATAGGGAGATACATGTATAGGTAAAAATAGGGGACTAAGCACATGCATCTAATTTTACTACATCTGAAACTCCACTAAAAGAATTATTTTTAAGGGCAAAGTCTCCAATGGGAGCACTTGGTTTGGTTTTTTTTCGGTATGTGGGTAGCTCCCTGACTAGGAATCGAACCCAGGCCACAGCACTGACGGCGCCAGCGCCGAAGCCTTAAGCCACTGCACCATCAGGGAACTCCCCCCAATGGGAGCTCTTGGGAAGAAAAAATATGACATCAGCGATGAAAAGCTTAATGGAAGGATTAGAAGACAGTGAGGAAATTTCCGAGAAAGCGGAGTAAAACGACAGAAACCAGGAAAGAACAGACAAGAAATTCATCCCATTAGCTGAATCACAAGAGTTATAGAAACACAACGAAGGCTATAAAATAATTCAGGAAAACACTCTAGAATCAAAGAAGGAAGAAAGATTTCAGATTAAAGGGCCACGGAGAGGCCAGCACCATAGGTATGTCATTGTGAAGTCTCTTAACGCTGGAGACAAAGAAATCCTACAAGGTCACATGCAAAGAGGCTTTGGCCTGCACAGCAGCCCTGGAAGCGAGAAAACAATGAAGCCATGCTGTCCAAGTGCTGAGGCAAAAGGACTTGTTATCAAGAGTTCCACACAATCAATCAAGAGTTGGACATTTTCAGACCTGTGAGATTTCAAAAAGTTCCCCTCTCATGCACTCTCAGGAAGTTCTAAAAAAACATGTCATCAAAAAGAGGGAAGAAAGCGAGAAATGAGAAGATATGGGGTCCAGGAGCAGGTGATCCAATCCAGGGAAGTTCTAGGAAGACTAAAAGGGGGTTCCAGGCTGGCAGCCCCCCACTTGGAGGGAGAGGAGCCTCCAAGAGGCTTCCCCAAGGACATACGGAGAGGAGATCGGGATAGCAGGCAGGGTGTAGGGCTCACTAGAGGGGAACCTTAGAAAACTAAGTGTATGGGCAGGCAAGACGATCAGAACAAAAGGACATGTTGGGACAGAAAAGCAATCATGGTCGCCTGAATGGCTTGGCTGTAGGTGGCGTTTATGTGCTCATGATAAACAAGCACTAATGAATGATCTCCTAAGAAGCACCCTGCATACGAAAACTGTCACCCATCGGGAAGAAGGGGCCTGGGGACGTGAGCGTCTGTGTGGGGGGCGGGTAGAGAAACGGAGCCGAGTCCTCATGTCCTCGTGTCCCCGGTGGGAAGCCGGCAGATAATGCCTGAACTGAGAAGCCAGGAAGCGGCACACAAACATGTTATTTATAGATAGGTAAAAGAATGCGTTAAACAAGTCGAAAATGGGAAGGGGAAATGGGGGTGGGGGTGGGGTGGAAGGGGCTGAGGACCACTCTTTGTCTTAATAAAACTTGTAGGAGGAATGTAGGACTTGACTTTTTAAATGATGTGCCTGCATAACTTGGATAACATTTAAAATAATTTAAAAATTGAGTGTGGTGACGGGTCGGGGACATGAACCAACAGTGCAAACAGTTGTCCCCCGTGTAGGTAGCAACCTGCTGGTGCTGCATTGTATGCAAAACACACGTGTGAAGGTGCTTCGCTGGGGAAGGGACGCGGGCCTAAGCCCCTCCAGTGCCTACCGCCTCCTCAGTAGGTAGCCCAGGGTCTCACCTCGGGAACCCAGGCATGAGCAGCAGCGGGGGTCTTGCAGGCGGATGTCTACAGCGTACCTCGTGGACAGGGCCCAGACCCACCACCAGCCGCTTCGGGTCCTAGTTTCGAGACAAGCTGCGGGTAGACATGCAGCGAGTGGGACAGACGACATGGGCTCTGTTAGTGGCACACAGACGCTGGCCCCGGCAGCCCGAGAGGGACCCAAGGGAGGTCCTGCTTGTGGGTGGGCATGTACCCTGCGTGTCCGACTGATTCCTGTGCACTGGAGTCTTAAGTTTCGGTGGAAACTGGAGAGTTTCTGCTTCGGGATGGCAACGTGGCGCCTGCAGGAAAGCGGTGCCCGAGCGCGGCTGGGGTCAGCGCCCGCCTTCAGCCGCAGTGCAGCACAGGGCCGGCTCGCAGGCCTCGGCGCCCAGGGCGAGGCCCGTCTCCTCGCAAGCTGAGACCAACCACGTGTCAGGAGGACTCACAATACAAGGTCAAGTGTGGAAGAAAGGCGCCCTGAACTAGGAAAGACAAGACCCAGCTTCCCAGATCCCCTCTCTCTGCCGCTTCTTGCTTTGAGACCCTGGGTAAGTCACTCAGCTTGGTAGCTCCCTCCTGTCTTCTGTAGAAGGACTAGGTGCCCTCAAGGGAGACTCCCCGCGGGTAGGGGCCGGGCCGGCCTTGCAGGCCGTGGGCTGTGCACTGCTCTCGGCTCGCCTGCTACCGGCCGGCAAATGCACAGGCTGGGGGGGAACGTTTGTTTTTCTTTTTTTCTTTCTTATTTTTCATTCTTTTGCCTTTTGTCTTCTATTGTTGTTGTTGTTGTTGGCTGGATACACCCAAAGATCCATGTTTGTATGAAAAAGAAATGGGGAGGGGGGAAGAAGAAAAGAAAAAGAGAAAACAGGACCTAGCACAGCGCTGGCACATCGCAGGTACTCAGTAACTATTTGTTGAATCAATGAAATAGAAGCTAAAGACAATCAATGTATTAGACTCAATCAATGTATCAGGCAGTAGAAGCAATCCCACTGAGGAAGCGGAAGCCTGCTGAGGGTAGAATACCCCTCTGGCCTGGCATTTGAAAATCCAGTTCCTCCTGGGCCCAGCCCACCTCTCCAGTTACCTTCTGCTCCTGCTCAAATGCCTGTTTAACCAAATCATTCCAGTCCAACCTTTCTGACCTCTGTGCTTTCACTCGTGCTATTCCCTACCTGGATGCTTTCTATACCTCATTTAAATCCTAGGTGTGGTCGCTAACCTCTAAGGTGGCCCCCAGTGATCTTGGTTTTCATACTCTTATATGTGGGCCGAGCGTAGTGACTTGCTTCTAATGAAAAGAATCAGTAAAAGTAATGGGATGTCACATCTAAGATTAGGTTACGAAAGGACTGTGACTTCCATCTGGGTCACTCTTGCTCTCTCTTCTTTTTTTTTTTTTTTTTTTTTTTTGTATGTGGGCAGTTCCCTGGCCGGGAATCGAACCCAGGCCGCAGCGCTGACAGCGCCGAAGCCTTAGCCACTACACCACCAGGGAACTCCTACTTGCTCTCTCCTCAATCTTTCACCCTGGGGGAAGCCAGCAGTAAGTCTTGAAGCAGCACAGTAGTCACACAGGACCCAGATGTGACAATGACCACTTCGATGAGGCTGACTTTAGACACCCCTCTATTCCCCTTGGAGCCTTTAGGCTGGGACCTTGACTGCAACCTCATGAGAGACCTTGAGCCAGAGGCGCCCAGCTAAGCTGCACCTGGATTCTTAGCCCACAGAAACTGTGAGATAGGAGTTCCCTGATTGTGTAGTGGCTTAAGGCTTCGGCGCTGGCGCTATCAACGCTGCGGCCTGGGTTCAATTCCCAGTCAGGGAGCTACCCACATACCAAAAAGCAAAAAAAATTAAAATTAAAAAAAAAAAAAAATAAAATAGAAAAAAAGAAACTGTGAGATAGTAAATTTTTATTGTTTTAAGTCACTAAGTTTTGAGATAATGTGTTACACAGCAACAGACAGCTAACGCACAAGGGGGCTCATTTGTTACGCAGCAGGAAATAACCAACACACAAGATCTGGTTCAGATTGTTTCCCTGAATCTTCACAACTTCTCCTTTGAATTAATGTAGACCTGTTCTTCTAATCAGTCGTTTTATACTTTTGCAACATTAGTTACCTTCTATCCGCTGTGTTTCTGGTCCTTTCCAAGTAACCCGAGGTCAGTAGCTGCTTAAATTTCTTGGGCATCCCGGTACAGAGCAAGCATTTGGCAACGTGGTGAAAGAGGTTTTAAGAAGGTAAAATTTTGTGTCAGAAAGGGGCCTTGAATTCGTGTTCGGTGGCTGACTCATAAATGACTCGTAGGTGGGAGACTGACGTGTTATGTCAGAACAGGGACCATAGCCTGAGAAGAGCTGAGTTTTGGTCTTCATCAAAGTGAGGCATCGGCGGCCACTACTAACAGCCAGCCCTCCTTGTAAATTCTTTCTGGCGACTTCCTTCTTATTGTGAAGAGCTTAGTCTTGTGTTGGCCGTGGTGAGAGGCAAGAGAGCGAGGGCGGCGCGGGGGCGCTGGGGTCGCCGCCGAGGAGGGAAACCAATTGTTTTCTCAGGGCCCCTCTCGCGGGCCTCTGGGGCGGGCCTGTGCCGAAGCCCATTTCCTACACGTAGCACCATGTATTTCAAACACACGCCACGTATACACAAAAAACCGAATGCAAAGGAAAAAGGGGGGAAAGGGCTGCTGAAGACCAGAGTCACTAAAAGTTCAGGCTAAGAATAGACAAGGAACTCTGAGAGCTGCTCGGCTATGTGACCTCCTGCAGGGGCTTGGCAAGAAGCCCAACCCAGCTTTGTTTTTTTCTCCGCCTTCACAAAGCCGGAGCACTCGCTGGGGAGTCGGAAGGTCCGGGTTCTAGGCCTGGCTCTGCCGGTGCCTTCTTTGGTGACCTCGGGTGAGACCGTCCCCTGCTAGGCCCCTGTTTCCCATTTGTGAAATGAAAGGGTCGGACTAGACTCCACACCTTTCCAACTCCAACACGGAGAGAACACAAGGAAGACAGAGTGCTGGCTAGCCTGGGAGCCAGGGGACCCGACTTCTCGTCCCAGCGCTGTCACTGAGAAGCCCAACCTCTTTGGGCCTCTGCTGCCTCGTTTATAAAACCAAGTGATATGTTCGCTCTTCCACTGCTTCAACACGTCTTTCTTGAATACTTATGTGTACCAGGCTTGGTGCTGGAGACACAATGGTTGAGTCTGCAGACACAGTCTCTGTCCTCATGGACTTTCCTACTGGGGGTGGAGGGGACGAGGAGCAACCGAACCGTAATCAGTCATAGGTGGGGCTGTCATCAGTGCCGAGATAATCCCCACCAAGGACGGGCCATGGTTGGTTGTCAGTGACAGGGCCAGGCACAGCCGCCATCAGTTTCGGTGTTGTGTGACCCCGTAGGGATCTCCGCTGGGCGGCAGGGACACCCTTGGAGGAACTCACATCTCCTACCACAGTCGTTTCTCAGCTCGATGACCCCAATCAACCAGTAGCCATCGATTGGGAGCCTCCTACCCAATGAAATCAACCAGCCAATTCCTGTCTTCCCGGAGCTTACACTAGTGGGCAGAATGGACTCATAAGGTGACAGAGCTAGAAAAGGTCCCACTCCATTCTCTGACTGCTAGTTAAGTGCTTTAACTACTAATGTTTAGAAGAGTTAAGAATCAAGTCGGGGGCGGGCGTTCCCTGGTGGTGTCGTGGCTAAGGCTTCGGCGCTCTCAATGCTGAGGCCTGGGTTCGATCCCCAGCCAGGGAGCTCCCCCCCCCACCCCTCAAAGAAAGAATCAGGGGGGGACTGGGATGTGCGAGGACAATCAGAGACATTTTCTTCAAAGCAGACGTTGAGAGGCACTGAAGGTTTGCCGCAGAGTTTCAGGTAAACAGAAGCAATCCTATCAGAGGGCAATGGCCCCGTGTAGACAGTACGGCTACACGGGACATACCACAGAGGCCAAACGTGGGAAGCTCCTAAAACCCCTCTTGGGTGGGAGGGACTGAGCCCCGCTTTTGTCCGGGAGCAGGAGACCTCTTCTGTGACCGGCTCTGAGGACTGGGTTGGGAGGCCTGCTTCTAACGGACCCCCCGACTTGGGGCGACCACCTCACCTCTGGGCGTCTGCTACCTCACTTGTAAAATGAAGGGCTTAGACGACGCCCAGCATCCCGTGCAGCACCCAGACAGACGGCCAAGTTCTGCAACTCCGTGAGAATTTTTATTATTTTGTAGTAAAAGCCGTGGGTGCTGCCCTGCAGTATGAGCTGTGGAATCTCGGACAAGTTACTGAGTTTTCTAAACCTGATTTACTTTCTCTTTTGGCTTTTAGCAGAAAGAAGTAATACATGCACAGTTTTAAAAATCAGATATTACACAGGACTGTGTTATAATGGTTACAGAATTTCTGTTTGGAAGGTAAAGAAGTTTGGAAATAGTGGTGATGGTGGCACAACGTTGTGAATGTACTTAGTGCCACTGAATTATATGCTTCAAATGGCAAATCGTATGTGATCTACACTTGGACACAATTTTGGAAAACAATGTAATATAGCGCAAACCTGAACGGTACACTCTCAATGAGTGGATGATGTTCTATGAATTGTATCTCAGCAAAACCACTGGGGGAAAAACCTTTTATTAAAAGAGTATACCGTAAGGGTCTATTCTCTATCCCATCCCAGAACCTCTGTCTCCCTTCCCAGAGGCAACTAGTGGTTTCTTGTCTCTCCTTGTAGAAACACATCGGGCATAAACAAGTATATTTTTTAAATCTATCATATTTTTTTTATTTAATACAAACGCAGGGAGTGACATTCTGTTCTGGACATGCAGACCGACTTCATTGTTTTCTGCTCTTGCCTACAATTCCATGGGGGGTAGTTACCCCAGTTTATTTAATGAGTGCCCTCGCTGATGACTACTTCCCTCGTTTCTGGTCCTTCTCCACAGCAAACAGTGTCACAGCAAACAGTGTCACAGCAAACAGCCCGGCGCGTATGGCTTTAGGGACATGCTCGAATACATCATCTGTGGGACAAACCCCAGTTCTGGCGTTGCAGGATCAGAAGGTTAAAGCGTATTAAGTATTAACATTGCAAAACTGACTTCTCTAGGGGAATATACCACGTTATACTTCCACCAAGAATTGATTCATTCAACCCATATTTGAGTGCCTACCGCGTGCCAGCCACCCTTCTGGGTCCTGAGAACTCAGCAAATGAACAGCAGCAAACAACAAAAACACAAAATCCGTCCCCCAGAGGAGCTTACAGTCCTCGGGGAGGGGGGGCTAGAACGACCAAGTCACAGATGCAGTATTTCAGGGGGTGACAAACGCTGTGGCTAAGGTAAAGCCGAGAGAGGTGTGTGGGCCGGGGAGGGCAGGCGATTTAAATCGGGTGGTTAGGGTACAAGAACTCTGGGCCTCAGTTTCCCTATTTGTAACATGGGACACTAGCAGTACCTGTGTCATAGGACCACTGAAAGAATTCAGTGAGATTATGCCTGTGAACACTGCTGTTGTCACTGGAAGCGGCCTTACCGCGGAGACAGCTGTCGCCGCGGGAGGAACCATTTGCCTGAGGTCCCCAGGAAAAGTAGCGGCTGGGTAGAGGCAGACGCGGGCCTCCCGGCCGTCCTTGCAGAGTACCGCCCAGCACGCCCCGGGCCCAGCACGCCCCCGGCCCACAGCCTCCCCGGGCTGTTAATGGGCAAGTGGCTTTAAGCTGAAGGGCTCTCCGAGAGTGCGATTTTCAGCATCAGCCAGAGGGGCGGGCAGATGTGAGGGTACACGCCGTCCCTCTTCACGGAGAAGCCGCCGCGTCACTCCGGCCTGAGGCCGAGCCTGCTGGGGTTTACTCAAGGCATTTGGGCCCAGGATGCTGCTCTCAGCCAAAGGCAACAAGCTTTCTGGCGGCTGCTGGTGCATCTGCTCTGATGAGACTCTCCCAAACCATGATCTCCCATTGGTTTCATTCCAAGGAATCTCCTGGAGGAAAGATAAGCAGCAGTTAAGTCACAGCTGTAGAAATAATAAGTTCTAGTGGGGCACTTAAGTCCGTGCGGCTGGGTGCGATGTTCGAGGAGGCCGAGGTTGGGGGGCGGGGGTCTCCCACCGCTCTCTGTGCCTTTTCCTCACCGCGGGGCACCTCTCCACCTGCTCGCAGCCAGGTACCCACTGCTTCCCTGGACCCTCTGCCTACACGGAGCCCTCTCCCTGCCCGGTTCTAACCTGCCTTCAGCCCTAGCCTTTCTTCCACGGGGACCTCCATCCATCGTAGCCCCTCCTTTAAAAGAAGATGCTCACTAGTTTCACAGAATCAGTAAGGAGCAGGCTTCAAAGAAGCCAGCGTTCTGTACTTGACCTCTGCTCACGAGCGCTTGCATGAACTTGGGCAAGTCAATTCCCTCTTCTGGGCCTCAATTTCTTTATGTGCAGAAATGTCGTATGTCCTTTAGCAGTTCAAGTACCACGGAGTAGATGATACTGCAAAGGCCGGGCACCCCTGTAACCTACCAAAGGACAAAAAGTGCACAGAGAAGTACCAAGGCCAATGGCCAACAGCAGAAATTTTTAGAGCGGAGGAACCCCTAAAATGCTAGTTAGAAGATGTGTCACGATAACCAACATCGGGTGAACGGCATCTGGTACCTAGTCCCAGGTCGGCGATAGGGGCCTGCGTCTAAAGTTTATCCTTGTATGTTATATGACTTGTATCACATAACAGGCTTTAATGCAGGAGATCCAGACCATCTTGGGTCCACACCGTGTCTATTCTTAAAAGGGGAAATAAGAAGTAAAAAGAGCTTTGGCCCAGGTCACCAACAAAGAATTGAACATCACGGCGAAGGGCTAGCTGCGAGCCTCCTCTGAAAGGCTAAAAAGAGGAAGAGTGAGGACCATTCCATCGATCAAAGGAATCTTCAACTCCAATTTGGAAAAGTCACACAGGACTTCAAAAGCAGTTAGAACTATAAGCAAACGTGTGGATGGTGTCACTTCGTTTAAACCGTGGCCCGTCGCACGAACTGATGAGGCCTCCGCCGCGGCGATCTGGGAGAGCCTGGGGACGCCTCTGACGGCCGGCGCGCCTCTCGAGGTGGCGGGCTTCGTGTTTCCTTCACCACGGACTAAGGCACGGAGGGTGGGGACCTGAGATTCTGCATTCTGAAATGGCCTCTCGCCGCCACTGCGTCCTTGCTCCTGCCTGGAAAAACAATCCACTTTTCTTCACCGATGTCCCACGGTTGGGCTGACGACGAGCCCCCACGGGCTGGGGTGTCGCAGCGCCGCGCCGGCGGCCACTGGGCCCTGGGGCTGTCAATCCATCAGACCCACTCAGGTCCTCTCTCCGCCGGACACGGGCGTGGGCAGAGCCCAGGGCACCCGAGCAGGGAAACACTGTTTTCACGTCGTCCTCAGTGACTTTCCACTGAGCTGTGGGAAAATTTGACAGTTGACTGTGGCTGAATCATAACCCAGAGGTCCTGACCACTCAGATCTTTGAAGATTCCTTTCATTCTTTTCCCCAAAGGGGAACTGGCAAATTCCAATTGGTTCGTTCCGTTTACCTCTGTCCTTGCAAGTACACGTAGGTGCAGAGCCGTGGGCTCTCGGTGGTGGCCGAGAGAGGAAGACATACGGCATGGCCGTCCACACGCGGTCCGCCCGACAGTGTCCAGCGTGGCGTATGAAGAACAGCGGCATCAGTGACTGGGTTTTCTGGGCAGCCCTCATATTTACTGCAGCTTATATTCACCCAGTTCTTACTGTTGTCAGGTACTTTTTATAAAAGACTTTGTTTCGTTGAATCTTCATAACCGCCCAGTGGGGTATTTACTATTACTATCCCTCCTTTAAAGATGAGGAAACTGAGGCTCAGAGAGGCCACAACTTGCCCACAGTCACACAGCATGGATGTGAGGTGCTGAGATTTCATGTGAGCGTTCTGCCTCCAGAGTCTGTGCTCCTATGTTACACTGTGTCCAAAGGCCAGCAGGGATATGCAGGGCTCAAGGGCGCTTCAGATGTCACAGATCAACCCCCCGATTCTGCAGCTGAGAAAACAGACCTGGTGAGATGATGGGAACTGCCTAGTCACAGAGCCAGGGTCTGAGGCGTTGCTCTTCACTCCAGGGTTCAGTGCTCTCTCCGCCGTATCAAAAGGCCTTGAGCTCTCTGCATCATCTTAAGAATCTGGAGTTCTTTGATACTTTATCCCTTATTCTTTAGGGAATGCAACTTGAATTTATACAAACATAAAAACACTTTCATATAGTTCTTCTACAACAGACTGATCCCACCATTACTCCTACCCCCTTTTATGAGCTTTTAAAAAAACAAAAAACAAAACTTGGCTCCTTTCTGCCTTCTTCCTCTTTTTTTTCAGTCCCAAGGAAGTGAAAGCAGTTTCAGCTAAGATAAAAAAATATGCATTGAAAATCTTCTAAGCAATTTTCCTGTCTTTCACCAAAGCATTTTAAATACCGCTATTCAGCTTTGATTTCTAATTGTCAATTATCTCCTCACTCTACCCTCCTTTGCCCCTTCCTCTTAGGAGATGACCAAGGCTCAGTACGTCCCCTCAGCTCCCGTGAGGCTACCTTCAGGCCTTACTCTGCACGGGTTGTTCCTCACATCTTGCCTCCTGTCATCCCTACTGCTCCCCAGGTAGTCTTTACACAGTGACCTTGGCCCCATTCCTTCCCACCCCCTTCTAGATCTAAACCAACAAATTAAAAAGAGGTTGGAAAGAGCGTGGAAACAATGACACATAGCAGAAAGAGCTTGGTCTTCGTAACCAAAGTTTCGGTCCTCTGGTCAGGTTAGTTAAATGCTGAGTCAAATGGATAGGAGACCCCACTTCAAGGTGACGGTGAGAATGGAATGGAAGGATGTGTTAAGACGAAAGGGGTGGCAGATCACCCAGCACACAACAGACACCGCCTCTTCTCTTCTGTCTCCTTCCCCCTTTTCTACAAAAATGTTCAAAGCAGCCTCATTTTTTAAAAAGCCCCATCTTGTCCTCAAATCAAGAACCATTCTTTCTCCTTCCTGTTCCAAACTTACTCAAACTTCATCCTCACTGCTGGCCCTTCCTTCTCCCTTGGGTCGCTGCCTGTTGAACTCCCACTAGGGACCGACGTAGCCCATTTCAGTACTCGCCCGAAGCCTGAATCGGGGCACGCTCGTGAACGGGCCCCGCTGCAGCGTGGCTGCTGCCCGGCGCTCTGACCGCGGGTGGCCCGCTCGTCTAGCAGCTCCTCCAACTTCTCTGGACGTTGTGTCTCAGTCACTTCCTACCGCTCATCTTTCCGCGTCCAGGCGGTGGTTGACGTCCTTCACTCTCATGGATTCAACCTCTGTTTGCTAAAATTCCAATCTCTTGCTCTCTCTAGTCCAAACTGCAATCTGTAGGCCCCAGACCTGAGTTTCTATTTCTTCACAGGGATCTATCTCTCTTTGGAGGTGACATGGGCATCTAGGTCTCCAAATGTGCTTCCCCTGCCCCATGGCTCCTCATTCCTAAATGGCTTCACCATTAAATTAATGCTCAAGCAAGAAGCCTGACTCCTCCTGAATGTCCACATCTATGCTCCACATTCTGTATTTGAGTGGTCGCAAATTCCTTTGATTTTTATTTCCACAGTATCTCCTGAATTTACTCTATTTCCAGTGCCTTAGTTCAGGCAGTTGTCATGTCCCAGCCAACGCCACAGACAGCAGTCACACCCTGCCTGCCCTCTGCTCATTTCCATAATTTAGCTAATTAATATAATAGATCTGAGCGTATTAATCATCTGCTCTAAAATCTTCATAGTTGTGACCAAATGATATTCTAAATATTTATATCTCTAGCTCCCTATTAGAATGAAGGCACCTCTTATTAATTATTGTATCCCACTACTTACTAGAATACATTAAATATGCATCAAGAAAGCTTATTAAATGAATACAGGCATACCTCAGAGATATTGTGGATTCAGTTCCAGACCACAGCAGTATAGCAAGTGTTACAATAAAGTGACTTGTAATCATTTTGCTGGTGGACAGTCTTGCCTTTACTTTGTAAACAACACAACATCTGTAAAGTGCAATAAAGTGAAGCACAATATATGTCTACACAAGCCCAGGGGAATATGAAAGAAATACACTATCATCTCTGTCCTCTAGAAGCTTATATTCTTTTTGGAGAGACAAAATAAACACGAGAAACTATTAAGTACCTAAACTGAGATACAAAGTCTAAATGCCAGAGAAGCTCAGAAAAGAGGGATGGATGGAAGGTGAAGGGGGTGGGAAGACCTCCCAGAGGAGAGGAGACTTCCTGAGGCTCCTAACGGATGGACGGGGCTTGAGAGGGCACCGGAACAGGCACAAATGCTCCAGAATAAAACCAGAACAGAAAAACGTACACAGTATTTGTTGGACAAAAAAAGGCCTAATCTTTTATGTGGGGGAACAAGGAGATTAACCTGGAATAGGGTAAACAGAAAAGAGAGGTCCTCAAAAGTCAGGAAAAAAAAGAACTTGCCTAGAGTAAGAAAGTGGTCACTTTTTTGAGTGGTCTAATAATACAAAAACTGTCCTATACAAAAGCTGTAATAATACAAAAGCTACGTTTTCATATATACACATACACACTCTCTTAGTGCCATGATCCTTTGAGATAGATGCTATTATCCCCATTTTATGGATGAGGAAACTGAGGCACAGTGGCATGAAATAACTTGCTCAGGGCCACCGAGCTCTGTGCCAGGCCCTGTACTAAGCACTCTCCCAGCACAGATAAGTAAGGGAGTTCCTGCTTTCAAAGATCTCAGCATCCGTCTCTCGGGTCCTTGCTTCCAAGATGACCAAAGAGGGCCACGGTCATGTTCAGCCTATTCGTTGCACCAAATGCGCCCGATGCGTGCCCCAGGACAAGGCCATTAAGAAGTTCGTCATTCGAAACATAGTAGAGGCCGCAGCCGTGAGGGACATTTCCAAAGTGAGTGTCTCTGATGCCTAAGTGCTTCCCAAGCTGTATGTGAAACTATGACTGTGTGAGTTGTGCCTTCACAGTGAGGTAGTCAGGAATCGTTCCTGTGAAGCCTGGAAGGACCGAACGCCCCCACCCCGATTTAGACCTGCAGGTGCTGCCCCACAACCTCCACCAAAGACCAGATAAAGAGCTAAGTCCTTAAGGACTGAAGTTTCTCTGGGAAGAAAATAAAATGGAAATTAGACTTTAAAAAAAAAAAGATCTCAGAATCCAACCAGAGATGGGTAGGTACACAAATGATTACTTCATAAACAGTTACTTATAAATTAATGTGTTAGGTATTATAATAAAAATACACTCAAGATGGGAGTGTTATTTTTAGGAAAATTAAGAGTATTCATCAGAAAAACACCCTCTTGTAAGACAAAACCAGTGAAATTGGGGAAATTCACTTCCTAGATAACACTGTGATCCAGGCAAGGTCACCTGGGGAAGCTGACACGGTTAAGACGGGAAAGGGGACAGGGAGCAAGAGATTTCTAAAGCGGAAACGATCGGAGCAGATTTAATGTAAGAAAAAAGACTCAGGCAAGGTTTTTGTTTTGTTCTGTGTTGTGAAAGCACAAGACCGTGAAGAGTTTATTAGTAAAGAAAAGTACACTTGAGATACGGATCCGGCTGGCCCAAGGGAGGGAATCAGCTCCTCCCAGACGAGGTTTTACGTCTGGGAGACTGGAAGAGGCATGTAGTAATGGTAACAGGGAGATAAATTCATTCAAAGGTACACCCAGTGGAAGACAAAGTAAGGCTGCTCTGCTCTGGGAGAATGGACTAGGCCTCGCTTGATATAGTTAAGATTTAGAAATGAGACTTTAAAAATGGTTAGCACCCAGGCTTCCGTTGTATATAAAGAAAGGACTTTTAAGGATTTTAAATGAATTCTGTACTAGGAAGGCAACCTCCACGTACTTTCCATGGTTTTATTTTCTCCTCACGTTCTGCTAGTCTCTATTAACATTTCTGTTCTGCATCGCCCTTTGAAGTGCTACCATAACGTAACAAAGCCAAGTTTAAACATACACAAACTCATCTGCCCAAAGCTGACTCCCAAATGCTGCTTTTGCTCAACACATTCCTGGAACTTCTCTGCTGGAGTTGCTTTCAGGGTCGATTGACAATCCAAACTGTATGTCACATTTTGTTAATACCTCCAACCTGATTACCCATTAACTTAGCTGTGAGTTAACTTTTCTTGTTTTTTCAAAAATAAAATCTACCCTCAAAAAAAAAACCCCACTAGATTTCTTGAGAACCAACACTAAGATGATTCCAGAGGTTTTGCCACAGACTCTGTAGGCGACTTAAGAGAGAGGCTTTCCAAATATTCTGGGGAGTGGCGACATCACTGCGGGGAAAAGGTGCCCTACCCAGAGTGGGGCGCCGCACTGTGATTATTTCACAGACCTGCTTTTCATCTAGTTCTCGAAGCAGCCATGCAAGCAAGTACTGTGCTATCTTCTTATGCTAAAGAGTAAAAGAAGGTCCAGAAAAGTTAAGTCACTTTTTCAGGGTTATAAAACTAATATATAGCAAGTTGAGACTTTAAAAACTTGGGATTTTCCTACTGTACCATGCTGCTTCTGATAAAATAAGAACACTGCTTCCCAATGGATGGGAAAGTTATTAAACAGTAGCATTACTGTATAATCCATTGCACATGGCTGTAACTTTTTTTTTTGGGGGGGGGGTGTAGTTCCCTGGCTGGGAATCAAACCCAGGCTGCAGTGTTGAGTGCACCGAAGCCTAGCCACTACACCACCAGGGAACCCCCTGGCTATAACTTTAATACTCTTTTAATTTCATTTGTTTTCCCACCACTTTCCATATCGATTAATTGAGGAAAATACGAATAACCAGCCATGAAAATTTGTCATAGATTTTGAATTAAGTCTCCCTTATAGCAATATGTAATAGAACATTAGAAATAAATATGCCTTTAAATCATCAGGCCTGATTCCCTGATTAGAATATTATTAAGTGGTTTAAGTATGTTACACTCCAGGCCAACAAGCAAATAGTACTTCTTTCTCCTTATATAACAGATTCAGCCCAAGACTAACTGTGTATACTGTCAGAGGCTTTATTCATGGACTCTCAGTTGAATGCAGACAGTAAGTTCTACTTATTCCTCCTGTAAATTCTACTCATTCACTACTGGAACACCGTACACGTTTATATATAGCAGACGTTTCTACTATCTTAAACTGGGTTGGAAGGCTGCAGGCTTGAATTATTTAAGAGAAAAACATTTCCACTTGTCCTGCCAAACATGTTGATCAATGCTCACTTAAGTGATGTAATTGTCTCCTCTCGTTTTGTAAGCGCTGCTCTCTCTCTTCAGGTGACTAAGCAGTTTGCAATCTTCCTTCCTTTAATTGGATCATTTTCAGGCTTGTCTTATCCTTCTGGTTTGTACAAGTTCACCCAATCATTTTCTCCTGTGAACATAGCAAAGGGTTTCGTGGCTAGAGTCTTTCTTCAGCACACATGTCTCTAGAACTCTCTAGATATCTTCCCACACCCTGGTGCAGGGCAATGCTTTATCTACTCTGGTGTTCCAGACAGACTGGCTACTCTGCAGTGACCACCTTTTTCTGCTTACAGTCTTGCTTTTTCCTTCTTAGATTGACCTTCCTGTGTCCCCCACATATCCTTCTAGCTCAGATGTTGGTTCTTGCCCCTCTTGGCCTGCTTATGGTAAGGTTATCACCTAATATTGTAAACACAGCTATTGTTTATTAAGCACTAACCATGTGCTGTGTCTGTACCCTTATGTGCTTTGCCTCCTACCCCTTCACAGCACATCTCCTGTCCTCCCCTATAAATTCTGTCACTTAGAGGCCTAGCACAGTGCCCGACACATAGCAGATGCTCAGGAAATAGGAGCCATTATTATGATCATTTATATTGTCTGCTCTATATAAGTCACATTATTATGCTTATGAGAACAAGCACCGTATTACTTATTCAGTTCTGACCTCAGTGCCTGGCACACTTAGTACATCTTTATAAAGCCAACCAGTGAAGAAAAAAATGGCTGTAAGATCCCTGTGATCCAGTTGTACAGCCTACCATGGACTGCTGCAACTAACTCTTCAGAGTCTGCCAGTTACGTTAACAGAGATGGGGCTGGGGAGCCCAGGAGCACAGCCTGGAATCCAGCAGGACATGCAGTACCAGGTTCAGGAAGGTTTTGGTGGCGGTGGCTGCAGGCGCTGAGTGTAGGAGACGGCCTTCTACAGACTGCTCTGGTCAAAGGCCAATCTCAGTTTGGCTCCCTGGGTCAGACCAACGCCTCTGATCAGGGAGAAACTTGTGACTGTAAGAAAGGCTCCTGATGATGAAAGGGGACCTGATTCTTAGAGAGCTGAAGGCTGTACCCACAGAGACCCAAAGGTAAGGCTCTGGGGCCCTGAGATTTAGCCACGCCAGTCCCGGAAATAGTCTGTTAAGAACCTGGCAAGAGCTAGCAGAGCCCAGCAACCAGAGTGAGACTCAAAATCTAGATTCAAGTCTTTGGCAATGCTAAGTTTAAAAGGGGACCTGGGATACCAGAGAGAAACCTGGGTTTAAGAAAATAAACCATGGCTTCAAAAACTGAATTGGCATGCAAGAAGGCTGAATGCCCCAAACATGGCAGACTAGTTATTCAATTTGGAGCATTAATTCAGGCCAGGATAGCAGCAAGGTTGAGAGCTAATTCAGCAGAGACTCAGATCTGGGACTAATGTCAGGACTTACTGATGGTAAAGTTGTTGCGGGGGGCAGAGAACCTGGTACGTTATTACAATACTACAAGCTCTCCACAATGGATAATTAGCACAATACAGCCTCTCAGAACACAGTCTACTTGCTTCAGTGTTAAGGATTTCGAGATGGTAAAGTGCAGAACACAAATCTGTTTGGCTGGCTGAACAAACATCTAATTCTTTCTATGCCCTGCTTCACTCTTAGGCTGTGTACAGTTGTGTGCCTGCTTGACCTCTTAACTCCCATACAGTTATTTTTGCCTTAATCGAGCCCCAGATACAATCACTTCCAAGTTGAAATTACTCTTTACAACCCTAAGAGAATTGTTTCATCTTCTGATTCTGGCACCATAACTCCTGTCACCATTAGGTCCCAGAAGCTAGGTCCACACACACTAGCAATAAAAGTGGTCCTTTTCCAAACAAATTCATCACTACGACTACTAATATTGATAATAAAATCTTCCTATCACCTGGTTCTTCAGTAAAGTCACTCTTCTTGATTTTCATTTCTTTATATACCAAACCGTCTGTCTTATATTGTTCTATGGTCTGATTATGGTTCCTTGAGTTTGATATCCCTAAATTGTTTTTTTTTTTGTTTTGTTTTGGGTTTTTTGGCTTATGGTAAAGCAATATACACACACCATGAACTGTCTGGTTCAACTACCCGTCTGATGATGACTTCCTTCTACAACACTCCCACCAAGTGGTCATTTGGACAGTACTTGAACACCCGGAATGACTGAGAACTCACCGCCTGCAAAGTCAGCCTGTCTTGTCTTTGGGTCATCTGTTGGATGTAACTGTTTGGGGCTGAAATAAACCTCCCTGGGTTTCTATCCACTGACTCCAGCTCCTTTTCTTAGGGCCACATGGAACAAATACAAACCTCTTATGCATGGTCCCTTCAGATAGCTGAATAAAGTGACAATATCCTTCTTGAGTCTGTATGCTTTGTTTTGCTGAGTATTCTCAATGCCTTCAACTATTTGTTGTCATTATTAAATGTTCTCAATTTTTTTTCTGGATATATTCAAGATGATCTATATGCTTCATATGCAGCTCACAGCTAGATAAATTTCAGCTGTTCTCTGGTCAACATAGAACAGAGTGGAGTAGTCACCTCACTTGTGTTCTAATGCCTCTCATAATGTAACTGAAGACTATATCAGCTTTTTGGATATTTTTTATCTTTATTGGTATTTTGACAACTCACTCACACTGAGCTTATAGACAACTGACCTAAGTGCCATACGTATTTCTGCTAAGCCCATTGCATATTTATGCAATTGTTTTAGGGGAGAAGGAGGTAGAGAGGAAGGTTTATTTACTATGTTGACAGTTCATGAAATTTGGGTTCCAAAAATTTAAACTGGGATTTTGCATTCCTAAAAATACTTAACAAATGTCTAATTATTTCTATACACTGTTTCACCCTTAGACTTTGCACAGCTATGTACCTGCTCCATCTCTTAATCCCAATACAGTTTGCTAGCCCAATTAGTTAGACAAACTAGTGATGGGTCATGGCCTGGATTTCAGCTTAGGCTAGTCAGCTGTGCTTTATCTCATGGCCTCAGATTGCACGCAACTTTCTTCAAAATCACTCATCTTTCAAAGGTATGCTATTTATCACCAGAAGAACTGGTGGAAAGAAAATAAATGATTCAATGCAAAGCAATAGTACCACTGGAAAAACGCCTCAAAGGTTAAGTATCCAATACATTAAGGATGGTATAGTTATGATTTCCCATGGAAATACTCTATCAAACCACCTTTTCCTTGATTAAAAATAACACTATAGGGAGTTCCCTGGTGATGTAGTGGCTTAAGGCTTTGGCGCTGTCAACGCTGAGGCCTGGGTTCGATTCCCAGCCAGGGAACTACCTCCATACCAAAAACAACAACAACAACAACAACAACAACAAAAATAATAACACTATAGATTTTCAAAGGTATTTTCACTTAGCTTATTTGATTCTTTCAAATCAAAGAAAGTGGAATGGGTACTATTATCTTCATTTATAGATGATGAAACAGACTCAGAAAGGTGATGGCTTGTCTATGGATACATCGCTGAAAAGGGGTACAACCAAGGCTAAACCCCATGTCCTTGGATTTCTAGTGTAGTGCAGTTCCCATTGAACCTGCGGTCTTCAAATACCAATGTGACCCAGCCCTGGCCTTAAGCACTAATACACGAGGAGTCTTTTAGGTCTTAGGCAACATGTGCTCTGCTTGTCCTCACCACCAGATTTTTAAAAAGGGGTCTCAATGAAAATATTTGTTACAACACTTAGAGATGTTAAACTCTAGCAATCATAAAATCACAGACTTTAGGAGAATTAGTGCAATACCTTTAAATTTAGAGATTAGGAAAAGGTACCAAGTAATTTACCTAAAGTTGCAATTACCTAATAGCAAAACCAGAATTAGAACCTATTTATATACCTGATTCAATGTTCTTTCTCTTACACTGTCCTGTTTCTCAAATACAAGGAGGCAGCTGTCTGTTATCTATAGCTAGGACACTTCTGAAAATGGAATCCGATACGTATTATCTATAACTCAAGAATGTTATGGCCGAGGATCCCACCAAGTTCCTAATCCAAGGGAATATGGGCCAGGAGGCCGAACAGAGAGAGATAAACCAAGACACCCTGAACCAGCATTTTCCCAGAGCTGTGCACAAGAAGCAGCCCCTGAGGGTGGACTCCCTCCACCAGTATCTACTGTCGTTGGAGTCACTCAGGGACTGGGACTACCTTGTCCTAGATGACTAGGGTGCAAAGACAGCTGGGAGTCTTACTGAAAGGAGAGGATTGTGAACCTGCCAGAGCCAAGGGTAGTCTTTTAAAAAGCAGGCAAAATAAGCAGCTACTGAGATAATATATGTAAAAAAGGATGTGGTAAGTGACTATATGAACTCTTATAAATACTAATATGGTGTTCAATTTTGTTCCACAATCATTTATTAAGCACCAGGTATAATGCAAAGCACTGCAGATTCAAAGACATGACCTCTGTCCTCAAGAGACGTAGCAGATTCAATATTAAGGTGACATAGAAGTGGGAACTGAAGCCTGAAAGAGCAGGAAAGATTTTATTGAAGAGGAGACACTGGAACCAAATCTTAAGATTTGGAGAGAATCTTCTAGGTCAGTGGTTCTCAACCTATGGGTTGTGACCCCTTTGGGGGTGGAATGACCCTTTCACAGGGGTCGCCTAAGACCATCGGAAAACACATATCAGATATTTACATTACGATTCATAACAGTAGCAAAATGACAGTTATGAAGTAGCAATGACAATAATTTTATGGGGGTCACCACACCATGAGGAGCTGTATTAAAGGGTCGTGGCGTTAGGAAGGGTCACGGCATTAGGGCTAGGTGAACAAGGAGCTGAGCAAAGACAGCGGCACGAAATGGCATGAAGTTTGTGCCACCAGAAGCAGTTTGACAATGCTGGCGACAAAGCACGAGGCAGGAAGCGTTACAGCATGAGGTGAGGCCGAGTCAGAGGGCCTCATGCCACGCCAGCCCGGGAGCGCCACTGAAAACCCGATCACCCTGGGAACCGAGGCGGAGGGGGAGCTGGAAGCTGGAAGGCAGGAAGACTGATTAGGAGTTGGGTGAAGCAATCTAGATGATGAGAGCCCCTACAAAAAAAATGTGTAGTAGTAACAGGAATGTATAAGATGCATCAGCTAGGCCATATTCCAGACAACGGTGGGGCTGCTGAACCATGTTACCTGCAGGGTGGACTCTCCTGATCTAAATATGTCTCTCTGGGCCTCTCTTCATGCCTGATACTTTGACCATCAGAAGTTCCTTCTGTGGGATCTTTAAGAGCCTCCTACTAAAATACAGTTGATAGATGCATTCTAGCATTGGTTAGCTAACACTGAGATGCTTTATGAAAAAAATAACAAGATGGATTATGAAAGTTTACTGGGAGTAAAGTCCTTGCAGGGATGAGCAGGGCTAGTCATGAAGGGAGAAGCAAGGGACCCATAGCAGAAACATGGGACAAAAAGTTCAAACTGCTAAAAAGGAGTAAAAAAAAAAAACACAATACCATTTTGGCTGGGCTGGCCCTGCTCTGCTACAAAATCCATTTTAGTCAGCTTGGGTGTATTATTCCAAAATTTTTACATGTGAGACTCTTACATTTAGAATGATGGTAATAATAATAATAACGATAACAATAAAATAATAAACCCTAGCAAAGTAAGAAGAACTGTGACTTCTGAGCTAAGGAACACCATGTAGACACAAGTTAACCCAGAAATTAGGTGTTTAAAAGGTTACTTAGAAATCTGGTCACCTCAGATCTTTTCCCCCTTGACTATATTGGCTCCTATATTTTCATTTGCAGTACGTGTCACCTTTAACTTGGAAATCTGGCAAATACCAAGCAAGAACCCTTACCCAATTTCATTGGGAGGATCAAATAGGACAAAAAGAAGCAAAACCTTTTGTGTGCTGTAAAACGTTAAGCGAGGGCATAAGCAGCCCCTCTGGCTCATAGGAGAAAGGAGCCCAGATGGGATCTCTAAGTTACAGCCCTTGCAAGCATTGTTCACCAGTGATGATCATAAAATTTTAGTCTTTCAAAGGTTTATGAGCAGAGCCCAAGTACCTTAAATACCTTCTTCCCTAAGGGTGAAAATTAACACACATTGTGAATTTAAAAGTAATGCCTAGAAAACAGATACTAATACATTTTTTCAAATGAGCTCTTTCTATAAAATCAGCCTCAATAATGAAATTCTTTTGTCACATATAAGCTTGTAAATAGAGGGACTTACATGGGACTAGATTATTAGAATCATATTTTATTAGAATTGGGAAAAGTTTGAATCATCTCTGGAGACTGTCTCTCCAGCTTCCTCCCCTTCCTGCCCTCCTTACAACAGGCAAACTCTGAAGCAATGACAGAACCCAGGCTATACTGCAGATTTCCTGACTACTGGGCTACGGCTCTTTTTTAAATAAAATATTCCAAATGTAAAGAAAGGCATAATTTAAAACATCCAGATCTTTAAAAATGTTAATATCATATGCTTTGAGTCTTTTTTTAAAAAAGAATTAAAACATTCTGCATCAGCAGATGATTCCTTTCCCCTCCCATTCCTATTCCTTCTTCTCCGGAGGTAGCTGCCACAGTGAGGTTGTGGCATGTCCCAGCCTTCCTGTTCATGTCTGTATACACTTACAAATGATTATATCCCTGCACCACACCGTGCTGCCACAGAAAGCGTTGGTCTTCACAGAAAGGAAGACTCTCTCACTCTAGTATGCTTACATACAGTTAAAACCTTTGGGGCTTGGCTGAATATTTCAAAAAGAAACTAGGGAAGAGCTTAAAACCTTTTTAAATGATTGTCACAGAAGGATCTAGTGAAGTGTCTTATCATTGAAAGTGAAAAATGAGTTGGGCAACTAAAACAACTTTAATACAACTTTTTAAACCCTACTCAAGTTAGTGTTTCCTATTTGTGAAACCCTGGTTTCTAATGACCTAGTGTGAATGGCCTGTCACCTAACAGTAGGGAAAGATGGATTAAGCAATTAACTAGTAATAATAGTTTCTACATCCGCTTCAAGGTCCAGCTCAAATGTCACCTTAATGAGTCTGTTCCTAATCCCATCAGAATTAATTCCTTCAACAGTCATTTATTGAGTGCAAAGCCCTGTAGGTACAAAAGTAGATCAGACCCAGTTCCTGCCCAGAGCTCAGAAATACTGTAATTACACAATAGTGTCTGATAAATGCTCTAAGAGGTATCTGTAAAGGGTTAGTGGAGTCCAACTTTCCCTGCAGCAATTGTAGAAGACCTTCCGGAGGAGGTGATATTTGAGCTGCATCTTGGAGGATGAGTAGGAGTTCACAAAACAGAAGATGGAAGGTCATTCCAGGTAGGGGACATTGAATGAAAGGGTACAAAGGATGGTAAGATAGTTTTAGAAAGGCAACTAAGGATAGACATCAGAAGTAAATTAGAAGACTGGTAACAATTCAAGCAGATGACATGATTGCAAGCATGAGGTGGGAGGGGGAAGGATTTTCACAAAATTCAGGAGATAAATTTAGCAGAACCTGATGCTTGATTGCATGGGGGAAAGAAAGAACATCGAGGAGGTGGGGATGACTTCCAAAGGCTTGGCAAATGAGTGGGCAGTGAGGCCATTAACTAAAATAGGAAATACCATACAGAAGATAAGAGCAGGCCTGAGACAGGGGTTTAAAGTTCCCTTTACGGCATTTACAGTCAACAATTCTGCCTCTTCCCTGAGATCTTCAATGATTTCCTTTCCTAGGTCAGAAATCACCCCTTCCTCTGAGCTCCATAGCATTTCATATCAAATTATTTAAATCTGTCATATTTACAAGTATGTCCCTACCTTAAATCATGGAGGAAAGGTCTTGTCAGTCTGGGCACTGCCCTTACCTCAGAGCCTGATGCACAAAAGCCTTCAGGGAAAGCTTGCAGTCTCACTGGAAGCTGTCAGTTAACGTTTATTAAAATAATGACCAAAAGTTGAGTTAGTGGCCCACATAAAATCTCTAAAGTATTTTGCCCTACAACGCCTACTTTTAGTGCCCTTTGTGTTTATCTTACCTTAGTTTTAAACAACCCTGCAAGGTAGTTGTACTTCTGTTTTACAGATAAAGCAAGAGAAGACCAGAGTGTCTGAATAGCATCCCTGGGGTCACAGGGTTTGCCAATGGCTAAACCAGGATTTGAGCTGACT
Source organism: Lyroderma lyra (assembly GCA_004026885.1). Classification (NCBI taxonomy): domain Eukaryota; kingdom Metazoa; phylum Chordata; class Mammalia; order Chiroptera; family Megadermatidae; genus Lyroderma; species Lyroderma lyra. The sequence continues at coordinate 92,291 of PVJL010001703.1, read as the reverse complement.
TGTTCCTTCACTATCTGTCCGTCAGTTAGGGTGGCCTGACTGCCCTCATTCTCAGCTGGGCTGAAAAGAGGACCTTCTGAGGGGTAGCACCCCTTGGATGGAAGGGAGTTGTAAGAGGGTTCTCACCTCTATCATCTCAGCGACAGTCTGGAGCGCCCCCCTGCCAGGAAAGTGCCCGTGTGAGCACACCCACTGCAGACAGCAGGGCTGAAAGAGGGTGCAGAGGGTGAGCCGCCGTGCGGGGACCCAGGATTTTACAGTACTAACTTCACAAAGTGCGTGAGGTCCTCTGACCTTTCGCTCAAGCGATGTGCACGCGGCCAGGGCTCCAGTGCCTAAGCCGGGGTGGGGGCGTGCGGCCAGGCAGCCGCCAGGACTCCGAGTCTGGCCCCTCAGGAGTTACAAATTCTTAGAAAGAAAGGGCACTGGAAGGAGGGCAGCATCCTGCCCTCGGGGCCCTGAAATTCGTCCCGCGCCTTCCTCCGCAGTCCCGTGCACTGGGCCAGCCTGCCCCGATTCTGTGCACGAGAGACCTAAGTCCGGGCCGGGAGAGGCCCTGCCGACGGGTTGTGGCGGGAACCCGCCCCGCGAGGGGGCTGCCCGAGGGCGGAAGCGGCGCCGCGGCGGGCCAGGCCCGTGTGTCGGGCCCTCTGCAGCCTCCCTCGGCGCCTTTCCTGTTCTCCGTCCCGCCCCGACACTTCGGACCTGGGGAGAGGCGAGCGAGAGGGCCGTTCGCCCCGACGCGCCGCGGGCAGCGGGCCGAGGCGGGGGCCGAGGCGGGGGGCGTGTCCCCGCGCGCGCCGAAGGGGGCGCGAAGGGCGAGGGGCGGGGCAGGCCCACCCGCGAAGCCCCGGGGCGCTGATTGGCCTCGCTGCGGGGCCCGAGGGGGCGTGTTCTCACCTGAGCCCCACGGGCAGAAGGCTCGGCGACGGCGTCGGGAGGGAGGCCCACCACGCAGGCCCGGCCACCTCCTCCCCTGGGGGCAAAGGGCAGGCAGCTCGGTCCGGACGTCGGCGCTGGCGGACTGCAGCCGGCCATGGCGGGGCCTGAGTGGGAGTCGCTGGAGGAGTGCTTGGAGAAGCACCTGCAGCCCGCAGACTTGCGGGAGGTGAAACGCATCCTCTATGGCAAGGAGACAAGGTCTGCCGCCCAAAGCCTGGGGGTGGGGGTCCCTTGGGACCAGCGAGTGTGGGTGCGGGCAGCCAGGGAGAGTACTTCGGGCCCCGAAGGGCTCTGAGGGGGCGATGATGGAAGTCCTGAGTGGCTGAGCAGAGACCACAGGAAGCCTAGATGCGCCGGCTCTGCGGCGTTCAGGCGGTGCACACCGCCAGCATGACCTTTCCAGGTCACTTCTCCCCCAGCTGCCTGGAACTGGACCGGAAAAGACTGGTGTTTTACTCACCGAGGCTTTGTCTGTGGCCACGTAACTCTCCTTCCCTTCTTCTAGTGACCAGCACTCTCCCCAGATCCAGGCCTGTACGCTGGGTGTCTGTCTGGGCCAGTGCCTCCAGCCGGAGCTCCCCAGGAGGTCAACTGGTTGTCCAGCCTCAGCCCCTGCTTCCTGTAGTGACCCGGCCTCTGGCAGACCCTTGGAGGTAGAGTTCTGCTGAGTCCGATTGGCCCAGGAACCTTTCCCACTTGGCAAGCCACAGAAGTTAGTTACCACACTCAGTGCAAATGGCTTCCCACTCCAGGCCGGTCCTGGGCATCCCCAGGGCCTTCCGAGGGCGGTGCACTACTGGACACGGGGTATACAAAGTGGGTATACAAAGCAACCAGAACATGTAAATCATATCCTTTGCTTAAAGGTCTGTAAGGGATTTCCATGGCTCTTGGAATGAAATGCAAACTCTAACCCACTGCAGTTCCTTCTACTTCTGTGCCTATTGGCCGGCTCCCTGACCTTGGCAGTGACCTTGAGGCAAGAATCTGATCAACTCCCGGGAAACTTGTGGGCGTTGATTGGATCAGTGGTTCCCAGACTTCATCTGCTGTGGTGTCACGGCTTGAAGGTCAGACCTCAAATCCAAAGGTGTCCTCACAGCTAGCAGGTGATAAAGGTAGAACAGCTGCCTTTGTGGGTAGGAGTGGTACAGACCCTGGTCAAAAAGAGCTCTTCATACCCAAAGAGAAATGTTGGGCCTGGATGACCTTCAAGACCCCTCCAGTGTGCTTTTGCTGGAATACCACTTTCCACTGAACCTGTCAAAGTTCATCATAGGGGCAGCCTCTAAGAGTTGGAACTCCCAAAAAAGGTATCAAGAAGTCATCTTAAAGCACGAAGTGACTCAGGCTACAGTTCTAGGCATGAGAATAGGTTTGTTTTAAGGGTCAGGTGGGCATGTTCTGGGAGAAAGGTGGAGAGAACTCATGGGTGTTAGGGAGAGGCAAAGTAGGAAAAGAGAAGGAAATTTCCCACATAGTTGATTGGCTTGGGACAGCCCAAGGTAAGGGCTACCTTGCAAGACGGACTTCGCGTGAGCATTTGGGTTGCTGTACATCGGGAGGGATTATAATGGGTGATAAAATGGGAGCCAGCATCCTTTGTCCATGACAGGCCTCATCCTGGGGCTTGGCTCATGATAATTGAATAAGTGGTTCTCCTTTTCCTCTCTTTTTCCTGTTTCCGTTTCCTGCTGTATTCCACCCAGCCCTTCCAGGCTTTACCTCTAGGGCATCAACCTTTGTACTTGCTCAGTTCTTGCAATTGGGTGAGATTTGGCTATAAACAGAGTTGCAAACTAAGATAGGAAATTAATCATTTGAAAAGTCTTCTCCCACTAAACTCCAGTTCATTTCTCACAGCCTGACTCAGACTTGGCTGCCTCTGTGAGGGTCTGGGAGAGCCTCAGTCCCCAACTCCCCTTTACGCCCACCCAGGACTCCCTCTGGCCTCCACACAGGACCACCTTCTCTCCCAATGACTTGCTGCCCAACACAAAGATGATGTTTAGGAAATGTTTGCTAAGTGATGAGCTAAATTGGGCCTTTGCCTGTGCCAGACAGATGAAATCCCCAAAGAATATCAACTCTCGATTTTAAGACAGACAAAGCCAAGAAGCATTTATTCATTCAACAAACATTTACTGGCATTTATTTTTGTCTTGGGCACTGGGGATACAAGGATGTGTAAGCCATGGTTTCACCCCTCAAGGGGCTTCCTTTTAATGATTGTCCTACATGGTGATAGAAGAATGCAGGGAGAGCTGGAGAGTCTACATGTATAGGGTTGGGGCAGGTCCTCAAGGCTTCCCAGAAGCACCGTGCTTGAGCTGCGTCCTGAAGGAGATGGAGGAGTTGGTTTGGAGACAGGAAGGGCTCAGGTACTCTAGGCCAAGGCCCAGACACGAGGGAACATGCCATTCAGGGACTGCAGTTGTAGAGTGCTGTGAGGATCACCCAAGAGAGGAGACAGAAGCAGCCAGGTGGGGTCTGGGGGGTCTAGATGCCATGCTGGGGCCGTGGGACTTGTCTTGATTGTCGGTGGGAGCCTTCCAAGAATTTGAAAAGGGCAGATGAAAGATGAGGAGGCCTAAGGCAAACAGAGTGCCTGGGGGTGGAGAGGAGGAAGGGTTCTGGAGGTCTCAGGGAGGTCCATGGACAGTGTGGATAGCAGGGATGGTGGAGGAGGCAAGGATAGTTCCAGCTACTGGCTCGGGCCCTCAGGAGGCTGGTGGATTGATCTGATGAGGAGCAGCTTGGAGAAAGGCTGGTGAGTTGAATTGGGCTGCTGTAACAGATGATCACAAACGGGCGGCTTAAACCAAAAGAAACTTGTTCTCACAGTTCTGAAGACCACACGTACACAATGAAGGTGTCAGCAGGGCCACAGTCCTCCCGAGGCTGGGCCGGGTGGGGTGGGGAGAGCCTTCCCTGCCTTTTCTAGTTTCTGGTGGCTTCTGGAACTCCTTGTGGCAGCATCACTCCCATCTCTGCCTCTCTTCACGTGACTTCTTATGTCTCTCCTCTGGGCACCTCTTCTAAGAACATTTGTCACCGGATTTAGGGCTCACCCAGATAATCCAGGACAGTCATATCTTGAGATCCTTAGATCCTTTCTCCAAATAAGGTCCTAGTCACAGGTTTTAGGAAGTGGACATACCTTTTTGGGGGCCACAGTTTAACCAACTACAGGAATCATGAGGAGATGAGCCTCAGAGGGGAGGCAGGGGTTGGGGTTGTCCTAGAGATGGCCATTCCAGGTGGAGGAGGAGAGGGTGCAGAGAGGGATCCTGGAGAACCCGATGTTAAGGGGGTCAGAGGAAGCAGAGACTTTGTGGAAGACTCTAGAGGTGGGACAGCCTAGGGTAGGTGTCAAGGACACTGAGGAGAACAGGGACAGAGTGTCAGGTGGCAGAAGGTCTAGTAGGTTGAGGACAGTGGGGAGTCTGCTGGTGGTAGGAATCAGAAGGCTGGTGGCCCAAGGTGGGAAGTGGGGGTCAGGAACGGGCTGAAGGCCATGTGGCAGGTGAGAGCAAGTGAAGTAACGAGGGGGACCTGTGGAGAGTGCGTTCAGTGCTTTTTCTTTTTTCTTTTTTCCCCAGTTCTTAATGGGAGAGACTCAGTCAGCTTTAGTGGTGGGTACGGTAGAGCTGCAGCAGACAGAGAGAGCATCCCCGCCATGTGTCTTGTTAAGTGGAAAGGCAAGAGGGAGCAGAGGATACAGCTGTTGTGTTTGTCACATACTTGTAAGACAGTATTGGAAAGATACATAGAACATCGTTAAGAGGGGTCATCTCTGAAGTGCAGGACTGGGGCCGCGCGGTGGAATAGAGAGAGGAACTCATTTTTCATTCGATACCCTTTTCCACTGTAGGATCCCCCCCACCCCCCACCCCGCCCACCCAGTGAGCATTGTTTCTTTTCTTACAAAGCTCTGGTTTAATTATTTAAAATGCTGATGGTAAAGAGCCATTAGGGGGAGAGATGAACTTCTAGGGCTGTGTCTGCTTTGTGTCCCGCCCCATCCCTAAGTCAGGCCTTTGGTGGGCACTGCACATGTTTCTGAAGTGGTGCTAAAGGTTGGTTGGGTTCTCCAAGACTCGGTGATGGACCCCCTGGATGATAGCAGGGTGGGGAGACCTTGCTGTAGGGGGCATCGAGGAGAGGTAGAGACCAGAAAGTGGAGAGGTCTGGCCTTCATCACCTCGGGCCTGGGAGAAGGTGTCTGCGGAGAGCTGGGGTGGGTGGAGGGTTGAGGCAGCTCTCAGGCAGGTTGTGCATCGTGGAATAATGAGGCTGATGGTGGTGGAAAGGCAGGGAGAACAGCTATGGGCAGTGGGTGGGGAGAGATGACCAGAGGCTAAGGGACATTATCCAGGTGATGGTTAGAACTGGGCTTGCACACCCGAGACAAGACTTCATCCATCTGGTACCGTCCTGGAGTGGGACCACAGGCTGAGCATGGGGCTGTCAGGACCTCTCCCAAAGGGAGATCCAGCCCCCCAGCCCACGGGCCTGAGGGGAGACAGACACACCCTCCTCCTGTCCACCATGTGACTTGTGCTGGGGCTGGGGCCTGCTAGCATGGGGGACCCTCCACATGCGGGCCGGAGGCAGTCACGGCAAAGGGAGGCACGGTGTGGGCACTGCTGTTATTTCTAACCTGCTGAAACAAACGGAACTCTGACGAGTTGAAAAGCGGGCTGATTGTCAGGGGTGGAACCCAGCTCGGAGCTGTCACCGCCATCACAAGGAAACTGCCTGGCAGGGGGCGGTGACAGGGGGCTTGGGCTGACAGGGCTGTGATTTTGAAAGAAACATCTTTAAGAAAGTGACTTAAAGTAGGAGTGAAATATCATTATTAGATAATGGCTGTCAGGTTATTTTTTGATGTGTTCTCTAGGTATTTCATAACGATCTCATCCCTAGATGGTAAGGCCTCCTTGGCACCGGGGATGCAACAGGCATCGGGCCGTGTTTGCCATTCGGCCAACAGTCACTTCAGTGGGAGGTTTTATAAATAATCCACTTGCCTTTGTTAATAAGCCACAAAGAGGATGAGCACTTGGGCCTTTGGTCTGGACACTTGGGCCCCCGCCACGCCCGCCCAGCAGGGGGCATGGAACTGCCCCCCTCACCCCTTCCCCTGGTGGGAGTAGCAGCAGGACAAGAGAGTGGGGATCACCAGAGACTTGTCACCCTTGCTCTTGAAGGGCCACAGGGCGCTGGGTAACACTACCAGTCCTGACCCCTCCGCCCATGGTCTCCTGAGCCTGGTTCTCAACACCCCGCTGTCTTATGGCAGCCTGCTCCCCCACCCCCCAGCACCCCCAGCTCAGCAGAGCCCTCTCATTGTGGTCCACAGGCAGTGGGGGGAATCCATGCCCCTCACTTCTGTGCTGACTACTGAGACTTCACTCCTTCCCCGCACTTCAGCATCTCTAAAACATCATCTCCTGATGAGTCCCCCACGCCCCACCCCGCTTCCCCCCTGGCGGGGCCTGACCGCGGCTGCCTGGCAGAGGCTTCCCAGGGACTGAAGGCCGCACTCAGTGTGGTCTGTTCCTGGCCGGCCAGCCGCCCCGCTCCGCCAGGCCCGTGCTGTGTCTGGCCCTGGACTGCTCCGTCCGCCTTCTGCCAGGACGCAGCCCCACTCCTCTGGCTGCTGCATGCCTGTGGGGCGGCAGGAACTTCAAGTTCAGCAGGCCTCCTGCAAGTCATTGCCACGCTTCTTTTCTGCCCGTTTAGGAGGCTCGACCTGCCCAGCAGGGCCTTTGAACTCGCCTCGGAGGGGGACTTCGAGCTGCAGGGGTACGCCTTCGAGGCCGCGGCGGAGCAGCTGAGGAGCCCTCGGATCGTGCGTGTAGGGCTGGTGCAGAACCGAACCCCGCTGCCTGCGGGTGCCCCCGTGGCAGAACAGGTGCAGCCCCTTGTGACCGTAAATACACGAACAGGCTGTGGGCAGCTCTGTGTTTTGAACACATCCACGGTCCCCTGCTGGCCGCTCGCTCTGGGTCGGCAGGTACACTGAGTGGTCCCGTGGCCGCCCAGACACTTCTGCCCCGGCCGCCCCCCTTCACCCCAGCCTGCGTCTCTGGCTCTCCTTTCTCTCTGGCTCCTCCCCTCCCCCACCTTCCTCTCACTCCCCACTGTTCTTTCCAACTACCCCTCGCTTCCTTGCCTGCGACTGATCCGTTGTTCCATTTATCCGTTGCGATGGTGCCCTTTTGGCTGTCTCATGCTCTCTCCGTGGGACTCTGCCTCTCAGTCTCCTGCCAGAAGGCCACCTACCAGCACACGCCAGTCAGGACCTGTCCGTTTGTCCCTGTGTGTCTTTGCCTTGTTCCTCAGGGCGGGGCTCACTATACCCAGATGCCCGTCAGCTGACGGTGCCTGCAGGATTGCAGAAATATGATAGGCGTTCACTTATGACCACGTCTTATATTTCCCTAAAGAAATGTGTTGTCACAGACACAGGCAGTTTGTTGTACACACCTCTTCACAGCTTTCCCCCAGCTGCCCACACTCTCCAGGCTTTCTCTGCAGAGATGTCCTCTGGATACAGTGTGCTTGAGAATTCTTAGGGGTTCTTGGGAGACCTAAGGTCAGCTGGATTCCAAGTCGGATTCTGCATTATCTTTCATATTAGTCCTTCCTCTGCTTGTGTTGGATTAAAATATTTCTGGTTCTCAGTACACTTTTTGCCTCTGGATTTGTTGATTGTGAACAAGTCTCCTCGACCATCCCAGATCATCAGGTCCTGAAGGGTAGGGGTGCTGTTCTCACCCCCAGAGCACCTGGAAGCACGCTTTGCATGCTGTCAGCCTCCAGCAAACCTCCGTGGAGCCCTCTGTGCGTTGTCTAGGACTGTAGAGTGTACTCTGCGGGTTTTCAGCCTGGTTCCTCTGGTCTGTCTTCAAACAAACACTTAGGAATATCTCCTGGGAGCCAGCCATTGTGCTGAGGATGCAGCGGAGATGAGGACATTTTCCCTATGTCCCCAAGGAGCTCATGGGGTCATGGGAGTGACAGACAGTAGAGGAACGTGACAGCACAATAGGAACAGCACTATGGTAGGGGCACATGTAGGTTGGGGAGCACAGAGGTACCTTAATACTCCTGAGAGAGCCTTTCTTCTGTGGGTGACTCATGACATGGATAACACATCTGGGGAGGATTAAGTGGGGCCAGGAAGCACATTCCTGGCCAAGGGCATAGCTAGGAAAAACGAGGCATTCCATGATAAGATGCAGACAGGAAAAGAGAAGTGGCAGGATGAGGCAACCCAAAGCTTGGAATTCAGGATGGTAGGAAGGGGATGGTCCTGGTGTTCAGTGAACCCACTGGGTGTGGGCCCCTCTTGTAGTAAGTAGCACGCATCCTCATGCACCCCTCATAGCAATCCCACGGGGTAGGCAATGCTCTCCCTCCTCTCAGGCAAGGACACCAAGGCTCAGAAAGGCAGTGTGGAGTGTGTGTGGGACCCCAGAGCCTCTGCAGCAACCCCTTCGGTTGCAGATTTTGGACCTGATGACAGTATGAAATATCAGAACCTCCCCACCCTGCTCATCCTCTAGCAGTGGGATGGGTGAGGGGTTTGGGATGAGTTCTAAAAATGGTCTCAGCTGATAGAACTAATGGGTTCTAATCCTCAGTCTTTACATCGCCAGGTCTCTGCCCTTCACAGTCGCATAGAGACCATCGTGGAGGTGGCGGCATTGTGCGGAGTGAACGTTATCTGCTTTCAGGAAGCGTGGAGTAAGTCTCTCTTGTGCTTTCTCTGCTGCCCTCAAACAATGGTGCATTATCTTTGCATTGCCAAGAGTGTCTGCTACCCAATTAAAAAAAAAATATCTCCTTCCTTTTCTTATCCATGGAAAGGTGCTTTGTCAACAACACCAGGAACCCAGGAACCCTGGCCTCCCTCCCTCTCACGCGCCCCAGTCTGCCGTCTGGTCCTTTCAGTTCTCCCTCCCAAATCGGCAGAAATCCTTTCACTCTTTCCTCCCCACCTCCTTTCCGCTGCCCGTGGCCAAGGCGCCCAGCTCTCACCCTGACGTCTATAATCGTCCCTGGCTGGTCTCCTTATGCCCTCCACTCCGGCCCCTTCTAACTGGCTCTCCACACCTTCCAGCAAAAGAGCTTTTCACAATGCAACCCTCCACTGCACCATCGGTTCCTTCCCAGGCCTCTGCAGCCTCCTCTCCGCTGGGCTCTGCCCTGACTGCCGCGAGGGCGCCCTCTCCCTCCTCCTAGGCCATTGCCTCAGCCGTGCCCGTCTCTTGTCTAGTTAGCACTGCTCAGCCTTCAGCTCTCCGCTCCTAGCCCCCTATCTGAAGTGTGTCCCTGTTTCATACCCATCGTACCATGCACCTTTTCCTTATTTTATTTTCACTTGTGTCAAAGTCATGCATGTTCATGGTTTGGAGTGAAATGAGTCTACACGGTCTGTTACCACACAGATGACGATCCCATTCCTCAGAGGCGGCTACTTTCAGCCCTTAGCTGGTCCCTTTGGAATTTACCTTTATGTTGCTCCAATTTTTTAGTCTTGAATCATCTATTGACTCCCCACTGTGGAAGAGGACAGTATTCGTCTGTTCTTTCTGCCCTCCTGACACACACGGACCCTCTCTAGGCTCTCCCTTGTCCATCTCTGCCAAGCTGTTCTGTAAGCTTTGATTTCTTCCTGTGAACAGCTTTTTTTATTTCCCTGGAGTTTGTTTTGTTTTCGGCATAGGAGTACTTAACCACAAATTCTACCCCAAACTTTCTTCCAGTTTCCTAAATCCCCTTAAGAGGTTTAGGCATAGGAAGCAGTCCGTTGGTTTCATGTCCTTGAAGGAATGTGTCCTGATGTGTCCCATAGCCTTCTGACTGCCTTCTTTCTGAATTGATTGCCCCCTCTGCTGGCTGTCCAGCCGACATCCTGGGATTTCCCGGCACTGTCATGGGGAGCCCCTTCGTCTTGCTCTTGTGATCTCCCATCCCACATCTTCCTCTTTCTCGGTTTACTCCCTCATTTTGGTCGAGTACAGGTGACGCTTGAACAACATGAGTTTGAAATCTGCGGGTTCACTTACACATAGGGTTTTTTTTTTCCATCTTGTAAACAATGTAAACTTACAGTTTCAATAAATATAGGACAGTACTGTAAATGTATTTTTTCTTCTTGCTGATTTTCTTAATAGCATTTTCTTTTCTCTAGCTTACTTTATTGTAAGAATGCAGTATATCATGCATATAACATACAGAATATGTGTTAATGTTTATGTTATTGGTAAGTCTCCCAGTCAACAATAGGCTATTAGTAGTTAAGTTTTGTGGGAGTCAAAAGTTATACACAGATTTTCAACTGCATGAGGAGTTGGTGCTCCTAACCCCTGTGTTATTCAAGGGTCAACTATAGTTCCCTGAGGAAGAGCACTAAGAGGTAAACTTTTGAGGACCTTGTATATCTGAAAATATATTCTTTCTACAAGTTACTTGACAGTTTGGTTGGGTATAGAATTCTAGATAAGAAATACTTTTCCTAAATAATAATAATAATAATGATAATAATAATAATAATAACAGCAACAAATACTTTTCTTTCAGAAGTTTAAACACCTTACTCCATTGTCTTCTGGCTCCTGACGTTGTTGACCAGTCTAAAGCCATTTTGATTTACTCGTATGACCCCATTGTTTACGACCTGTTTATTTTCTCTGGAAGGTTGTAGGAGCTTCTGTTTTTCTCTAACAGTTTTAAATTTCATAGTGATGTGCCATAGTTTGTATCTATTTTATTCCATTATTCTAAGCACTCAGTGGGTTCTTTCAGTCTAGAAACTTGCGTCCTTCAGATCTAGGAAATTTTCTTATTTATTTCATTACTGATTTTCCTCCCCTCTCTTTTTTCCCCCTCTCCTCTTCCTAATATTCTACTATTAGGATGTTGGAACGCTGGGCTAGAGTCCTAATTTTTTAAAATGTATTTCCTCCTAATTTTCAACTCTATCTTTTTTTCTCAATTTTCTAATTTGTCATTCAGCCTTCTATTTAGTATTTTGTTTCTGCTCTCATATTTTGAATTTATTAGTTCCTTTGGTCTGCAAGTTCCTGTTTTATCAATTCTGTTTTTATTTTATAGTTGTAATATCTTCTCTTATCTCTGAAGGTATTAAGTGCTCTTTTTTTTTCTTCCTGCATAGTGCCTACTTACTCTAATTAGTCTTTTTATTAATTGGTTATAAAGAATTGGGGATCAAAAAGCTGATTGCAATCTCTGCGTTTGTGAGAGGGGTTCCTCCACTGAGCTTCAGGATAGGATGACCTGGTTTAGCTATTTGTTCCATAATCCCCACGTCTGCCCCACCCCCACCCACCCGTGATACTATCTTTGGGTCATTCTTTTCAAAATAGTCAGATTTTCCAGAGATGATTCTTCTAACCTCCTGCCAAGAAGAGAAAGAGACCAGGGGTCCATTGTACTGATATCTACTTAATCCTCCTGTTTTGGACACTGTACTCACCTTCATCTGTCCTGGTTTCCCCAAAGCCAGAGACCCTCTGTTTAACTGTCTGGAGTATGAACCACTAGCCTTCTGCTGGGGTTGGAGGGGCACGTCCCAGCCTCTTACAGAGGAGGAGAGATCTGAGCTTCTAACTGCTTCTTAAACAGACTTTCAACCCATCTTCCTTGTTTGTTGCCCATTCCTGCTTCTCCACCCTCAGAGCTACGTGGTACCTCTGACTCCTGAACTTTTGGGGTGTCTGTGATGGAAAGTAGGGATGCTTCTTGGCCTCCTCCACTGCTGGGGGGACTCAGTTTTCTCAATCCTCTAAGACATCTACATGCATTCTGAGGCTCTCTGTCCTCCCATGTGTTGCTGCTGGTGTCCCTCACTCAGTGCCCCATCCTTGTGGGGCATAAAAATCCCTTTACTGTTATGTTGTGGGATTTCAGGGAAGAGCAAAGGTGTGAGTCCAATCTGCCATCTGTACCCAGAAGTTCGTCTCATTTTTCACATTTCTTGTTACATGTGTACTTCTACTCTTGTTTGTGTGATACTTTTGATGTCTGCTTCTTGCATTAGATTGTAAGCTCCATGAGAACCCATGACTATTTTTACCATCTTAATCCCCGCCCCTATTTTTTTAACATTAAAAATAAATTTAACTGTGATAAAATATATATAATATAGTATTTTTTTTTTGCCTTTTTTTTTGTATGTGGGTAGCTCTCTAGATGGGAGTCGAACCCAGGCCGCAGCACTGATAGCACCGGAGCCTTAAGCCACTACACCACCAGAGAACTCCCATATAATATAATATAGTATTTATCACATTAACCATTGGTAAATGTACAATTCAGTGACATTTAATCCATTCACAAAGTCATGCAACTATCACCACTATCAATACCCAAAACTTTTTCATCACTTCCTACAAAAATTCTACACATATTTAACAATAACTCCCCCTCATCCCCCACCCCTGATATCCTCTGTTCTACTTCCTCTATGGATTTGACTGCTCTCTGTACCTCTTAGAAATGGAGCCATACAGTTTGTCCTTTTGTGTCGGGCTTATTTCACTTAGCATGTTTTCCAGGTCCATCCATGTCATTGGTGTGTCAGAATTTCATTCCTTTTTTTACAGCTGCATAAATTTTATTGTATGGATGTACTACATTTTCTTCATTCATTCCCTCACTCCCATTTTATTTTTAGTGCTTTAACAGTTCCTAGCACACGACAGACCCTAAAAAATATTTATTGGATGGCTTAACCAACTTCTTCCCTTTTTGGATCTGGAAACCTCCCACTCACCCACCAATGCCTAGCATGAACACCTCCTCCTTTGAGGGGCCCTGGGGACTCTCCCCCACAGAAGTGACTACTCTGGTGTTGTGCAGCCATGCCGGGTTGTCATTCAGCTCCCCCGTCTAGGCTGGCAGCTCCTGGGGGCAAAGCCAGGTCTAGGTTTATAGCCTAACTCCGGGAGTGTTGGTTCAATCAATAGAGAACCCCCTTCCCCTCTAAATGAGAAGTGCAGCTGAAACTTTCCAGCCATCCTCTCCCAACCTCCATTCCACATCCTTCTTTTGAAAGTTTGTTTATATCATCGAGGTTGTATAAACAGGAAAAAAACACATCCATTAAAATGAAAATGGAGGAATTGGGAGAGCTTAGCAACCTGAAATAAAATCAGAAAGGGAGGTTTTATTCTCTTGGGGCATTTGAGTCTCTCCTAATGCCCTGAAACCTGAGAATAAATGGTCATTAAGGATCACTTTTTTTATCAACAGCTTTTTGGTTGGCTTCCTTAAAACAGTTCGACCCTCTTCACTGAAAAGGAGCTTGGGGAGTCCTAAGCCTGCTGCCAAGGCCCCGGAGCTGCTGCTGGCAGAGCCTGGTGCTCATTTAGGTGCTTCCTTGGGCTATCACCCCTGGCAGCCAAGATGGTGGTGGCCTCTTCACACTGGTCCCATCTTAGTCCCAGGCTTCCTGGGACTGGAAGGAATTGGGGGGTTAATGCTTCTCTTCCTCCTCTGTGAGACAAGGAGTGTCACACCTGCCTGGCAGGCGCATTGGGTATTACCAGGCCTGGCACTCTATGGGGCACATGGCCTGTGTTTGGGAAAGGTTGGCTACAATTTTTACCTCCAGACAGGTCACAACCAGTCAAAGCACTTGCTAGTCACATCACACAGCTTCTGATAAACCCTCCCCACATGTTATTTTGTTCAGGGTGACCAGAACGACAGGCATTTGGAAACTTCCACCAGGCTAATCCCCCTGAAAGAAATGGACTTTTGTTATTAGGAGGAGGACGATCTAAAGCATATACAGAATTGGTCCAAAGAGCTTAATGCTCCAAAAATAAAGAGCCAAACAGCTCAGTAGGAAATGGGCAAAGTGCACTAAGAAGATGGCCTGCAGGACAAACCCAGAAGGCCAGTGACCACCTGGCAAGACATTCCTTCTCTCTGGTGATAAGGGGAATACGTATTTAATCATGGTGAGATACCAGTTCATGCCATCAGACTGGAGATAGTAAAAGAGTGTGACTGAGGCTGCAGTGATGGCACACACACAGCCTGAGGCCCCTGGAGCCCACCTCCATTGGAGCCCCTTTCCTCCCCTGCTCGAGAAACTCCATTTCGAACCTATGATAGTAAGTGTTGTGTTCCTTGAACTATTACCGCACAGACGAGGTCTATCTGGAAAGTATCCAGCCATGTAATAGGACAAATAGAGACTTTTATGGCTGGATTTTTTTTCTGGACAGTCTTTGTACATGTACCCACTGTTTGGAAAAAAAAAAAAGCAAACAAAAATCAATGAGTTTAGTGAAATTTCCTATTGAATTAGTCCCCTGGTAGCATCTAGCCAGCGATCATAGGAATGCAGTCATGTACCACATCATGGTGTCTCTGTCAGTGACAGCCCATGTACACCATGGTGGTCCCATGAGATTATAATGGAGCTGAAAAACTCCTATTGCCCAGTGACATCACCACCATCGGAACATCGTAGCATAACACATTATTCACATGTTTGTGGTGATGCCGGTGTAAACAAGCCGACTGCACTGCCTGTAGCATAAAAGGATAACAGTACAATAGTGTAGTGCATGATACGTGATCATAGTAATAAACGACTGGTTTCTGCATTTCCCATACTATACTTTTTATTGTTATTTTAGAGTGTACTCTTTCTATTTTCTGAAAAAAGTTTGCTATAAAACAATATGCAGCAATGGCCTCATTGATCTTACATTTACTGTATCTCTTCACTGCATCCTTTTCTCTTGTGCTTGATTCCATCTCCTGGTGTTGTACGGTAACAAGCTGCACATGTTCGCAGCCCAGGGCTAATAAGCTCTACTGTAGAGCCTAGGTGTGCAGTATGCTACACCATCTAGGTTTGTTACGTACACTCCGTGACGTTCCCACAATGACGAAAGCATGTAACGATGCGAGTACATAAAGACACATGTCTCAGAACACATCCCCGTCATTAAGCGGCATGTAACTGTAACACATTTATCCTTGGCAGCCTCTCAGCCCATCCAGTGGTTCCCAAACTTCCTATGGGATCATTGAGCAAGTGGATTTTCTTGTTCCTGAAGAAGCCTCCCTGTCCATGGAGGAGGAGCATTCCTATGGTGATGCTCCAAGGGCCCAGCGCCGTCCTCAGTAGCCCTCTGATACTTCTCCTGAAGGTCTTGACTGCTCTTATCAACCTGCAGATTGGCCAGCAGCTTTGGATCTGCTGGTTGAGAACAGTTTGGGATCATAATTTTTGCAAAATGTATACATTCGTGTATATAGTGGTAAGAGAGACACAACCTAACACTATTTTAGCTATTTTTAAGCATACAGCTCTGTGGCATTATGTATGTTCATACTGTTGTGCAGTCAGCACACCGTCCATCTCCAGAACATTTTTATCTTCCCAAACTAAAAGTCTGTCACCGTTAAACAACGATCCCCATTCTCCCCTCTTCCCTCAGCCTCTGGCAACCAGTATTCTACTTTCTGTCTCTGTAAGGTACCTCATGTAAGTGGAAACATGCAGCATTTGTCCTTTTCTGACTGTCTTATTTCACTTAGCATACTGTCTTCCAGGCTCACCCATGTTGTAGCATGTGTCAGGATGCCCTGCCTTTTTATAGTTGAACAATATTGCATTGTATGCACACACCACATTTTGTTTATCCCTTTATCTATCAATGGACACTTGGGTTGCTTCCATCTTTCAGCTCTTGTGAACAATGCTGCTGTGAACATGGGTGTGCAAATATCTGTTCAAGTCTGTGCTGTAATTGTTTTTAAGACTAGAGAGACATTTGGCCTAGCCCCTTGTTTTGCTATGAAGCCCAAAAGGTTAGGGCTTCCCAGTGTCCACAGCCAGGGACAGGACTTGGAAGCCAGCCCAAGGCACTTGGGGCTGTGTGCCCTTGTGGGGGCCCTCCACCGCCACACCCTGAACGCTGAATGTGATTCTGACCTTTCTCCTCTTCACAGCCATGCCCTTTGCTTTTTGTACAAGAGAGAAGCTTCCTTGGACAGAATTTGCCGAGTCAGCGGAAGACGGCCCTACCACCAGATTCTGTCAGAAGGTAGGACATTAACGGCTCCTCTGGCGGCAGCTGCTGACATGCTCAGTCACAGAGCGAGGCCGAGGCCGCAGCTGCCGGGCGTGGCCCCTCACCATGGAAAATGCACCTGCTTGGTGCTTGTTTTGCCAGATAAGATTAGATAAGACTATTTACTGCCCTTGTTTAGTGTCCTTTCACTTAAAATCATAGAGTTTCAGAGTCAGAAGGGCCATTAATGGCTTTTTCAGGGAGGGAGCTGCAGCCAGGGAAGGCTGGCCTAGGGGTGACCCCATGACAGATTCTGCAGTGGCAAGTGGTAGAGTTGGCAGTCGAGGACCAGGGGGAGAGTTAATTCCTCGTCTAGAGCTGTGCTCCACTTGCTGTCTGCCCGAGTTACGTAAGCGCCTCTACAGGGCCTGTCTTATCAACGTGGAAATTGGTCTTCATTTTTCTTTATTAGCAACCTCATAATACATGTTGTATGATCTCATTTATAATAGTAAATGTTGAGAATAGGTAAATGCATAGAGGCAGAAAGCAAATTAGTGGTTGCCAGGGGCTGGACAAGGAACGAGGGTGGGGTTTCCAGTTGGGGTGACAGACGTGTTCTAAAATTAGATTGTGGTGATGGTTGCACAACTCTGTGAATGTACTGAAGATCACTTTAAATGAATAGATTTTATGCTATGTGGATTATATCTTAATAAAGCTGTTATCATAAAAACAAAACAAAAAACAACCTTAACATTCAAAGAGGTTACAAATGGTAGCTTTGCCTTATTATCACCTCAAGTGAAAGAACTCCTTTCATTTCTCCATGGCCGATTTCAAACTTCATACATATATTTAGGGGTTTTCTGAGCAGAGCTGTCATCATGGGGATTCTGTGCTGAACCAGGGCCGGAGGAAGAGAAAAGGAAAAATAGGAATGAGAACTGGTGCCAGGGGACACCTATCTACACGAAGAGGATCCCAGGAACTCATGGCCACCATTACATGGCTCATAGCATCCCCTTTGACCCCTGTGCCTTCCCCTCTCTCCTGCCATTAAGACCAGAGGTAATGACAGGCTCTTTAAGAGTTGAGGACAAATGACTGGCCGGAGCTGCTTATCCTGAAGGTCACAGGTCTGGTGATTATTCTTTTATTGTGTTAAAAAAAAAAAAAAAAAAAAAAAAACAACCACATAACATAAAATTTACAATCTTAACCATATTTAAGTATACAGTTCAGTGGTACTCTTAAGTACATTCACTGTGTTGTGAAACAAATCTCTAGAACTTTTTCATCTTGAAAATTTGAAACTCTACACCCATTAAGCAGCTCCCCTCCACCCGCAGCTGCTAGCAACTAAGGGTTTACTTTCTGTCTCTATGAATTTCAGTACTTTAGATACTGAACTCATACAGTATTTGTCCTTTTGTTACTGGTTTTTTTCACTTAGCATACTGTCTTCAAAGTTTATCTATGTCAAGGGTGACATCCATGTGACAGGATTTCCTTCCTTTTTAAGACCGAATCATATTCTGTTCTATGGCTATACCACATTTGTTTATCCTTTCACCCACTGATGGACACTTGGGTTGCTTCCACCTTTGGTCTATTATGAATAATGCTGCTATAAACATTGGTATGCAAATACCACTTCTAGACCCTACTTTTTTTTTTTCTTTTTTTCTTTTTTTTTTTTAATGTGGGTAGCTCCCTGGCTGGGAATCGAACCCAGGGCGCAGCGCTGACAGCGCAGAAGCCTTAGCCACTACACCACCAGGGAACTCCCTAGACCCTACTTTCAATTCATTTGCATATATACTCAGAAGTGGAATTGCTGGATCATATGTTAATTCTATTTTTAATATTTTGAGGAACGACCATACTCTTTCCACAGGGGCTGCACCATTTTACACTCCCACAAATAGCACACAGCACGATGATTATTCTTATTTCTCTAAGCTTGGAAATCAGGACAACACTGGCATTTAGTCTTCCAAACAACAAGTGATGGCTCTGAACCAAGGCTAGTTGTTGAGAAAAACCATAGAATTCTTCAATTAAAAAAAAAAATCTATGGCAGTCGATTTGAAAGTAGAACTCCGCTTTATTTACCACTTTTTCCAGCTGGCGAAGAAGCACAACATGGTGGTGGTATCCCCTATCCTGGAAAGAGACAGAGAGCACGGGGACATTTTGTGGAACACAGCTGTGGTGATCTCCAATTCTGGAGCAGTCATCGGCAAGACCAGGAAAAACCACATCCCCAGGGTGGGCGATTTCAACGAGGTGAGCTGCCCTCACCTGGCCAACTGGCCCGCTTGCATAGATCTCCCTGGGCCTTTCTGTTAGAGAAGTTCTGTGTTGGGTCATGTCACATCATGTGACACTGGAACACAGTGTGGCTGCAGCACCCAGGGCCTCGGGAGAGTCCCAAACATCTTTAGCACGGAGGGGTATTTTTTTTTTCTAATATTACCTGATTTGGCTCCTGAAATTCTTCCTTTAACTAAGTAAATCATGCACAAATGTGAAATAGTTCCTGCAGCCCCTTTCCAGCTCTGAGCTCCTCACCTGTCACAGTCTATCCTTGTTTGGGGAGCAGGATGTCCACATATTGGGTGACAGTGGGTGAATGTGGCATCTGCACACGTGTGTCAGGTGGGGCTTCATGCTTGTAATCAGGGTATAAGTCAGGGGAGCTGTTTTGTTTAGTTAATACCAATTCATGGGTGGGTAGGATGGAGGGGATGGACATTTGAAGGAGGGAAATGAACTCTACCTACTACCTAAGTGATCAAACCTGAACTTGATCTGTAATAAACAGTTGTTCAGGATGTGATGTCCCCAGTCTTCATTGCCTTCCCTGATTGTGGGGGTCCCGGCCATTCTCAGGCTGGTCACATGAACTAGAAAGGATCTGCGGAGCTAGCCAAGGTTCCCTGGGGAGAAAGAAGAACCTGGCGTTTCTCAGTAACAGCTGGACATGGGGCAGGAAGACGTGCCCTTCACCTGTTTACCCTGGGATTAATCTTTACCTCCCTGTAGATAGTGAAGGGCTTGTCTCAACGTGCCAGGATCTACTCTGCTGTCTACCACATGTGCACATCCTGGTTGCTGCCCAACTCTGGCAAAATTTGAAATGAATGGGAGGAGGTGAAATGCTCCAGGAGCAGATCTGTTTGGAACCCCAGCCTGCCCTTTCCCGCAGAGGGCCAGCACCTGGAGGGAACAGATGGAAAGGGAGAATGGCAGGACTGTATCCCACCTGTCTGCCCCAGCCCTGCAGGGATGTCCTTAGCCCCAGGCACGATGCCCGGGGACTTTGTGGAGAAGAGCACCCTCAGGGTGTGAGTTCTAGTCTCCGATGGGCATGAGCTGGCCAGTCACATGCCCACTCAGACTGGTGTTCTTCCCCAGCAGGCAAGGGTTGCTCTGGGTGAGCTTCTGGTCCCTTCAGCTCTGACGTTCTTTTTAAGAACATGTGATTAGTAAGGACATTGACCAACCCACGTTAACAATGACAAAACCCCAGTGTTTAGTTGTACCATGACTGAAACCTAACCAAAGTTTATCCTTGGAAATACTGTGGGAAGTTGCCTTGGGTTTTGTTTGTTTGTTTGTTTGTTTGTTTTTGGGAATGTCACAAAAGAAATTGTGGGTAAATGCTTACGCCACGCTGATTTCCACTTGGGTTGACTTGTAGTTATTTTGTCTGGGTTTTTTTTTTCCTGGTTTTTTGTTTTTAGAGCATATTGAAAATCTGAAACTTAGAGTCACACCTGGAGTACTGGTGATATTTCCCTTTTTCTGCCAAGTCTAAGGAAAGGAAACTCTTACATCTCAGAGCCTTCAATATACAGCCCTTTGTTTTCCAGTCAACTTACTACATGGAGGGAAACCTGGGCCATCCCGTGTTCCAGACGCAGTTCGGGAGGATCGCAGTAAACATTTGCTACGGGCGGCACCACCCCCTCAACTGGCTCATGTACAGCATCAATGGGGCCGAGATCATCTTCAACCCCTCAGCCACCATTGGAGCACTCAGGTCCCTCAGTGGGCGGGATTCGGGAGGGTTTCTGGAGGTGGTGGGTTTGGTGACAGTCAGGCGCGACCACCAGCACAAATCTGAGCCCTGGGATTGTGTGCTTACATTTAACCAACTTTTCTGTGAAAAAAACAAAAACAAAAAACAAACAAACAAAAAAAAAACACCTAAAATGTCAATTATAATCCCCCTTGGAGAGCTTTTTTGCTGTGAAGTACTAGCCATTGCTATGATTATAAACCCTGAGATGATAATAAGCCCTCTCCCCACTCACCCCCATAGTTGTCAAGGTTCAAAACAGCTCCTCATCTAACGTGCCCAGCGCAGAGGGTGGCTGGCCAGCATTAGCTCCTCTGCCAGTTACGCTGCTGTGCTCCTGGGGGGATGGGGGTGGAGGTGGGGGACTGTGGATTCCTAAACCTCATGTGCATGGAGGGTGGATACCTGGACAATAGGACACAAGGGAGTGGGAGCTGAGAGGGTCCTTAATGGGCCAGACAAGTGGCTCTGAAACTTGTTTTTAACCAGCAAATTGTTTTCTTCTTGAAACACCTGACTTGTGTTCAGATATCACCCTAATCCCATACAGATAAAATTATCCTGATAAGGCAGTGAGGCTGGGGCTGGCAGCCCTAGATCTCCTGGGAGAACCCCTGGGGCCCCCTTATTTAATAATGACAGCAAGCTAAGATGCCCCAGCACAACCGTATTCTATCTTTCCCAACTTCCCCAACGGTGGAACATTCGGGTGGTTTCCACTTTCACCAGTACATCATTAACGAGTACCAGAGCTCTAGGAATTGGTGTGTAAATATCTTTCTCCCCAGCTTACTTCCCCAAAGCAGCATGCCTGGGTCAGGAGGGGCAGGCTTGTCCTCTCTGTTGTCCTGGTGCCGCAGCAGGGTGGGTGCTGTCCCTGGTCCCTTTGTGGTGGGCAGCTAAGGAAGTTCCCTGGCAGCCCACACTTGTCACTCTTGTCCTCACTCTTGACCAGATTTCAGTCAAATTTCTTCTAAATATCAGAATGTGAAATTTACTTTACCTTTTCTTCTAAGCACGGTGCCCCCTTCTCAAGAGTTAACCTCCCCTCAAGCATTCTGATTTGCACAGCAGGTCCCCACTAGAGGCAGAACCCATACACTGCCAACTGCTCCCTCAGGTTCACGGTCAGGTCTGTGCACCTGAAGGCCCTGTCTGTGTCCAGGAAGGGTGCTGAGGAGTAGAAGGGGAGACCACATCTTTGATCTCCCCTCAGAGAATCTCCCCGGGGCTTCATGGCAACTTGGTCACTATGGCAGCATCCATGGGCACTTGTGACATAGGGCGGTTACTGGTCCTCCAGCCACAGGGCCGGAGCAAAACCTCTGGGCCACCCCGCAGAGCAGCCCCCTTCCTCCAGCCACATCTAAGGCATTCAGCAAGCTCCCTCTCCCCACAGCGCCCTAAAGGAACCCGAGGCCAATACCCTCGGTGCCTGGGCTGGCTCTTGGGCCAGGGCAGGCAAAGCTGTGGCCTCAGACTCAGATGGCTACCTCCCTGACCCCTGCTCCCTTTAATTAGCCCCAGTTAAGCAGGCAGAAGCACCCTAACATAATGTGCGCATAACTGCTTATGTCCTCACAGACTATTCGGCTAATTAAAAATTACTGATTTTCTTCCCTCAGCCAACAGTTGTCCAACTCATCATGCCTTTCAAAGGTGTGGTGAGGCTGGCAGTTAAAACCCTAACAGGTCTTTTAGAAAGCAGTGCCTTTCAGGAGTTAGGGACATGTTCACGTACTTTGACCAGATAATTATACTCCTAGAACTTTACCTGAGGGAGAATCTAAAAGAGGAGAGAAAGGTTGTACACATGAAAACGTTTCTGGCAGCTCTGTTCATGATAAGAAAAAGCTGGAAGGGAGGCACATGACAGAATGAGGTAAATTTCAGCCCATGTCATCCACGGGTTATTGTACAGCCACTAAAAAGAGACCTTAGGATGCAGCATCACGACAGAAGCCTATGAGCAACAATGATGTTTCTAGACCATGGCCAGAACTCTGTAAACATTTTTTTCTTTTCTTTTTTTTTTTTTTTTTTTTTTTTTTTTTTTTTTTTTTTTTTTTTTTTTTTTACCAAGGATGGTCATGGAGTGTGGAGAGGTTACAACAGATCATTCATTAAGATAGTGGGATTCTGGATGATTTTCTTATGAAAATGATAAATAATTATTTGTGGAGTCGATAACAAGTGTCTTTAAGCACGATACTGGGCAAAGCCCCATCAGCCGCACTCCAGTGTCGGCCCCCAACTTCCCCAACCGTCCATCCCCGTACCCGGCATCTCCCCCGACCGGCTGCGCTTTGGCCGGGTGTCCTCACTCACTCCGGGGTCTCACAGTTCTCAGCACACAATAGAGTTGACATGCTTTTTGATGAGAACTGAGTCATCCTGATGATCGCATGCAGCCCGTGTGGTCAAAGATTTTGGCCATGTGTGTGCGTCCCTCAGACAGCTGCTGTCCCCTCCCCTTGCTGCATTTTGTCGTCCCACTCAGATTATTTTTAGGGGCTCGTGCAGCCATCCTGGGAATGTGGTAGATGTCCCCATACCCCCATCAGGCTCACCATGATCCCCACTCGCTCCGGGCTCTCACGAGCCTCCAGCTCCCTTTCCCTCGCTTGTTTTGGGAGTCTAAGTTGTATTGCCAGCTGTGGGTTTGCGTCCTACACAGCGCACCCTCCCCGGAGAATTGCAAGAAAGATGTTCTATGGCACGCTCCCTGCAACTGTCTGTTTAATTCTTGAAAATGTCATTTACGGGTCTGTTTCTGTAAAAATCCTTTCTTAAAAGTTTTGTCAGCTTGGCTTAGCAGCTGGGGGGAAAAAGCAGCAAAATGAGTCCCCTCAATCAAGCCTGTGATTTTCTTCTTCCAGACTCGTGAATCCTCCTGAGAATTAGGCTTGTGACAAGCATCCATCCACCCCCTCCACCTACACCCTGGTTTAAACCAGGTGCATGCTGACAGGAAGGAAGATTCCAGGGCATTTTGTTCTCCGTCGCTCCATGCTTCTAAGTGGGCATTATGCCTGTCAATCTGGAATCTTAACGATGTTGTTCCTCAGGCAGGAGATAATTAGGGACCGGAAGGCCCACTGAATTCCATGGTACATTTTAGTTGGTGGGCTGGAGAACACGGGGGCTCCAGTTGTGCCAGGTCTGCCGTCTCGTGCTCCCCTGTGCGGGTGCTGGACTGCGGAAAGCCCAGGGCTCAGCTGTGCCTGGGGGCTGCCTCCTTCCTGGGCTGCTAATAGAACCAGAGCCCCTGCTTAGAGACTCGGGGCTTAGAAGAGGAAACCGGAAGGCACTGGGAAAGGGGGACCGGATCGAGGGAAGTAACTCTTGCCGTAGATCTACCCCCCACGCGTTATCTAAATTCCTTCCGGTTTACTCTGTTGGCCTGCCCTGAAATCTCCCCTTGCCAAGACAGCTGGCTTCACAAGGCCCCCAGCAGGGTGGGGTTGGGGCAGGCCTAGAGCCTTCACAGCCTCCGCGCTAGCCTCCAGCCCCCAGTCGACACCTTCCAGGTGAGGCTCTGCCAAGCCTGGCAGGAAGGTTCCTCACAGAGAAGAGGGAAGGAATGAGAAGCAGGAGTCACGGAGCTGCTGCCATGCAGCCCCTCTAGAAGCTTCACCTGCATGGCCATTCAGTCTTAATCTCCCTGTGAGGGAGTTTCAGGAAAGGAAACTGAGGCTCAGAGCACAGATTCGATCCAGGGCTCCTGCTACCTGCAGCTGGCCCTTTCCAAAAGGCTCCTTGGGCTTGAGCATGGGACAAGCTGAGGACAAGCTGGCCTCCTTGCAGGTTTAAGGGTCACCCACGGGCACAACCAGTCTCCTTGGCCATCCGCACCAAAGGCCTGGAAGGCTGCAGCTCGGGCCCAAGCATCCACTGGGCCTGGCTGGCACCTTGGCAACCTGGTTCCTCTCGCTCTTCTCCCAGTGAGTCCATGTGGCCAATCGAGGCCAGGAATGCAGCCATTGCCAATCACTGCTTCACCTGCGCCATCAATCGCGTCGGCGAGGTAAGTCCCTGAAGCCTGGCCAGGCTCCTGACACGGTCAGCCAGGTGTGCTGAGGAGGGGGCGCAGTGACAAGCTGCAGTGAGACCTGCCTGCCAGAGGGGTCCCTGCCTCTTCAGCCCAGGGAAGGCCACAGGCAAAGGAGCTGCTGTCTGCTGGCCCTGGGAGGGGCACATGTCCCACCTCTTCTCCCTGTTCTCTGCGCAAATCCTAGGGTCCCAGAAGGGAGGAAACCAGCTTGGCCTGTTACTTTTGAAGATCACTACATCCCTCTATTTTTATCTGTTTTCATTTTTAGCTGAAACTGTTTTAAAGGCACTCACCCTGTCACCACCAAGTGTCTATCTGGTTTTGTACTTCTCCCTGTTGACTTTATCAGTGGCCGATTCTGACTACCACACATGTGCATTTACTATGTAATGATCTTCCTCATTCTTACTTATCAGATGTCCAACTCTAATCTGAGCAGCTGATCAGTCTGATATAACCAAGATTTCAACACTAAATCGGTCTAATTTCTGGCAACAGAAACAGGGTTTTAATTAGCCTGGATCACCCCATCACAGATAGATGTGTAGTTTCCATTGGGCTTTGGGGAAAATATGGAAAACTGTGTGGACACTGCTTACTGTGTTCTTGCAGACCCCCGGCCGGGGCTTTGTCCAGCAGGCCCTGCAAACCTCTCTGTGATGCCTTTGTTTTCTCCCAGCAGATTTCCATCTCCCCGGAGGCAAAATCCACGTCTCTCCCTTGCTTGTCCAATTCCCCGCTGGCTGCCTGGGGACTCACAGGGACACTTAATAAACACTTGTTGGTTTCCCAGTGAGGACAGGCCATTGCATCTCACTTTCTTGTTTCTTAACTAACTCTGCTGCAGCCTGGCTTTGTGATGAGCATAATGGTAGTGCCACCTACAGGTGTATCTCACCTTGGTTTTATTTCACAGGAACACTTCCCCAATGAGTTTACCTCTGGAGATGGGAAGAAAGGTATGGTCTATGAGATTTCTTGGTGGGCCTCACTGTCCCCTTCTCCAGGGTCTGCCCCACAGACCTTGTCTGCATGCCTGGCCCGTCAGCGGGATTGGTGCCTCCTGACTCTCTTGCCCACAGCGTGGGAGCCTGACTTTGCCCAGGACATGGATAGGCAGTCCTAGGCTGTGACCGCCTCATTCCCCAGATAGGGAGCAAATGGGATTGGATTGGACTCCCTCCCTCTCTCGGGACTGGTGTGAAGATGGACGGAGAAAATGTGGGGGAAGCGCTTTGAGCTCCCTGGAAGTGGGGGTGCTTCACCCATCCTTTAGACCTCACTTCCTCCTTTCCTTCGTCCTGTCCATCCCCACCCCCAGCTGCACAAGTGCCCTGATCACCAGCATGGATCGCTTTGGGATCCTACAAGCCACAGCTTATTTTGATCTGAGGGCAAGTACCACCGCCCCTCTGCTAGGAACCCCTCACCCCTGCTCCCACCTCTCTGGCCAGGAATGTGAGAGGGAGGGACTGCCCCCTCACCAAGGAAGGGTCTTAACTAGCTCAGGGTGTCTGTCCCCTGGGTCTGTTTCCCAGAAAAGCACTTCCTGAAAGGGTCCCAGACCCTCCCCCGACACACAAACTTTAGGCCCCAGACTTCCAGAGTCTCCAATCCCAGTTAGCATCCTGCAGACAGAGGTGTGGAATGGGGTCCCCTGCTGTGTCCGGGCGCAGGCTTGGCCCTGCATGGTGCCTGCCTGCTCCGTACATGCCTGTGGGGTGGCCACTTCACTGGTGAAGGGACCGAGGTGTAGAGCGAGGGTACAGGTGACACAGCTGGCAAAGCAAGTGAGCCTCCAGCTCAACGTGTGGTACCACCACAGGAAGTGGGTCACACAGGAAACCTTGCAGAGCCATATGAGTCCCTTGGGCTGTGGGTGACTGATGCTGGGAGCAAAGGGCCAACACCTCTACAAGGGTGACCTTTAGAAATATTCCCAGAGGCAGAGGTGAGAACTCTGAAGGTGACTTTGACAGCCACCGTCTGGGCCTTTAGGCCTGAGAGGGGAAGTGGGTCCTTGGGGCTGTCAGCACTTGGTAGACGCTGGGTGGGTGGTGTGGACCATTTGTGCGGAGTGTCCTGTGATGTGCCTGCCCCTCCACAGCATCCACCGGGTGTCTGCAAAGCTCATGGTGTTTCCTTTGCTCTTTGAAAGCTCACCAGGACTTCGGCTACTTTTATGGCTCTAGCTACGTGGCAGCCCCTGACAGTAGCCGCACTCCCGGGCTCTCCCGGACCCAGGACGGGCTGCTGGTTGCTGAACTCAACCTCAACCTCTGCCGACAGATGAGTGACATCTGGAACTTCAAGGTTGGCCCTTGCGTCCCCTGCCTCTGCCCTGCTCCTCTGCTCGGGCCTCCATCCTGCTGTAAGGGCTGGGGAGCCCCACTGCCGGTGTGTCCTCCGGGACAGCCCGTGCGAGGCTCCGAGTTGAGCCAACGGCTGGGTGTCAGCGTGGTTCCAGGCTCCAGCCAGCTGGTGCGCAGGGGAGGAAGCTCTGTGTGAAATAATGCCCAGGCAGCAGGCCTCAATAAATTCTCCTCTCATCTGATTTAGATTCTGGGCACCTTCAAACAAATTAATCTCAATTTCATTTGTCTGGAGAATAGAGTGGATTGGCTTCTCTAATCCTTTTTTCCTTTCCAGGCATTTGCACTTATCACAAGATAAATGTGCGTGTCTGGCTCTGCCTGTGGCAAGGCCCCATAGTCCAGGCCCGGACAATACAGGGAAATGGGTCATGCAGAGAAATGGCACCTCGGCCTGGCTCTGCCACTGCCTTGTGCGGTCACCTTAAGCCAGCCCCTTACTGCTCCCTGGCCTTAGCACACCCATTTGTAAAATGAGAGGCTTAACTCAGATGTCCCAGGCAGCTATTGAGACCTAACACCCGTGACAGCAGGACTCAGGAGAGGAGTGTAGGGGCCTCCCCTCCTGGAATGGGGCAATGGCAGCTATGGCCTAGGTCCCGGTAGAACATGGCACCTCATCATGGATGTCAGCAGAGTTTGCTCTATTAGTGTTAGGCAGTATTTTCACCAACTCTGTACCCATTTATGAGCAAATCATACATGCAAATGAACATCACATTGTCACGACTGAGTGACCTGGCCCAGCATGTCTGGAGGAACCAGGGCTTCAGTTCCAGCCAGATTGGGGCTTTAGGTCCAGCTCCCCATTTACCTGTGCGTGAGTCCTTGGGCTCTCTCCCCAAGTCTCAGATCCTCATCAGATCAACAAGGCACTGCCCATGGGAAAGTCTCCTAGCCTGTCTCTCCTCTTCCTGGGAAGCTCAGGTTAATGCAGGAATCCACACAAATTGCAAGTAAGAACTAATAAACAGGATATTTTCTCATAGTAACTTTCTGAAAGCAGAAACCTTCCCAAGCTGTGGTGATGGGCATGAGCTCCTGTTAAGGCATTGGGAAGGAGGGAGGGAGGGAATGCTGAGGTGTAAGCACCCTGGGTGGGCTTTCCAGTCTTGCCCCCCAACATTTGTGTCCATGATGAGGTGCCATGTGGAGTAGTCAGACCTCCAGACCCAGAGAGGAGACCATGGTGCAAATCCCCTACCTCTCCACTCCTGGCTAGTGGCTGGGAGCAGGTCATTCCCCTGAGGGCTATAGCCTGCTCCTCTAGGTTCTGCAGGACCCCAGGACAGCCCTCCGTCCCACCTTGGTCAGGCCCCACATTCTGGATGAACAAATCACAGAGGGTCTGGGTTGTGTGAGTCCTCTCGGCCCCATTATCTTCACCGCGGCCCCGGAATCCGTGTTAAGAAATCACACAGAGTTGTTTCTCTATATTACAGTCTGAAATTGTCCTGGCCACCAGGCTTCCTGACTCATTTCTGTCCTGTGGCTGCCCTCTAGTGGCAAGGGGTGGTGGCGAGTTGATGAGGGGCATTTATAAATGTGGAAACTCTGAAGTGCACCTGTTTTGCTTTCAGATGACGGGCAGATATG
Organism: Lyroderma lyra; assembly: GCA_004026885.1. Classification (NCBI taxonomy): domain Eukaryota; kingdom Metazoa; phylum Chordata; class Mammalia; order Chiroptera; family Megadermatidae; genus Lyroderma; species Lyroderma lyra. The sequence continues at coordinate 64,160 of PVJL010001703.1, read as the reverse complement.
AGATGTATGCACGGGAGCTTGCTGAAGCCGTCAAACACAGCTACCACCCCAATATCGTGAAGGAGTAGCTGGCTGTCAGCCCCTGCCCACCATGAAGAGCACCTTTGCCCCCAGCAGATCAGCAGGTGTCATTGGCTTTATATGTCCAAGTCCTCCATGATGATGCCCTGATAACACTGCTGTCCAGACTGGTTTTTCCATGTCCAGACGGGGAGGGTAGAATGAGGAGTGATTGCTTAATGGGTGATGAAAATGTTTGGGGACCAGATAGAGGTGATGATTATACAAATTGTGAAAGTACTAAATGCCACTGAATTGTATGCTTTAAATGGTAGTCTATGTTATGTGAATTTTACCTCCATTTCTAAAAATCCCAGGCACTGATTGTACAGGTTGAAGTTAAAGTGTCAGCAATTTGAGGGTAAGTGGAATGTGTGCATGAGTGGGAGAGGCTGAGGATACTGCAGAGTCACATGGGCTGGAGGGAGTCATCAGATGTGTCAACTGGGCTAGGCTGCAGTCTCCATTTATTCCATCACACTAATCTAGGTGTTGCTGTGAAGGTATTTTGTAGATGTGATTAAATTCCATAACCGCTTAACTAAGCAAGTGAGATTATCCTCTATAATCCTGATAGGCCCCATTCAACCAGCCAAAAGGCCCTGCAAACAGAGCCAAGTCTTCCACGATAAAGAGGAAATTCTGTTTGTGGACTGCAGCCCCAGTGCATGCCTGAGGGTGCAGTGTCCCCCTTCTGGCAGCCTGCCCTGCAGGTTTCAGACTCGTCTATCCAGCCCCCACAATCACTTAAGCCAATTCCTTGCAATAAATCTCATAATATATATCCTACTTTCTGCTTCTGTGATGAGACCCTGACTGATGCAGATTCAGGTACCAGAAGTGGTTCTAGAGCAGTGGTTCCCAACCTTTTCCCATTTGTGTACCCCTTTTAAACCCACTTCTATTAATTATACCCCTTGTTTTTTAACACAGTGTTGTTAAATACTGACACTTTTGTCAGTGCCCATCTTAGTAAATAAGGTAATAAATTAGGAAGAAAATTACTACACTAACAGTACAAACCACAGATTTAATTTTATAATATTCATAATACAGTTAAATATTGATAATGATAATCAAGTATTTAAACATTAAATAAAAAAACTACTTGTATCATGATTAAAGACAATGCACTTACTTTTACTCAGTCAATAACTAAACTGATCAAACAGTCTGGATATGGATGTATTTGTATGTTTGGGGAAGTTCTAGAAAAGTCACAAATGGATTGTTCTGAAACTGCGTAGAAGAGCGGTTTTGGAGAAGGGCTCATAGCCATGCCCTCACCGATCATCATTTGCTAATGTGATCTGATTTTGAAGTGTCTTCATTAATGGTGATTCAAACTTAACATTTATTATCCATAACTAACATTTTGTATTTTTTTTACTTGGGCTTTTTTCCCTATTACTAATTATTTTTCGCATACCCCTGAATGGCCTAGCATGTGCCCCCGGGGATACACGTACCACCACTTGGGAACCAATGTTCTAGAGGAACAAAATCTTAAGGATGAGTTTCCTGCATTGGTTTTAGGCTTTCTGAAATTCCTAATTTGATTGGATTTAAAGGCATTAAAGACTCTATTACCAGTGGTAAAGAGGGCAGTGGTATTCCATGTGGTAGGTGGCATTAGAGATTTACATATAGGACAAGCCATCAGCCTGTTTTCCATTCTGGTGGCCTATCCTATCCATGGATTTGGGGCTTGACTAATCAGCCCCCGTCATCACATAAGAAAATTCCTTACACTAAATCTCTTCATATATACAGAGGTTACCAAAAAATGTATATACATTTTAAGGAAAAAACGATATTAAAATTGTAATAGTCAATGTATACTGATAATAAAAAATGAATACAAGTCATGTTGGACTTCTGCAATTACAAGAGGTGCTCCAAGTGGTTCCCATCAGTATTTATGTAATACATAGAGCTCTTAAAGTGTGTATACATTTTTTTGGCACCTGTGTGTGTGTGTGTGTGTGTGTGTGTACATACATACGCATCTGTATGTATATATGTATGCATATATATAAATATATCTGTATCCCCTACTGATTCTGCTTCTCTGGTTGAGCCCTGACTGCCTGGCTGACATAGCAGATGACACTTCTCTGCACTTTGGTTTCTACAACTATAAAGTGGGACCATATGCCCTTTCCTGCTTTATGTCCCAGGACAGTAGTGAGACAGACTAGAGGGCCAGGTAAGCCCCTGGCAGTTGTCAGTGAAGTGTCTGTGTGGGTTCTATTCCCTACACCACACAGCAGAAATCTAATCTGTGAAATCTCAAACCTACATCACAGGTTAACAGCATCCCAGTTGAGCCTTAAGGTGACTGCTGCCCAAGCCAGCAGCTTGAGGGACCCTCATGCATCCTCATGAGAGGCCCCGAGCCAAAGACATCAGCTTGCTGCACCCAGATCGCTGCATTGGCCTACCCCTTGGCTCTCAATGGGGTCCCTCCCAGGAGTCCTCGGCCTGTTCCCCCACTATTCCACCTTGCATGCTCTGAGCTGCCCAGGACTCCACCCAGGATCATCACCCCTATTTTCATCCCTCTTGCTTCAACACCTCCCTCATTTTGTCATTTTTCTCCCGTATTTGCATTCAGTGGTCACCCAGAGGCTCCAAACCAACCCTTCCCATGCCTGTCCCAATCTACAACCTGCTCCTTCAGGGTGGGGACCCTTCCCCTTGGTTGGGCAGAAGGCTTGTGCTAAAGTGCAGAGGGGCAAGTTCACTGCCAGTGTTCACATGCTGTTGGCTGCACATGTAAACACCTGCTACACTGTTCCCAGACACCCTAGCTGGGTACCCCAACCCAACTGGTCGATTCCCTGACTGATGTCTCTGCAGGGATGCTCTCCAGTTTGTAGTCAGTCCAAGACCTCAATCTGAACTCCTACTACTATATCTCCACAATATGGGGCTTGGGGATGGGGCAGAGCCACAGTCAGTCAGGATGAGAGCACAGGCCAGAGGCCTGGACCCTGCCCAAGGAGGGTCTGACTCCTTGAGCTCCATGTAGGACCTGGGGCAGGTCTGAAGATGCCAGATAATGCAGGATTTCCAAACACTTCATTTTTCAGTAGAATTCTTATCAAATAAAATACTAGGACCCAATAGCTAGCAGATGAGGGGAGCTGTTCATTGGGATAGAGGGTACAGGGACAGCTGGAGTTCCTCTATTCCCTCATGTGGGCCCCACTACCCACCTTGGTTGACATACCCCTTCCCCTGTGCTCCTCCTGCCCAAGGCTATACATCCTCCTTGCACTCTTCAAGGACCTTGGTCAAGCTGAGCTGAGGCCTGGCCACCTGCAGTACTGCCTGCCTAGGCCCTGCACAAGCATCAGGAAGGAAGCAGGCCAGAAAGGCAGAAAACTGGACTCCAACCACAGCTAAAACCTGGTATGGCAAGTCGAGGACCTGGGCTCCCAGGTGCTCCTGCTGAGATAAGAATTCATGCCGATAGGCCATCATTTTGCAGTGAGAATAACATTTATTGAGAATGGCTTATTACAAACAAAATATATTTATGTATAAAATCTCTACAATGCAAAAGATCCCTTTTGTCCCCATGTGGCTGGAGTGAACAAAGCCAATGTCCACTGTTGCTCTGGGGGGCTGTGCTGGACCCCTAGCTTGGGGACAGGGAGTTGTGGGTGCCACGTGCTATGGGCAGAAGTTCCTGATGGGGCTTTTTTCTGGCCCCATTTTCATGATTTTTCATCACATGATATAGTGGGGTTTGTGTCCTGCCTCCATGACCCCCGCTAGGAAGATGACACCATCTCAGGGGCAGGCACTTTCTCGTTTACCTTCCAGATAGGTGAACCCTCACTTGTGGCTTGCCCTGAGAAGCCATTCTCCAAGCCCAGGGTCTGAGCATTTTTAAATGTCACATGATGGACTGAGGTGCTCTGACCACTCTCCGCAGAGGCTGCTCTCCATGACAGTCCCACCCGTGTGCGCACGGGGCTCACTCACATTCAGCCACCCTGAAAGTTTCACTTCCTGTTTTCCTTGATACATCGATTCTCACCAGAATTTTACTCAGACCCCTCCTGAGGACGCCCAACCCCCACAGTTGCCACATGTGGTGCTCCTGGGCACAGAGCCAAGCTCCCTGGGAATTTGGGCCACCCAGCATTAAGGCAATGGAAATGAGACCAGTCCGAAGGCCACGCTAGTCCCACACCCAGGGTGGCTGCCCAGATAATAGCACCTCCCTCTTGGTCCAGGCTGTGTCTGGTGTTGAAGAGCAATGTGGCTGGGTGGTCTGACGACGTTTGTAAGCAGAGCCCACCTCTGCCCCTCGAGCAGCCATGGCAGGGAGGGGCCAGCTGGAGGGTGGGGGCAGATGCCAGTTGTGGGCTGCAGTCTGGGGGGATGGCAGCAGCTGCCACCGCATCGTGCCTTGGACACAGGAAAACCAAGACAGAGGTGCGGGGCAGCAAGGCTGTTGGGGCACCTCTGCTCCTTTGCCACAAGCAGCCCATGAGGGCTGGGCATCCCCAGCCCCTTTACAAATGACCCATTTCCTTTAATTTTTAGGTTTAGACCTGGGTCCAAGACCCAGCTCCACCAGCCTCCTGGGCAAACTCTCCCCAGACTGGGCTGGATTCTGTCTGTAAGGTGAGGGGCCCTGGCACTCAGGCCACCAGCTGTGAGTCCCCTTCTCTTTGAAAGAGAACTCGGACTGGCTTATCTGCCCAGTAAGAAGAGGTGTCAGTGGTTCCAAGTACCTGCAATCTATTATTGTCTCATTTAAGGGTGATTCTCACCCTGAAAAGTAAAAACTTAAATTTCAAAGAAAAAACAAACAAACAAAAAACCCCAGAAAACAAAAACAAAAAAACACCATCCACCTCACAAAAGAAAAGGAAACGAAAGCAACAGTTTTATCATGCTTCGTGCCATGCTGTGTGACCCTGGGCAGGCACCATCTTTCCCTGTCAAGACAGAAGAGACCCAACATTCTGTGCAAAAGGTCCTGGTGTGAACTCTGGGGTATGTGGGGGGCCACAGGCTGCCCCACCATTACTTCCAAAGCAGAGGCCCTAGTGCCCCAGCACACAGCCCTGTGTAGCCTGGGGCTCCCACAATCAGAGGACTTAGGCAGGTGGCAGGAGGCCTCATGGGTGAGGGGGATCTTTGGGGCCCAGACAGCTGGCCCTAGCCCTGTGGGTCAGGCTTTCCTGAGCAACTCACCTGGGCTCTGCCCACCCCCTGTAGAGCAGGAGTACCTGGAGGGCGGCAGGGGCCTCAGTGTCCTTTCTTCCTGAGGTCCAGCCCTCCCCAGCAGCCAGAGGCCTTGCAACCAGCCACAGGAACTTAGGCCCACTGAGGGGCCAGAGTGGGCAGTGGCATCCATGAAAGGACACAGGGGGCTCCGCAGCACTTCTAGGGAGAAGGGGAGGACAGCCCAGCGAAGCCAGGGCCGGCCACTCTGCACACACAGATGATGTCAGACAAGCACCATCTCTCTCAAGGGCGTGGTCCCCATGTCTGCGGAGAGATAAGCACAGGCCTCTCCTCTGGCCCAAGGTTTGCCTCATAGACAACAAGGGTAACTTGGGGCTGGATGTCCACTGGGCACAGTTGGAGTCAGCCTCGGGGTCCTGAGGGAAGCTCTGCTCACTAGCCCCAGGGATGCCGGGTAAGTGGCATGACAATGAAGCAGGAGTGCTGCAGCCTCCCAGAGTTCTCCAGGGGTTTTGCCACACAGGCTGAGGCCGCAGCTGTGCATGTGAGCCCCAGCAGTCCCGGGCCTGGGCCAGGGCCTACTGAGTTGGTCTGGCTTGGGTGGGGCAGGGTGGGGTGAGAGGGCCTAGGCACTCCAAGCTCCCACTGTCAGCTGTCCAAGTAGACAAAGAGGATGTCCTCGTCTGTGCCGTAGCTGGTTCTGGCCTCCTCGAAGTTACTGATGCTGGTGCTACACATTCCTGCTGGGGCAGGGGAGCAGAGCAGAGACAGTGTGGTGGGAGACAGCACCCACATCACAGGCACCCAGGGGAGCTGGGGGAGGCTGACCATGTCTCTCCTTGGCTACCCCTCAACATACAAGTCTTCCCCCACTACCCCCAGGAAGCCCTCCTTGCCTACTGTGGCCTACATGACCTTGCTCCTGAGCCCTCCCCAGTTTAGCAGATGGGGAAAGTGAGGCCCAGAGGGGAAGAAACAAGCTCAAGGGCACACAGGGTAAGCCTGTTTGAGTCAGGGCAGTCCTTCCCTGTCCCCAGGGTAGTGGGGAGCCCTGGATGGGTCTAGAGAAGGGGCTGGGCAAACTTTCTGGTGAGTGTGCTGATTGTCCCAGGGAGACCAGAGTGGGGGGTAGGAGGGAAGGAAATTGCAGTCTATACAGCATAAGATGGTGAGGCGCGGAGTCCTGGGCAGTGGGGTGGGGTTAAGAGCATGGGAGGGAGACATGGCAGGGCCTGGTGATGACTGGGGTGTGGAGGAGGCCAGCACAGCGCCAGGTTTGTGGCTGGCTTGCTGCATGGCCAGAGGAGTGGCACAGATGACAGGGGCCCAGGAGGAGCAGGTACTTTGGGGAGAAAGTGGCAAGGGAGGTCCTGGCCCCACTGGGTTACATGGACAGGAGTTGGGAGGGCCAGGTGAATGGGACCAGGAATGCCACTGCCACTCCCACCACCCCCACCTGCCACACTCACGGTCAGCGAATGCTGGATTGTTGTAGAAGATGGAGCCAGTGGCCCGGTTGTAGCCACGCAGCACGATGAAGTGGCCCTGGTAGTCGGGGGTGCGGCAGAAGCAGCGGTGACCACGGGGGGCAAAGCAGCAGTACTTGGCGGGGCTGGAGCAGAGGTCACAGTGCAGCACCCCTGAGTTCACCAATGCAATGGCCACGTGGCCCTGCGCCAGGTGGGCCTGGATGTCCTGCACACTCACCGTGCTGTGGGTGGGAGGAGGATCAGCTGGCACCGCTGTGTCTCATTTTCTGTCTTTCAAGCAGACCCCTGGTTGGACCCCTATTCTGTCCTTTGTTACACAGCCTGTGGACAGGGCTTGTCTTCCCTCCACCTGAGATCCTTGCAAGTGGGAATATCCTGCTTTGTGCCAGGCACAGGACCTGTGAGTAAGCCCAAGCACGAGCTAGCCCCATCAGACCCTTCATGGGGTGGCAGAAGGTCAGCTCCAGATGGGTCCCCATCAAGGGCTAGTGGAGTAGCACATGGGATCTCACCTCCTGGACTGGCAAGTGAATTATGTTAGCCAAGTGCCTCCACTGGTCCTTTACCCTAAAGCATGTGTGGTTACTTTGGAAATTGGAGGGCCAATTTAATTCCCCAAATCTGAGCCGAGCATGGCTTTGCCAGTATAGCAAAACCAAATGCTTCTCTGAAAGGGCTATTTTTTTCCCTAAGGCTCCTTGTGGCAGAAGTGGCTGTCTAGGAAGGGCTGGTCAGTAGCACTTCCAGGGGAACCCCCAGGCCAGCAGAGCCAGCTGTTCCATGTGGTGCCCCCGAAGAAGGCAGCAAGGCCAAACAGGAACCCAGAAGGGGAGAAGGGGCTGGGGTCATCCCCTAGACCCGGGCTCACCATCTTTGCTGGCTCTTCATCCTCTGCAATCTCAATAGCGATGGCCTTACCACCAGTGTCCTGGCCCAACTCCAGCCCCCGGCTGAGTCACGTGGCCATTTGGTCTGTTGCCTCAGCCCAGGGAAACATATCATTTTCCCATTTCGTCTTTGAAATGAAATAACTGGCTGACTTCCCAATGGATGTGCAAGACTGAGGTTTTAGCTACAGGAAAAAAGCAGGGGCTGGGCTGGAAGGAAAGGCAGCGGGTGGCATGGGATAACCACGTGGGGACATGTCACACTGGGATCGCAGCATGGCCGAGTTGCTGGGGCTGGAGCTGGGGGGCGGGGGGGGCATGGGCAGCTCACGCCATTATTCTCTTCCTCTCTTTCCTCCCCTGAGGAACAGGGACAGCACCAGCTTCCCAACAAGACAGCACCTGTCAAGTGCCACTAAATAAACGCTATTACCTTTCCTCCCAACATGTGCTCGTGTGCCACAAGGGTGCGTGGAAAAGTCTCCTGTTTTCTAATGCGGCTACATTATGTTAATCATGAAAACAGAAATCTGTAAAGAACAGGGAGACCTGAGAGGAGTGGTCCAGGGGAGCCCAGCTGGGACCTGAGCCAACAGGCCTGAGTGCAGTGCCCACCGTGAGTCCGGGGGACAAGGTCACTCACAGGGCAAGTTACTCCTGCGGTCTGCCTGAACCCTGCCCCCACGTGTAGATGAGAAGGAGAGACCCACGTAAGATCACGGCAGCCTGTGAGGAGATCTGGGAGCCAGGCCTCCCTATACAACCTATACACGGGGCTATCCTATTGCCCTCCATTACTGTACCAGAATGTTCATCAGGCTGTCACCCCTTCATTCAGGTTCCTCTGTTCTGTCTCATGCCACCATTATGTGAGAAGCCCAAGGACTGGCTAGAGTCTGTCTTGCTCACCTGTCCCTCCAGCCCCTGCTCAGGATCCATCCCAAGCCAGAGCTTTGCAGAAGGTAGCTCATGTAGTCCCACTGTCCCCATTTTATGAATGGAAAAACCAAGGCTCAGGGGGGCAAGTCAGTGCCCAGGACCTCCTGGGTAGGAAACCGCAGTTCTGCCTGACCCCCGAGGCCTTAGCCTTTCCTGTACGCCATCCTGAGGCCTCTCCTCCTACAAGTCTGTGGGTGAGCAGGTGCGCAAGTAAGGGTGTGGGCAGGCTCACCATTTCTCTACCAGCACCTTGGAGGCCTTGGCTTGTGCAAACAGCTGGTTCACCCGGGTCTCCTCTGTGTCAAAGTGCTTCCTGTAGAAGGACTGAAGAGAAAAGAGCAGGCTAGAGGGGCTGCCCACCCTGGCTGCCCTCACCCCATGTAGACAAAGAACATATTATGGAGTCAGAGATGGTGGGCAAGTGGAGGAGCCTGGCCTGCCTGGGGTGATGGCTTTTGCAGCATGTGAGCAAAAAGCTGTCTGTCCTGAGTTGGCAGAGTGCACAGGACTACACAGAGGCACGAAGAGGATGCAGGAGATGGGTGGGCAGCCAGACTCAGGTTGGTTCCTTAGGAAGGTCAGTCACCTCTGGGCTCATGCCCCTGGTGGGCATGAGCAGAAGTCTGAATAAATGAGCAAAGGGGCAGATGAGCCCACCTGAATGCTCAGCCACCACTCGGCTAAGCCATGTAACATACTTTTTTTGGTACAGGGATCTTAGGGGGATGGGGGAGGCAGAAGTAACCCTGTCCCTGGGCCCTTTTCTCTGCCTTGTGATCATGGTAACCAAGCCAGATGTGAGAGCCTTCTTCCCCAGCCTGGAAGGTTCAGAGAATTAGGCTGACTGGCCCTGGCCACTGTGTGACAGCCCTCTTGCCAAAGAGGCCAGCAGCGACTCTGCTCTGCCAAGTTTCAGAGCCTGGGCTAAGAGCTGCCTCAGAGACAGGCAGGACCAGCTCTGGCTGTACAGGGAGGGAAATGCACTGGTGTATTGGTGAGGCTCTGCTGGCATCTTTTCCAAAGGGGAAAAAAAAAGATGATTATTTTCGTTTATCTTCCAGAATACCAATTACCCAGCTTGAGGCCAGCTGTTCCCATGAGAAGGAAGAAAATGGGCAAATGATGGTTGGATGAGGTCAGAGTGCTGTACTCTTGAGTCCCTGGGCCCTGCCTTGTGCTAAGAGACAGCAGGGAAGAGCACAGGAAGGGACCTGAGATGCTCTTCTGCACATCCTCAAGTGCTGTCACAGGCAGGCAGCAGGGTTCTCTGGGGGAGCCAGGAGGAAGCCAACTTGCTGTTCAAATCCTCTGGGTAGGCTGGATCTCGAGGTCACCTCGTCTTACCAGCTTCAAGTCCTGCCCATGGCACATCTGCCATGCTCCCTGGTCTCTGCACACCTGTGTGCCCACTCGAGTGTCCAGGCCTTGACCACACCCTCTTCCAATGACTAGACCTGGTGACGATCCAGTGGCCGGCCACTCACCTGGTTTTTGTAGCCCTTGTCAACACCCAGCGTCTGGGTACAGAAGCGGTGCCTCACACCAAAGTGGCGCATTAGGTAGGCCAGATCGATGGTCCAGATGCTCCTGGTCAGCTGCAGCTCCTGTAGCGCACTCTCGAACTCACCATCGTCCAACTGGCCCAGGTACCTGTGGGCAGACAGGACATGGAGGTCAGCTTGCCCTGAGGTTTCGTGACAATGGAAGAGCTTTGTCCTGCCCACTGCCTGAGCACCATGCTGGGCCTGGAGCAGAGGGCCTAAATTCTGCTCCTCACATCTCCTGCAGGCTGCGTGACTTTGGGCAAGTCATTGCCTTCTCTGACCTCACTAATTTCATCTCTAAGATGAGGTGCTTGGACCACATCGGTGGTTTTCTAAGCTTTACTCAGAGAATTCTTTTGTTAAACCCTATCTTGCCTAGAATTCCAGGATGTAAAATGGGTTAGGGAAAAGCTGCTCCAGAGTTCCTGAAGATTCTCCTACAAGGTGATGGCTATGGTTCCTCCAAGCTCTGATGGTCAAGGTTCCAGTGTGTTCCAGCCTTGGCTCAGTCATCGGCTAGCCAGTGACACAGTATCCCAGGATCCTGAGGCCAGAAAGATGGAAGATCCTATGTTCCAGTCATGGGATCACTCTGTGGACCCGGCCTGGGTACCTGGGACTTCGCTGGTCATCCTCAGAGCTCCCAGGCACTCCCAGAGTGAACACTCAGAAGGTTGGCCCACCCTTTGCTTGCTTTTGCAGATGGAACTGAGCCTGACTGGAAGCTGAGACTCCTGCAAGCGCCAACCAAGGAGAGCCACATGGATGGTGAGTCCAACCCAGGTCGCTCCCTGTATCTCCCCACAGCCAGAGCATATCGTGTAGATGGGGAGGGCATAGGCCCGCCCACTCACCGTAGCACCATCCTCGAGCAGGCCAGCCCGCAGTCCCAGTGGTAGAGTTGCTGGATGATGGGCACAGGCAGCTGCACAAAGTCCCCTGCATGGAAACACAGGGAGGTCACAGACCTCAGATAGGCATAGTTCCTATCACTGCCACCCACATTGGAGCCACTGTCATTGGCTCCTGCCCAGATCCTACAGTGTTGTTCAGGGGCCAGCCCACAGCCTTTCAGGTCTTCTAATCCATCTCAATACAACAGTAGTTATCTCCCAAAATACCAGTCAGAGGTCAGCTCTACAAAAATCCTCCAGTGGGTTGGTTCCCTTATCCCTTAGGATAATGCCTTAATGACTACTGCCCTAGTACCCTTTGCCTCCTCACCTCCCCTCATCTTTACCACGCCACCCTCCACACAGAACTGTCACCTGCTGTGATCCCTTGTGCCCCCGGGCCTTTGCCTACCTGCTTCCTCTGCCCGGATGTTCCTGGCCTCCCAAATGCCTAAGCTAACTCCTGATTTTGTATGTCACTTCTTCATGATGCTACCCTGTTGGACTAGCCCCTACCCTGTGTACTTACAGCCCCATAGGCCCCTCTCTCTGAGCCCTCTTTTTGGTGGGAGCTCCAAGGAGACAGGGCCAGGGCCAGCCCATGAGAGGTGCTCAGCAGATACTCATGTCTGAATTCATAAGTCCCCTAGAGGTCTGCCTGACTTCAAAGCCCCCAAAGCCAAGGTGTGAAGACCATAATTAGGAGGGGACTGTCACATAATCTGTGTATGTGGAATGCTACCCTGGATTACCTCTCAGCCTGTCCTTGCCAGGTAGAGCCCTACCTAGGCATTCTAGCCCTGGCTTGGCCACTGGCTGGCTATGGGCTGAGCAACTGACTTCCTCTTGCTGGACTGAGTTGGGGACTTTGGTCTGTTTCAGTCATTCAGTCAACAAATATTTCCCAAGAGCCTGGCGAGTGTCTGGCATATTTACTGAAGATACAGCAGTGACAAGTCCCTATCCTGATGAACACCAAAAACAAGCAAGTGTAAGGGAAAAGCAGGAGGCGAGGCTAGGGAAAATAGTGAGGGTGTGCCTTAGAGAGTAGAGAGTTAGGGAGGACCAGGCAGAGGGGGAATAGCACATGCTGAGGCCCCGAGGCAGGGACAAGCTGATGCCGGCAGACAGGACCCTCCCACTCCGGCATTCCATGAATCTGGACAAAGTTCAGAGTCTAAAGAACCAGGAAGGACTGCCCTTCAGTAGTCACTACCACTCATTGCTCATTCATGACACCCGTTCAACATATGCAGACCCAGCCCACATTGTTTCTTCAACTTGGGGGTCTCTTGGGCCTTTAAACCCAAGACCAGCCAGTGCAGAGTTGCCCTAGGAGCCTGCCTGCTACACCAGCCCTGCCTCCCACTGCGTGCACCATCAACAGGGCCACTCATTAGTTCTGGAGTCCAACCTGGCCTTCCAACCTACCAGCCTTGTTTGGGCAGTACCTTGCCTGAAGTGGGTCCTATGCTGCTACTCTCCTGTCTAAATCCTCCCCAGACTTCAAGGCCAAGCACAGATGTCACCACTTCCAGGCCTTCCCTGATCTCAGGCTGTCCACACCCTTTCCTTCATCTGCACTCCATTGGGCCTGAGTTCATGCTTTGCCTCACAGAGGGACCCTTGCATTGAGCTTGTTTGTGCCCTTCTGGGTTGTTGTACATGCCCAAGAGGCAGGGACATGTGACTGCTCCTTCGCTGCGTTGTACTGTTCTCTCTCCTGGTACTCCTCACCCCCCAGGGCCTGCGTGCAGCAGCATGGCAGGCAGGATGGCATGGACAAGGGCAGGTCACTCTCTGGCTGAGTCACCTGAGAGGCACCTGACTTCTCTGTGCCTGCTTCCTCCTCTATGGCATGGACCATCACAGACACCAGCCTGCAAGGTGTTGTGAGTGTTTAGGGCAAAATGTGTATAAAGCCCTTTGCGGGTGCTGATGTGAATCCTGCCTCCATTCAGTTGGGAGGGGCCTAGCTGAAGCTTTGTTCCCTCCTTCCCCTGACCCCAAGTGCCTTTAAAAGGAACCCAGGCACTTCATTCAAGGCCATCACACAGTCACCTCCTCCCACTGCCATGGATTCAGTCCTGAGGGCTTAGTCCTGCCTGACTCCTGCCTGTCCTCTGCTCCAAATTCCACCCACAGCTCCTCTCCCATTTCTGTACACAGAAGACAGAAGGATCCCATCCACTGGCGTCCCACTGCTCTTAAAATAAAGTTCCCACCCTCTGCCATAGCCTGCAGGGCCCTGCCCAGCCTGGGACCCACCAGCCTCATCTCTGCCTTTACCACTTACTCACCCTATTCCCGCTACTTTGGGAACCCATCAAGCTTCATTCCAGCCCAGGGCCTTTGCACATGTAGCTTTTTCTGTCTGGAATCCCTTGCTGTTCTCAAGGCTGCCCCTCATGGTCCTTCAGGTCCAGCTTAAAGTCTGCTCCTCTGGAAGGCTTTTTCTAATGATGCCTTGCAGGGGCGGGGGGGTGGATGGGGAGCAGTTCCTGCACTGCCTCCTACTTGTTTCCCTCACAGTACTTAGCAAAACTAACACAAATAAATAAACATAGCTACTCTGACTTCCCACTAGACTGTAAGCTTCCTGAGGGCAGAGAATTTGCTAATCTTGTTCATTGTTATTCCCAGTGCCTTCTGTCTGATGCTTAGTAGTAACTCAACAAACACTTTTTGGAAGAAATGAACTTACTGAGCACCCACTGTGTGCTAGGCCCTGGGGACACTACGTGACTATGACCTAAACCCTGCTCTCCAGCGAGTCATATTCTGAAATGATTTCCCCCACTGGGCTGAGTAGAGGGAGAGCTCTATGCAGGGTGTTATCTCTTCATGGTGGGGTGCCTCCCTTTTCAGGAACCCCTCATTGTGACCATAAACTGGCTTTTTGTTTTTCTCTACATAGGCTGTGTACTCCCCAGCCTTTGCTCTTATATATCCCTAAGTCTGGAATGTTGTTCCCCATCTCTAAACATCCAAATGTTCTGGTCCCTTCCCCTCTCTGAGTTCCTCAATATAAAGTATTTGAAGTGGTGGCTGCCTTCCCCACTGGACAGATGGAGAATTCCTTGGTGCTAGGTGGGGACAAGGTGGCATTTACCTCCTCCTAGCCTTCAGTGCAGAGCAAGCACTCAGACATGCTTGGTGAATGGAAGGAGCTTTTCCCCAGAGGCCTTATCCCTTGGCCTACCTGTCACTGCAACGCCCAGCACCCCCACTCCCAGGTTTCCAGACTACAGTCCTCTGTTCATGGCTCCCTCCTTACTCTGTGGCCTAAGCTCTGGCATGGACTAGGTGGGCCATCTCTGGCTAGGCTTTTAGTTTGTCTGCACTTTCCCATGTCCAGCTATAAATGTGGCACAGAGCAGTTCCTCTGAATTCTGCTGGCCTTTCTCTTCTTGCCCTGATCCTTGGAACTCCTTGATACTGAGGTCCTGAAGGCCTACACATCCCCATGTAGCTGCCCCAGTCTTGGCACTAGCAGGTCAGCCCCTAGGGAACAAGAGATACTCCTGTGGGGGATGATATGGGTACACCAGGCCTTCCAAGTCCAAAGCCACTGCCAGGTGTTGATGCCTGAAGCAAAGGAACTGTCCTACCTGAGAGTTAGGGTCTCCCTAGAGGCCCTGAATGGCTTCAGTTGGCAGCTGTCACCAAAGAAGGCAGGCAGATCACTGGCCCTGAGTATTTAACCCCTCTCAGTCTTAGTCAGCTCATCTGTGAAAGGGAAAATCACAAGGTAACCTACTTCACGGAGTGTTCATGAGGACTAATGAGGTGCTGCATATAAACAACTTAGCACAGTGCCTGCTCAGAGAAAGCTCCCTCTGAAAGTGAGCCATTACTCCACTGAGGCTCAGGAGGGGCAAGTGCCTGGTCAAGACCACAGAGTTGAAGGAATAGGCTGCAAATCCCAAGAGAACATTAGACCTTACTCCTTGCTGCAAACACCAGAGACCACTCCCTAGGTGTGACACCATGGTCCCACTGATGCCTTAGTGTCAGGTCCCCACATGAGTTGGCATATCACTTCAGAGTTTACCAGTACTACCGCTTTCTCTTTCGCACCAACCCTGTGCCTTAAGCAGAACAGAAATCACTATTTCCCCCCTCCCCCACTTAGAGAAGCAAACTGAGAACCACGACACTGAATGTCAGTCTTGGTTTCTACCTCAAAGGAACTCAGGCCACCTCGGGGCAGAAAGAACCAGACGTAGAAGAATTGCACAATGCAAAACGCTGAGTGTGGGAGGCCAGGAGAAGAGCCCTCCCATTGCTCTGTGCTCCCAGCACTTCCTTGCTCTTTTAGGCCTTGGTTTCCCAGGGGTCATGATCTCCCAAGGCGGCTCCAGCAGGACTTTTCCTTCTGAGGAACGTGGCACCCCTGCCTCACAACCCGGAACCCTCCCACCATGACCAATATCAGAGCTGACTGGGGTCTTAGCCCTGGGAGTACCAGGAAACCCCAACTGACAGAGGCTGGGGGGTGGGGGGCTAAGGCGGCTCTGTACACCTGGCCAGGTTTAGCTCGAAGCTCTACAGCCCGCCGAAGTCGGCGGTCGGCCCAAGGTCGCGCGGCCAGACCCTGTCCCGTGCTATGGGGGATAGAGGGATACCCCTCGTTCCACAGGGTGAAGGCTGGGCCCTCAGGGAGGCACTAACCGGGCTCGAGCGGCGGCCCCGCTGCCTCCGCCTCCGTCCTCATGACCCGGGCGGCGCGAGGCGCCCATGGCCTCGGCCTGGCGCCGGCTGCAGCTTCGGCTTCGGCTGGGACGGGAGTGGTACTGGTACGTGCAGGGTTCCTCCGCCGCCACCTCCACCGCAAGCGCGGTGGGGAGGGGAGGTGGCGGCAGGGCCGCCCCAAGCCCCGCCCCGGCCCTTCCAGGCCTCACAGGTCCTGAGATCCCGCCTCTCCGTTGAGCCCCTCCCCTCCCTTGGGCCTTTAAAGGGGCCCCTCCCTCTCCCTTCCCCGGACTCCTATTCCTAGAGGCCCCCAGCCTTCTGATCTAAGGCCTCCAATGGCCATTCGCAGCCGCGGCTTGTGGTGACTCCGCCCCTTCCCCAGTTCTCGCGCAGACGCATGGGCCCTTCTCTGACTCCTTTCCCGGGGAGCCCCGCCCCTAAACCGTAGCGTTCCGTGAACTGGGCTCCAGAGGCTCTTCCCCTTAACAAGCTCCGCCTCTTGCCCGCCCCGCTTCTTGTCAGCCTCAGGTCCAAGGTCTGGTTCTACACCATACACTGCGGGGCCGGCACGCCCTCTACTGTATACCTCAGTTTCCCTATCCGTGTGGTGAAATTTCCCGCCTCGCTAAGGACGCCTCTTCCCTGGCAGTGCCGGGTTCCAAAGATTAAATTGTGAGGGGGAGATCCTACCCTTCGGCCCCATCGCCTCCCGCCCCCAACCCGGAGGCCTAGGCCCCAGATCTCTGCCCTTCGGTCCAGCCTGTCCCTCTTGTAGGGTGCTTGAAAACACTAACCCCCACCACTTCCCTTGCTAGCCTTGAGGGACAGTATTTCCAGCGGCACCTGGGCCCTATCATCAGCCTTCTATTCCGGGGCCGGAACGGTAGTACCAGAGCTCAAGTTTCTCCCCCGGCGGGTGAGGAGGAAGCGGAGGCGGTACAGCGTTCACAACTAGGAAAAGGAAGAGGTCAGGCTCTGCGCGCGGCATTTTGGGAACGCGTGGTACTCTGGGAACGCGGGACCCGCCATTCGCTCGCTTCACGCCTTCCCTGTCTCCTGAGTCACTGCCGCCGCCGTACCGGAAAGGAAGGGGAGGCCGGAGCCTGTGAGGAGAGGCCAGGGGCAGACGAGGGTAGGCCGAGACACCCATGAGGGGCCCGGGGCTGGAGGACTCACTGCCGTGGAGCTCTGTGGAGCTGGGGGAGGGAGAAGAGCGGGAATTACGGGCAACTCGCTAGCGCCTGGAAGTGAGTTCATTAGCTTTTCCCCAAAGTACACGCTCTTCACTTTTTATGCCTCTCCAGGTCTCTTTTTCGAAGTATGCAGGCAATAATAGTCTTGAAATCACTTCTGGCTGATTGCCTTTATCCCCATTTAGGCGCTGATGCTCTCTGCTTTCCACGTTGTTACAGAAGTTTGGTCAAGTTCCCTGCTTCTGAACTGTATTTGATCCATTTCGTGAGTGCTGCTGCCTTTTCGTTCAGTCATTCCTTACCTATAATCTTGCACTGGTTCTCCACTCTCTTCAGCCTAAAATCTATCTTCTTAAGGCGCTTCACCAAAGGAGCCTGTCTTGTCCAACCTCGTGTTCCCTGTCCTTTCTTGAACTCACATGATGCATTTCAACGTTCAGTCGTTGCTCATTTCGGAATAAAAAATCCACCACTTGTCTCTTAATTAGGTCAAACCAAGCACTTACCCTGATTATTTTTCTTCCAAGATAAGCATTTCTTGCTTATAGCACACTGTCACTTTGTGAACACTTTGATATTTTCTCTTTAACCTTGATGGTGAAGTAGAAGATCAAAGAGCTTTGAATGGGTTAAAGTAAATGCACAACCCCTTCTAGACTTGCCTGGATCCTTTCAATATTTGCAATACTTAACAATAGTGTACAAATGTATGCCCAATACTAGCCACATGTGGCCCTTGAGCACTTGAAATGTGGTTAGTGTGACTGAGGGACTGAGTTCTTAAGTTTATCTTAAATAGCTGCATGTGGACAGCTCAGTTTTATATCATAGGTTCTCAAAATGGTGTCACCTACAACTATGGGTTGACATATACATTTGTAAAGTAAATGCATTCTAACCCCCTTGCCCCTCAAACATACAGAATTGATTGATTGATGGTTATTTGATGAATATAAAGGGATAAATGGTAGCAAGGAGGGAGATTGGAGGTACTTTTCATTCCTATTAGATTTTTCCCATTTCTCCCCACATCTTACATGTGTTTGCCAGATAGGTACCTCAAGCTAGGAATTAAGCTTTTTTTTTTTTTTTAATAGAAAAATGCAGCTTTGGCATCTTTACTAAGTTTTATGGAGCATCGGGCCTTAAGGGGGTCATGGTGTGTGCTCCATGCCTTCTCAGGTTCTGATAGATGAACTAACTGTTGTCTTTCTCACTGTAGGACTCTCTTCCTGCCAAGATGTCTATTGGTGTGCCGATTAAAGTTCTGCATGAGGCAGAGGGTCATATTGTGACATGCGAGACAAACACCGGTGAGGTGTATCGTGGGAAGCTCATTGAGGCGGAGGACAACATGAACTGCCAGGTATCCAGCTTTGCACACTGTGGAGACTGGAGAAAGCTTGTGCCTCTGTCTTAGAAGACAGAAGGATGATGATTGGAAGTGTTTTTGAAGTTCTCACTGAACAGTTACTTGTTGAGTGCCTAATGTGTGCCAGGGACTGGTATAGGTGTGGGGATTTGGACACGAATAACAGCCATTCAGAAGTTTGGAATATTTAACTTTGTCCTCTGTTTGTTTGTTTTTTTTATTCCATAATTATTTTCTCCCATATTTTGGGGACTATTTAAAAGAAGTGGCACCATTGGACTCCTTCAGGTTCAGACCATTAGCCATTTGCCACCACATATTTGCATAATGCTTTGTAGCTGTCAGAATCTTCCACTCACATATTGGGTATATTTGCCAGTTTCCTTGATGGTTGAGTTATAGCAACTACCTTTTGAGGTAAGAGGGTTTGGTGAGAGTTTTGTCATCCATAAAATAGAATAAGTTGAAAGAGCTCATCTCATGTATGTCACCCTGCTCATAAACGTTGGAGCAATTTCTTTATACAGCTTTCTTAGGCACTACTTTGCTTTTTGCTGATAATCACATGAATTTATATAACATTACAAAGTGTATCAGCACACTTTCTCCTTTATCGTTTAAACCATCAGTTAAGAGTTTGGGCTTTGGAATCATGTTAGTCTGAATCCTAACCTTAGGCGTGTTAATCACCTCAGTTTCCTCATCTTTTATTTTATTTTATTTTATTTATTTATTTATTTACTTACTTACTTACTTTACTTACTTTACTTACTTTACTTACTTACTTACTTACTTACTTACTTACTTTACTTACTTACTTACTTACTTACTTACTTACGGTATGTGGGTAGTTCCCTGGCCAGGAATCGAACCCAGGCCGCAGCGTTGACAGCGTCAGTGCCAAAGCCTTCAGCCACTACGTCACCAGGGAACTCCAGTTTCCTCATCTTTTAAATGGGGATGGTGTTACTTTGGGTCTTCTGTGATGTAAAATGCCAAGACTGAAGAGTGTAACATGGGACAGAAATGGCCTGGCTTTGGTACCCCCGCTTTGGTCAGTCATTGTCTGGCAGCATGTAGGGAGAGTGGCCTCAGGTTGAAAGCTGAGATGGATCCCAAAAGTGGCAGCTGGAGACTGTCAGTTCCCTGCATTCCTCATAGCCTATTGTCCCTTGAAGGGAGATCTCAGCAGAGCACTCCGAAACTGCCACAGGAATAACACCTACACCCCAGGGCTGTTCTAAAGATCAGATGAGTTGTGTGTGCAGCAGCTAGCTCAGCACCTTGCACATTATAAATGGAACATATGGTACCTGTTTAATATTTCCCAGGTTAGAAAACTGAAAGTCAGAGAGATAAAGTGACTTGCCCAAGGTCACACTATAGCAGGTATCCTAACTGTTCGTTACCTCCTAGGGTCATTCATTTATTTGTGATTTCTCTGTAGTTTTCAGCATCATCTTTGTGCCAGTGGGCCAGCTGGGTCTGTTCTCTGGCATTCAAGGTGATAGATATCTGATGACTGCACATTTCTCTCTTCAGTGTTTATGCCACAGAGATGGGTAGTATGGGTATGGGCTCTCTGAAGGTCCATGGCTTCTGGGCTCCTTTGCTTTTGTGGGGTACCACTGTCATGGGTCCAGTCCTCTGGTTTAAAGCATCCTCATCTGTTTTAAGGTACTTTAGTTTGGTGAGTAGAATGCAAGACTGGAGTTAGGGAATCCTGATATGTTTATTCAGCTGTTTACTTGGACAATTTACTAAGCTTCAGGGACTCAGACTCCTGTCTGTAATTTGAGAATGTCTAACCAGATGGCCTTGGTGCTCTCTCAGATATAGCCAATCTAGGATAAAGCACATAGATCCCGATGATAGACAGATCTGGAATCAGTTTGCCACCTGGTGTTTGCCACCTGGTGTGACGTGGAGCAGGCTTCGGAGCTCCCTCACCCTCTTTCCCTCCTTTCTAAATTAGGGATGAAACTAGCATCTCAGCCTCAGAACTGTAGTACAGAATAAATAAGCAGATGTTTGTGCAATGGTGGGGGCCAGCCTTCTGCCTGTATTAATCTGCTAGGGTTGTCATAACAAAGTTACACACTAAGCGACTTAACAGAAATTCGTTTTCTTGGGGTTCTGGAGCCTGGAAAGCCGAGATCAAGGTGTTATTACAGGGTTGATTCTTCTGAGGACCATGAAGGCAAGCAGATGGCCAGCTTCTTCCTGTGTCTTCATATGGTCTTCCCTGTGTGTGCCTGTATCCTAATTTCTTCTGGTAAGGAAGGACATAATTGGATTAGGGCCCAATTTTATAAAGATTCCGTCTCTAAATAGTCACATTCTGAGGTACTGTGGGGTTTAATACTTCAAAATAACAATTTGGGAGTGGGGCACAGTTCAGCCTGTACCACTGCCCATGCCAAGAAGCGAGGCTTCACCGGGTGTATGGAAAACTGGCACGTTGACTACAACCCAGCAGGCTGTGGTAGAGCTGAACTTGGAGGCAGTGAGCACAGCACAGTCCACTCACAGTTCCAGGGATTGGGAGGCCAGGCCGTTGGCTCCCATAATGCCCACTCTCCTTCCGTCCTGGCCCTAGTTAGCAGCTTTACGGATGAGAGCATCCTCATTGCACTTGATCTGCTTGTCATGTGCTAGATGGCAGTTGGAATTTAGGGTTTGCTATTTGATTTGCATTTTAATAACACTTACAAACACTGAGTGGGTCTGTAGAACTTGATCGGTATCTTTTTCCATGCAGCTCCTCCAGCCGACGACTTTGTTTTTGCAGCAGGCAATTTAA
The DNA here is from genome assembly GCA_004026885.1 of Lyroderma lyra. Taxonomy (NCBI): domain Eukaryota; kingdom Metazoa; phylum Chordata; class Mammalia; order Chiroptera; family Megadermatidae; genus Lyroderma; species Lyroderma lyra. Next base: position 43,070 of record PVJL010001703.1, on the reverse strand, counting down.
AGCGCTTCCCAGTGCACTGCATGCGTACCGCAGCCACGTTGGTCAGGCAGATCTGGTTGGTGGCGGTGAAGATTGATACCGTGACTGCTCACAGATCTTGGGTCTGGCTAACCAAGGCAGATAAGCGCTACCAGCCTGAGGACCACCTGTGCCTCACTGTATCAACTCTTAAAATTTTTCAAAGAAAACCAAATTGAGTAGTTCCCTTTTGGTGGAAATTACATGATTTAAAATGTTTTAAAATATTTTCTTATTTTAAAAGTGATGAACATGTGTTAAGTTTAAGATGATAAAGCACACTAAATATTATAAAGAAGAGGGTCATGGTCACCCAATTTCACTCTCCTTAAAGCGACTTAATTCCTTGGTGGGACAAAGTGATAGAGTCAACAGATTGTACAAAAGCTGAAATGGTGCTCTGGGGGCTCTAGCACAACCCCCACCCCAAATCACTGACTGGACTATTTGAGCTGTTTTCTGGCTGTGGCATAATGATCTGTGGTAAACTGATCTCTGTGTGATGTCCTATAAAAACGACAATCCAAAAGAAGCTCTCACATGTCTGTCAGTAGTAGAAAACTTCCCAGAATTAATCGGACCCAGGCCGCAGCGCTGACAGCGCCAACGCCGAAGCTGTAAGCCACTACACCATCAGGGAACTCCCCAAGATTTCTGAATGCAGTGTCAGATACCTAGCTCTCTAGCTAGAAGGAAAACTAATTTTAACCTCTAATTTTTTTTTTTTTTTTGCAGTTTTATTTTTGTGTACCTATTTGCTTAATAGTCACTGAATTTCTATGCCAGATTCAGGCAACTGAAGAGCCTTTATAAGCAATTTATGTAGTCTAGAACCGATTTATTTCCCATTTTGCTCCAGACTGCAAACCCAGTCTAGAGCAAAATGGGAAATAACATCTTCCTAAAGACAGGCTTAGTTCTGATTGGTAGTTAAGATGTCTCCTTTCTCAGGTAGCAGGGCTGAGTCATACCTGGCTACTAGGTCACCATTCACAGGCATAGCTAAGAAAACAGGGTTCAGACCACCAAAAAAAGACTAACTAATCCATCCTGTGTTTTTACAATTCAAATCACCTATATTCAACAGTAAACTTACAGAACCTTTATAAGATACATTTGCTGTCAAAAAATGGGATTAGGGAGTTCCCTGGTGGTATAGGGGCTAGGCTTTGGCGCTCAACGCTGCACCCTGGGTTTGATTCCCAGCCAGGGAACCACCACCACCACCACCCCCAAAAAAGGGGGGGGATCCCTCTGTTGGTAAGCCCACAGATTTATGAGCCCATGTCACATTTAAGATGTGCCCAAAAAACTGTTTACTCTTAGAACAGCATTAAATCCAATATATATTGATCCATGTGTAAGTAGATCGCTTTCTGTTTCTGGTGTTCTTGACAGTATCATCTGGTCCATGATTTTGCTTTTTGGTATGGGGGTAGCTCCCTGGCTGGGAATCGAACCCAGGCCGCAGCACTGACATCGCCAGCGCTGAAGCCTTAAGCCACCACCAGGAACTACACCACCAGGGAATTCCCCGGTCCATGATTTTCCATCTTGAGTCTTCTGCTCTCCTCCCAGCAGTCCTGCAGCCTTCCTCAGCTGCTAAGGCTTCCTGCAGCCTTTGCACAACTCACCCCGGGCATAACCATTTTTGGCTGACATATGACTCAGCCCGAACAAACTCTCATTTTTAAATTCTACATTTCTTCTGAACTATTTGCAAGTGTATTGCATTCATCATAACTCCTTTTTTGCATAATACTTTGGTGTGTATTTCTTACTAACAAATATATTCTCTTAGTGTGTCCACAGTACATTGATTCGGGAACTTCAATGCTGAATCAGTACTTCAGCCTGCAGTCCATGTTCCTATTTCTACAAGTGTCCCTGTAATGTCCTTTATGACAGTGTTTTCATCTCTGCATCACTCATTGCACTTAGTTGTCAGATCACTTTACGCTTCCTTAATCTTGGTTGATTCCTCCACTTCCGCTTTTTATATTGTTGATGTTTTTGAAAAATAGAGGCCAGTTATTTTTTTAGAATGCCTCGATTGGGGTTTATCTGGTGTTTCCTCATGATTAGATTCAGGTTATGCTTTTGGCTGTTACTGTGTAAGTGATTTTGTCTCTTTGGGGTGTTGCACCCAGAGGCCTGAAATGCCTGCTGGCCCCTTATTGGTAATGTTAGTGTTGATCATTTGGTTAAGGAGTTGTGTGATCTTTTCACTATATATTCCTTTGCCTTTTGTGAATAATGAGAATTTTGTGGGGAAATTGAGGTCTACTGCATGGAAGAGCTTCCTTTACTCCCCATTTATTCCTTTTTATCCACATGGGCTGTGGGTTTGTTTTATTAAATGGGTTATAACTCATTACTATCATGATTTTGATGTTCAAATTATTTCTGATTTGGTCAGTAGGAGCCCCCTCAAGCTGACTCCAGTGTCCTTTCAATATGTCCTAGTCATAGTTTGGGAGCACACCCTTACCTTCTGGCACAAGAAGTTTGTGAGAGGTTCACCTTTTACCTTCCCTAACCCATCTCTGGAATCAGCCATTTCTTCAAGGAGGCTTGGTTCCTCTCAGGTTAGGAACAGAATTTAGAAACCAAGATGTGGGCACTGTTAAGTATTTTAAGTCTTAGTTTAACTTGTCAAGCTAGGCCCTGTCTCTAAAAGGCTGTGTGCTTAATAGTAGAAGCTTCCATTCATTGTATGCTTATTCTGTGCCAGGCATTATACTAGTGTTTTTACATTCAGTAGATCTTCAGTCATCACAAGACCTCTCTGAGGACATGCTTCCAGATGTCCACAGTGACCGGACGTAGAAGAAGCAGATCTAAACCCAAGTCTCTGATCTTAACCATAGTCTCTAAAGATGAGGCATAAAGTAAACCTGTTAAATCCTGTTGCCTCTGGATGTTTCAAACCTTCAGCTGTGACTGTCAGATTTCAGGCAGGAAAATGAGTAAAAGGGATCAGAGGAAAAGAAGGAGGCTGTACTCTTAATGATAGGGCTAGCACTTCCTGTGTGTCCCAAAACAGGGATGCTGTGATTGACAATCCTGAGGCACCCTCACATGCTTTACAGTCCTGGAGCTAGTGCTCTTTCTTGGCCCCAGGTATGAGGAAATCCCCACAATTTTGATTGTATAGTAGTCCCCTCTTATCCAAGTGGGATACATTCCAAGATCCCCCAGGGGTGGGTGCTTGAAACCAGGAATAATACCAAACCCTATGTATACTATGTTTTTCCCTATACAATACATACCTATGATAAAAGTTAATTTATAAATTTGGTCCGGTAAGAGGGTAACAATAACTAATAATAAAACAGACTAAGTATAACAATACACGTAATAAACGTTATGTGAATAGCTTTGGAGTAATTATTAAGTAAAATAAGGATTACTTGAACACTGTAACAGTTGATCCAGTAACCAAGAGGGCTGCTAAGTGACTAACAGGCGAGTAGTGTATACAGTGTGGATAGGATGGACAAAAGGATGGTTCATGTCCTAGGTGGGACAGAGGAGGATGTCATGAGATTTTACCACGTTAGTCAGAATGGCATGCAATTTAAAACTCATGAATTGTTATTTCTGGAGTTTTCCATTTAATATTTCAGACTGGGTAATCATTGGGACTACTGTAGTAAGATCTTTCCCCTAAAATGTCATTTAAGTTGGGCACCTGACTTAATGCCATCTGTGTTTTATTGTGGTTATTTGGGAAAGTTGAGTAAACTGGGTGTTCCTCCCTGGCTCTCATTAAAGTTACTGCCTTTGGCTTATGATGGGAGCACAGCCCAGGCTTGCTAACAAGCGATGTGAGTGAGTGGGCAGTGAGACTGGGGCACTATACACAGCACAGTCATGTCTCAGCTGGTGCAGCATGAAGAGCACAAGAATAACAGCAGACGTGGTTCAGTTGGAATATGAGTTAAATACTACTGGACTCTTTCCTGCTTCATCCAGGACACGAGCCATTTATGAAAACACTTAGTTCATGTCTTGTTGATCTTACATAGCAACCTCTGTCAGACATTCTCAGAGCAGGTTAGGGAGATTGTGGCAGAGGAAGGAAAGAAATGTACCAGTGTGTGCTGAAGGAGAAGTGACTTGGCAGCAGCACAACCCCCAAAACAGACATTTTAACTGTCATTCTGACTCACTATTTACTGAGATTCTATTACGTGTAGGCCAGCCAGGGGTGTCTGATCGTTTGGCTTCCCTGAGCCACATTGGAAGAAGAATTGTCTCGGGCCACACATAAAATAGACTAACAATAGCTGATGTGCTTAAAAAAAAAAAAAAAAATACAAAGCTCCGTGCATAATCTTCGTCATGTTTTAAGAAAGTTTACGAATTTGTGTTGGGCCGCATTCAAGGCAGCAGCCCTTGGGTTGCAGGTTGGACGAGCCTGTGCTAGGCAATAGGACAACATTTAGACATACTGGTCTTACTTAATTTGCTTCTTAATAGTTCTAGGAAGTATGTGGTGGTCTGGTGTATGGGTAAGATTAATGGGTTTAGTCAGATAGGCCGTAGGGTGGCAGTGTGACCTCAGGCAGGAGAATAAAGTGTGGGAAAGGGCGTGACCTCTGGGAACAAATCTGCCTCTGATGGACTGACTGTGCTGCTTTATCTCTAGTAGGGATGGTGATGGTACATCTCCTAGGATTGTGACATAAAGTTAGTTGCTGTGTGAAATTGCCTGCAATACTCTTAAGTATTCAGTGAACATTGGCTTTGACATGTATATTCCCTCACTTTGTAAGTGAGGGAGCTGAGGCTCCGGGGAGCCAGGAGACTTAACCAGGCTTACACCCCTGGCAAAAGGCAGGGCCGGGCCTCAAATATAGGTTCCCAGGCCTGTTCTGTCTTCTCTGAAGTCACAGGTGTATCTGGTATTGTGAGCCTGAGTCAGACCCACATTTCTGTCTCGGGTAATCTAACCATACTTGAGGCAAGAACAGGATGTCAAGGACTTAGAAACTGAAAATTTTCATGAACCTGGGAGTGTTGGACCTGGAGCAGATTTATGGGAAACTTGAGCCCTGTTGCCCCTGAGGGTAGAACAGGGACAGTCATTTGAATCTGTGGAACAATCTTGTCCAACCCATGACCATGGGCCCCATGCAACCCACGGCCCAACACAAATTCATAAACATTGCAAAAATTATGCATGGACCTTTTTTTAGCTCATCAGCTATCATTAATATTAAACTATGTGTGGCTCAAGACAGTTCTTCCGTTGTGTCCCAAAGAAGCCAAAAGGTTGGACACCCCTGCTCTACAAACTGTTTGACTCACAGATATGGCTGGGGGGTGGGGAGCCTAGAATGTTGTTAGGCAGAGGCTGGGTGGTCAGTTAGCATTTTAAGAAAAGAGTGAGTATACTCATAAGATGGCAACAAGCCAGTCAGAAATTTGGGGAAACAGCACACCCATCTGAAATGTGGACTTGACCCATTCTGAATAAATTATAATCCTCTTGCAGAAGACGCATAAAATAAGCTACTTGTTCTGGTAAATGTGGTCCCTGTTGAAATTGGCACTGGCAGATTTGCGTCACCTTCCCACGCCAACCCAGTCTCCTGGCTGGTCTCACCTCTCGGCTCCCTCCCTCTCCATCCCAATTTGTCTGTGTTGGCATGATCATCTTTCCAAAGTGCTGCACTCACCCTATCCACCCTTCCTCTGTCCACGAACTTGAGTGACTCCCATAGTGTCTGAAGTGAAAACTCTCCTCTGTCCCAATTCCACTACTCTAATCCTTGCATCCTGTAGTTTCCTGCCTGAGTGTCCTATCTCTGTGCTGGCTCTTGCCTCACACTTCTCCAGGATTCTGAGCCCTTTCTGCCACCTTCACCTCTCAGTCCTGGTCACCCAAGCCAGAGAGTCTCTTCTAGAGTATGCACTCTGGGAGGGTAGGAACTGCATCTGGTGCATGCGTGACCTTCATGATGCCTTGCAGCCTTAGCAGATGCAAGAGGGGACCCAGGGTTTGGACAGGCAGTTCAAAGCTGTTTCAGTTGAGTTTATCATCACTGAGGGTGCTTCACATGTTGGCAGGGAGGCAAGGTAGCAGTTAGAGCTCTGAAGCCAGGCCAGCTGGACTTGAATCTGGGGTCCCTTGCATTCTGGCTGTTTGACTTTGGACAATGCCTTAGGTTTTTTTATCTATAAAAATAGGAAAGCTCATACCAACCCTGGAGGTGGTGTGAGGACCATATATGTAAAGTGCTTAGTGCAGTCCCTGGCACACTTGGTAGTTAACTCACATTCCCCTGGCTTTGCCTGGCTCCTTTATTTGATGTTAGTTTCTGTATTTCTATACTTCTTCCCACCAGCCAAGGCCCCCTCTTTGTGCCTCTGTTCTCTGCTGGCTCTGTTCGCCCTTACTGATGAGCTGGTGATTCCCTTCCAGATGTCCAACATCACAGTCACATATAGAGATGGCCGAGTGGCACAGCTGGAGCAGGTGTACATCCGTGGAAGCAAGATCCGCTTTCTCATTTTGCCTGACATGCTGAAAAATGCACCCATGTTAAAGAGCATGAAAAATAAAAACCAAGGCTCAGGGGCTGGACGGGGAAAAGCTGCTATTCTGAAGGCCCAAGGTAGGTAATCTCATGCACTGGTTTTAACATATGAGTCTGTCCTGTATCTTCTAAGAAACGGCCCTGTTTACCTGGGTGTGGGGATGGACCTGACCTCACCCACTTCCACACCCACTGCAATCTTGGGGCTCTTACCTGTGAGGGGCTGGGGCCTTGTCCTGCCTTTTCTCTTGCCTTGCCTGATTGCATTCATAAGGCCTATGTAAAACCTACAATGGCTCCTTAGAAAATAAGATGCACACTCCTGTCTTAAATGAAACTATAGACAAGTCTCATCTCTAAGAAGTCCTTTGTTTCTAGAAATGACATCCAAGGGGCCTGGGGGAATCTTGCTCTTGTCTATTTTGCTGAGCAGGGCACTGCCATATGGATTAGCTTGACTTCTGAAGCAAAGGGGCAACAGTTCCCAGAGAGCCTGGGGATGTGTGTTGACACTCAGCATAAACCAGGGAAAATGCTGATGGTGGGGATCCATTTTCAGACTAGAAGTAGGCAGTTTTAAACCATCTTTACCTATTAAAGGGGCAGGACATCATCAATATCTTTAGCTGCTGTGCATATTTTTTTATAAGCTTTTGAGTTTACAGTGGTAATAGAGTAATCCTTTAAAATGTCTTTCCCAAAACTGATCAATCTCCTTGCCCTTCCTAGAGAAGAGGTATTAATGGGAAGAAAGCACCAGAAACTGTGGACCTTTTGTCCTAGAGAAGGAATGATTTCAGAAATGTCAGCTTTCTTGCTAGAATTACTACTCTTTCTGCCTTCTCAGAGAAGGACTATCCTCATTGTCACTGTGTAACTGCATCATCTCCTCTAGCAAAGGGTGAAGCCCAGTGTCTGTGCTCTAGAAGACACTTGGCAGAGAGTTTATCCAAGCCCACTGGCTTCTCCCTGAGGTAAATGCCCTTCCTCTTCAGGGCAGCTCTAAGCTCTGAAAGAGGAGAGAGGGGTGAGGCTTCAGTTAGTACCCATCAGCACATTTTCCCTGTCCCTCAAAGCCACTGATCACCTAGAACCCTTAGGTCACAGAGAACAGCAACTTTGTCATACTGTTTGTATGCAGAGGTTTGTTCTTCGTGTGTGTGTGTGTGCGCGCGCGCGCACTTGCTATTATAAAACATTTCATACTTGCAGAAATGCTCAGAGATAATAAAACCCCTCACCTGGATTTAATAGATACTAACATTTAACTATTAGTTTCATAATTTGAAGTGTGAATTAAATCCATCTGTTAAGTTTCAGTAGGTCACCCTAGGCCAGCTCTGGGAATTCATCTTTTCTCTGGTTCTCAAACTTACTTTCCAAACTACTTCACTCCCAACGCCCTGCTTGCCAGCTTCTTGAAAGAGTGATGCTGGCCTGGAAGACAAGAGTCTGGTGCCTGTGCAGCTCTCTGCAGGGCACCAGTCCTCCCTTCTGTTTCCATTTTCCCCTCTGAGATGCGGTGGGGAGTCGGGCCAGGTGGCCTTTCAGGCCCCATCCTACACCAATGTCCCCGGGCTCCTCCTGCTCTGTGGCATGAGTACTCACCACACTGACCTGGCCTTGTCCTTTCTCTTCCCTACCTTCCAGTGGCTGCAAGAGGAAGAGGACGTGGAATGGGACGTGGAAACATCTTCCAGAAGCGAAGATAAATTTATCTATTGAACAGAACTTTGCCCTTATGTTTTCTTTTAGGTTATTTGGGTTTGATGGGGTGTATGCTTTATGTATATGTTCTAGATTTTCTTTTGACATCTTTCTCTTTAGATCAGGGGAATTATTGAGCTAAATAAATGTGGGGTTTTTTTCTTTTTGAAGAATAAGGATTACGTGTTCATTTTGGAGTTTGCTTTGGCATCAGGTTAAATTTTGACGGCCTGGGAGATGCCCTGGGTAAATGCCAGTACTTTGAAGTAGCACAGTTATTGATAAGAGTTTAAGTTGCTGTTCCAGGCCAGTTGGCTAGTTAAGCCCTTAAAAAAATTCTGCAAACGCAGACTTGTCTCATTTATCTTCTGACATAAGCGCTACATGGTACTTTGTTCAGGTAATCTTTGTGGAAATGCCATCAGCTCAGCTTGAACAACACAGCATGGGTGGTCCTGTCCCGTGACTAAGTCCAGTACTCTGACCTCTGAACCTGGAAAACCCAGTGGTTCCTCATTGGGCAAAAGTAATCTGATATTAAAAGGTAATTATGAAAATGTTAGTGACCACCATCTGTGGCTCCTATCCTGGCTTCAGAAGCAGTTTGGTGATTTGGGGAGGGGGTGACAAATTCTTGTGTATTTATGAGAGCATCTCAGCATTGATTGGCACACCCACAGTTTTTAATGTAGAAAGATAGAGAGGGCAGTATATGCAAAGCAGATAACTGACAGAAACACAGAATCAGAAAAGCAGCCTGAAGAAGGCAAATACCAAAAAGATCTTACAGGGCTTCGGTGTAGGAGGAGTTACAGCAAAAACTGATGAGGAAAAGGGATTGATTATCGGCCCTTAAAACATCACTCATTGAACAGATTGTTCAAGTAATGGAAGAAGAAAATCCAATAGTACCATTAACCTGCATCGAGTAGGGATTTTGAAACATGCTGTTTTATAATCATGATACTATCATGAGGTAACAGGCCTGTATTATTCCTATAATAACTCCTAAGGAACGAGCCTTGCCGGCGGGGTCGGTCAGTTGCCACAAGCATGTCAACTAAAGCTTCGACCATCACCCCCAGCAGCAGCCCCTGTGTCTCTTGCTCCAGCATCCCAGCTCCTCTGACACAGATGAAGTGTGGCTGGTTGACCCACAAGCAGTGCTGTTCCAGAAAAGGGACTCCAGGACCAGGGGCCATTTCAGATGAACTTAACTCACTGAATGGAGTTGATTTGTTTTAGATTTGACCAAGAATTAATTTATTGTTTCTGGTAAGAAAAACTTGTTCATTGAGTTTCCCACATAGAGTGGATTTCTTTGAGGTCTTTATAACTGGGATTCTATCAGGTAGAAGCTGTAATAACCACCAGTACCCTGCATGGACTACTTTGCTTCTTCTGTGCTGGTCACCTTGATTTACAGGCATTGAATTATTTGGCTTGTTAATGAAGCCTCCAGGATTAATATAGCAAGTGTGAACAGTGGTTTTTAACATCAGTTAGGGATTTTGTTAGAAGTGAAAATTCCAAAGCCCCAACCCTATAGATGGTGGTTAGTTGGTGTGGAGTGAGAGCCAAGAATCTGCATTCAGAGTACTGCCCTTCCACCCCAGCTAGATCATTCTAATTCTGTATATCTGCAGCCACATTTTGACCTTGTACTAAAGTATATTTTAGTATAATCTCTACTTAAAGTTACACTTTTACAATAAATAGTACCAGGTGTTTTTTGTTGTTGTTTTTTGGTAGTTCCTTGGCTGGGAACCAAACCTAGGCCCACAGCATTGAGAGCACCGAAGCCTAGTCACTACACCACCAGGGTATTCCTATAAATAGTACTGTAAATAATAACACATTACACTTAATAGTAATGGATTGCATCCTGAATCTGAAACACTGACTTCCAATGTGGTTCACCCTGGAAATTGTGGAAATACCAGCCTTGCATGATTCTACACACTGTAAACTGACTGTAACCCTACCTGGAGCCTGAAAAGTGGAGGGGATCCTTAATTAGAAATAGTTTTGTTTCTAATTAAGTGCTCACAGTAAAAATTTGGAAGTTTTATAAGACAATAGAGAAAACCAAAAACATAGCTTTATAAGTGGTTCTATATCCTAAACTTCAGAAAAAAGTGTCAGTTCTTCACATTGAAAGAGCAAATATTTCTGCAAGGCTTATGAATAACAGCAGCCAGCCCTCTTATCCCACCTCTCCTTCCTCCCGCTTTGCCCTGCCTCATTGTAGTCCCTTTCAGTCTCTTAGCTGATTTACTGTATTTGCCTCCATGTCACACTATAAACAAGTGTGTGTGGCAACTCCTTGATATTTCATTTTAGGTATTACCTTCTGATTTCTCTGACTTCATAAGACGTTAACCCATCTGTTCTATCAATTTCTTCTTGACCTGTCCCAATCTGGACCAGCTCTCCCTTGTGCCTAATGTACTATCACTATGGGCTCTCCCCACACCTCTGTTGACTTCCCTGTTTTCTGTGTCCCATCTTGGTTTATTACCTCATCCTGGTAGAGTCCTTTTGTAGAAGAGGTGTGTGGGGAGTTGATTTTGAGACCATGTCAGAAAATGTCTCGTATTTGTTTGATTGGGTATGAAATTCTTGGTTGGAATTAGTTTTCCTTTAGATTTTTTTTTTTTTTAATCTGAGTAGTTTCCTGGCTGAGAAACGAACCCAGGTCACAGCGTTGACAGCGCCGAAGCCTAGCCACTACACCACCAGGGAACTCCCTCCTTTAGAATTTTGAAGGCATTGTTACTTTTTAATCTAGCATCTTATGCTGCTTTAGAGAAGTCTGAAGTTCTGAGTCCTGATCCTTTGTATGTGACTTTCCCTTCTGTCACCAGTGTTCTGAAATTTCAAAATGATTTGCCTTGGCAAAGGTCTATTTACACACATTATACCAGGCCCTTGTTGAACCCTTTCCGAATGGACTCTCATCTTTTATTTCTGGGAAACCTTTTTGAATTGTTTTTTAATAATTTCCTTCCTTTGGTTTTCTTATTTTTCCTCCTGGATTTCCTGTTACTCAGATGTTGGATCTCCTGGACTCACTGGTTTTTCTTCTCTCCCTGCCACTCCCCATTTTCTTTTGATCTCCTTCATGGAAGTCTTCCCCAAGTTGATTCTCTGAATGTTCCTCCCCACCACTCCGCAACCCCCACCCGCACCCCCACCCCTCACCCTGTGAGCGCTCTTTTAAATAGTACCTCCTACCAGGGTTGCAGTATCTTATCTCTGAGGACATTAACATGCTTTGTTGAGCCTTTCATCTCCCAGCCTGCTATGTTTTCCCCCCTTTCTGTTTTGCTTTTACAGTTTATCATGTTAACAGACTTTCCTTAGCTGTCTGGCGATTGTTGGCAGTCCAATTATATTTAAGAGTAGTGCATTAAAAAGAATATCTGATTGTAAGGTGATCTGATTGAACTTTTTATGGTAAAACTAATGTCCACAACTTTAGGACTTCCTCTTGGTCAGCTGGTCAGATTCCCTGGAGAAAACTCCCAGTTTCTTGTGAGGACTGTTTACCTTGAACTCCTAGCCTTCTGGGAGTTCAGTGGCAGGAGAGGGCTGGGGAGTTTCAGCATTTTAATATGCCCAGATTCATGTAGTCTTCCATGTCTCTGGGAGGGCCTTCTAGTCCAGAAACCTAACACCTCTACAGAATAAGCTTCCAACATTTTTTTTTTAGAGCCAGAAGAAATCAGGAATCTAATTAGTCTAACTGCCCCAGTATATAGTAAGAAAATTTGTGAATAATCATTGCCATTGTGCATTAGTATGAAAGAAATAATTTTAACGCTGAAGTAAAACAATGGTTTTTTAACATTTTAACTATATCAAATTAGATAACAATTACATATAGATTATAAAAATAAATCAAGCAGATTTTTCTATATAATTCACGTCAGATTTAACAGTCTCTTCACTGATTCTTTGTACTGAGAAGGGGTATTTTTATTGTCCCCCTCATTCTTAAGACTAAGAATAGGAGTTCCCTGGTAGTGTAGTGGTTTAAGGCTTCGGCGCTGGTGCTGTCAAATACTGAGGCCTGGGTTCAATTCCCAGCCAGAGAACTACCCACATACAAAAAAAAAAAAAAGACTAACAACAGGCTTTTTGTAATCTTCCAACTTCTTTAGTAGCAAGGAGCTCTTTATTTACTTCTAGATTTTTCTCTGCAGCTTTAATTGGGAGAAGTGTTTCCAGGATATTTTTTTCTGAGGAGCTATTTTTCCATATATACTTCCATGTCAGCTTCAGTCTTGTTTTTCTCCCATTTTTCAGTTTTCCAAGACTCATGGTACAAAACTGTTAGATACATTGCATAATCATAATTCTGTCTCCTTAAAGAGCACCTGTCTGTCTGGATGGTAAGCACATCTGTGGTCTTGCAGTTTCACTCTCCTACAAGTTAGTAAGTTTCTTCTTTGCATGATCGTCTAAATTTAAACAGGAAAGTTTAACCCTTAAGATTACTATTCGTGCTTTGGGGTTTCGAATAGACGGTCCTGACGAAACATAATCAGTTGTGTCAACTTCAATCAGAAAATGCTTCTCACATTTTTCATCTCTGTCTAGTGCAGCTGGCACTCAGTGCAGAAATCTCGAAGAGCTTCACAGTGCTTTTTTAATTGCTACAGGAGTCAAATGCAGAAAATTGGGGGTCTTTAAAAGTTGTAGATTTCCTTCCTTTGCCAGGGGCACCCCCTTCTTTACTGGATAACCCATTTGAACAGGAAGAGGTACTACAGAGGGTTTAAATGGTACTGCGACAGGGTAAACACTAGGCCAGTCCTGGTCAACAGCCATTTTCTCTGTCCTAGGAGGTAGTGCCTTTCTTCTCAGTGGCCTTTTAGATTTGGATGTTCTTTCTGTTGCATGCGGGCCTGGTCTCCGGGCAGGAGTGGCTGGAGACACGGCTTGGAGAAGGCACAGAGTCCTGGTCCCCGGCTGCAGGGCCAGCCACGCTGAGAAAGCAGCGGCTGCCATGGCTGCAAAGATGGCAAACTAAGCTTCCAACTTTTTGCCATGATTGGAGAGGGACAGTCTCTAAAAAGACGTATTTTCTTTGAAAATATATTACTTTAAAATGGGAAACAGGGAGGAGGAGTCAATATGGTGATAGAGGACTGACTGTGGGTGGTGAACACATAATGCAACACACACATACTATAGAGTTGTACACCTGGGACCTATGTAAATTTTACTAACACCCCAGTAAACAATAATTTAAAAAAATGGGAAACAGTGAGATAAAGGTCTAGAACCAAGGATGAGGTCCTAAGAAGATAACTAGACTAAGATTGAAGAGATGGTTCTGGTTCTGACTGCCTATGCTACCACTTTTCTCCAAGCCTCTGGTTTGCTGTTCTACAAAGGAGGGTGTAGACTCCATTGATTCACTAATAATTGCATCAGCTTCTACATTCACCTGCTAGGTATTCCATAACCTTTTTTAAATAAAGCATACAGTTTTGGTTTTTGTTTTGTTTTTGCTTCTGATCAAGATGGAGGTGCTCATAATTATCTGGATTTACCATATGGCAAGGAAAAAAAAAGCCTCAAACACTGAAGGAGAGTAATCCCCAAGAGATGGAAAGAATAAGGTGGGCTTACTTCCTATGAGAGTTTCCAGGCTGCAGCTCAGGGAGGATGAACTGAAGAGCACTCTGCTAGCCCATGGGGTTGAGTCAGAGCTGAGAGTTTAGAGAGGCCAAGGCAGCAAGAGTTCATAGGACAATACCAGAGGGAAGAAAGCTGCATAGAGAACCCAGGAGATCTGCAGAACGTCCTACTTGAATATTCAGAATACTGACCAGCATGAATAAAAGGAAATGATTTAAGGAATGTGTAAACCTGTGGAGGATTTTTATGAGTTCATTTGAGCCAAACTGAGGACATGACAGGGAGCAGGATCTCAGATGCTCTAGAGAATAACAATTTTGCAATTTCTTTTATGTGTTTGGATTTAGGGGGGAACTTAAGGAAGATTCCATAAGTGGAGGTGGAAGAAAGCAAGGTAGGGATGGAATTACAGGCCTGTTAAAATTGTTCTCTCACAATTTTGAAGGGGTCTGAAAGGGCATTTCAAAGGGGTGTTAACCTAGATGCACAGAAACAATGGACAGGGCTGGCTTAAGGCAAAGGTAAACCTTTTATTAAAGAAGTTAAATACTTGAAGCTGTCTACCCATCATGACCTGCCCAGTTAGGAATTTGTGATTACATCACCCAGTGAAGTTACTTTCCATAGACCCTCCTTCTTTTGTCCTTAGAAACTAACCAAGCTGGGGACAGAGACATCAAAAAGGATTATAACAGTGCCTGGCGTCAAACTGAGCTGAGAATAGTTTCTTCCCAGTCAGACAAAAACTCAGCCTGCAGGGTATTGGGTAGACTTATTTTTAAATGTACCAAAATGGAGTTCCCTGGTGGTGCAGTGGCTAAGGCTTTGGCACTGTCAACACTGCGGCCTGGGTTTGATTCCTAGCCAGGGAGCTACCACATTAAAAAAATAATAATAAAAATAAATAAATGTGCCAAAGAGTCTTTCAATCAGGTAAGGTAAAGTGACAGACATGGAGAAAACTGCCTAAAAGTAGATTATACAGTGGACTCCCAGTTAACCGGCATCCATGGGATTGGTAGATGCTGTATAAATGTATGTTATAATATATTCCATTAACCAGCAAAATCTCAAGCAAGCAGCAAAAATCTTTCTTGTGTTGGCTGCTTGAGTTCTGGTTAGTGGAAAGTCTACTGTACTTACAGGTACCAAAAAAAGAAGACCCACCAGGCCACAGGCCTCATGGGGGAAGACAATGCCTTGGAAGGAGTAGGGTGGTTTCCACAGGGAAAGGATGGGCAAGTCTGGGTAGGCAATTTTGAGAAAGTTTAGAATTAGGTATTTTGGATAAACCCTGAGGGCTCTGGGCTATGGGAATGGTCTCTAGTTTGTTCCATACTTAGCCCAGGGTGCTTTAGGGCAGAGGAAATACTGGCTTGGTGTCTGAGAGATAAAGTTGTTGGGGACCATCTTTGGATTGGTTAATTTGCATTTGAAAGTCATGCTAGCAGACAAATTGTTTACTATCTAAGAATTCACTAATTCTGGGAGAGACATTTTCTCCAGATTTAACAAGGGTCCAAGATGTCAAAGCATCATAATAAAATTGTAAAAAGCATTAAACATAAAAAATAAGATATTAATACAAGTATCCAGGAAAGTCTTGCCTCATAAAGAGTAATTAGTGCTAGACTGAACACTTCTCTGGACCCACCTAACAAATCGTAAAAACAAGACTTGAAATTGTTTTCCAGGTCAATTAGCTGTATCCTAGAACAAAGCTCAAAAAGATTTATGAGAATATAAAAATATCCAGCACCCCACAAGAAAAAAACTCTCAATGTCTGGCATCTGTCAAAGGTTAACAAGCACACAAAAATTAAAGAAAGAACAACCTGTGATGAGAATAATGAAAAGAGATTTAAAATGGACACAAATGTTGGAATTAGCAGAGGATGTCAAAACTTATTTTGTATTTAAAAAATCAAAGAGATGGAAGATTTAAAAAGAAAGAGGAAGGAGTTCCCTGGTGGTGTAGCGGCTTAAGGCTTTGGCGCTGTCAACGCTATGGCCTGGGTTCGATCCCCAGTCAGGGAGCTACCCACATACCAAAAAGAAAAAAAAAAAAACTTCAACTGAACTACATAGCTGGATGGGGCTAACAGCTTCTTAGACAATGCAGAGGCCTAGCTGTAGAATAAGGCTGACCAGATGTCCCGTTTTAAACAGGACAGAAAACAGTGGTGCTGTCTCGTTTCAAATAGCATGTATGGTCAGCCTCGTCTCACTGGGCTACATTCAAGGTGTCAGTAGGCTGACCATACATATTGTTGTGAAATGGGACAGTGCCGTTGGGATGTCTGGTCAGCCTATATAGAAACTATCTGAAATGAAACAAAGAACAGGATCTGAAAGAGCTATGGGACAACTTCAAGTGGCCTAATATGTGGGTAGTTGGAATCCCCAAAGGAGAGATGATGAAGGGCACAGAAAATTTATTTGAAGAAATAATGGCCAAAAACTTTCCAATGAAAACAACCCACAGATTCAAGAAGCTAAATGAACTCCAAGCAAAAGCATGAATACAAACAACACCAAAGCATGACTCAAACCCACTGATGAAGAGAAAAATGGTCATTTAAAAATATATAGGGGAGTTCCCTGGTGGTGTAGTGGCTAGGCTTCAGCGCTCTCAACACCGCAGCCTGGGTTCGATTCCCAGCCAGGGAACTAACCCCCCCACCAATATATATATATACCCCAAAGCAGCACTAAAATAACAAAAAAGTTAAGCCTATGTTCAAATGTCCATCAATTGATGAATGGATAAGCAAAAGTGGTATATCCATATAATGGAATATTACTCAGCCATAAAAAGAAATGAAATACTGATCCATGCTACGACGTGGATGAATTTTGAGAATATGCTAAATGAAAATAGCCAGACACAAAGGGCACATATTGAATGATTACATTTATATGAAGTGTCCAGAATAGGCAAATTTGTAAGACAAAGCAAGTTAGAGACCGACTAGGAGAGGGGATAATAGGGAAAGCCTGCTTAATGGGTGTGGGGTTTCTTTTGGGGGGATAATAAAAATGTTCTGAAATAGTAATGATGGATGCACAACATGAAGAATGTACTAAAAGCCACAGAACTATACACTTTTAAATGGTTAAGATGGTAAATTTTATATTACTTTATTTTTACCTCAATAAAAAGGGGTTAAACCAACAAAGGAAATTTATGATGGACTCATTAAAAAATATTGCAAAAGAAGGCAAAAAAAAGGGGGAACAAAGAACAGATAAATAGAAAATAAATAACAAGATGATAGGCTTAAGCCTATCCATATAATAATCATACTAAATGTAAATGGTATTGGAGATGTAAGAAACATTTGAACTGATAGAAATGAGCCAAAATACCGGGTGACAGAAATGAGCCAAAATACCGGGAAAAAGCTGCCGGGCTGCCTCACAGTGGGAGAGCAGCAGCTCCGGCCGTGGGGAGTGAAGTTACATAGGTGGGGCGTTGCTAGGCACAATGCGGAGGGAGGAATAGGTGGTTAGGCAAAAGGCAGAGGGAGTATAGGTGGTCACTACCGATTGGCCAAGGGTAGGTTTCTATGTACCGGGCTAAGGTAAGGGCTGGAGCAAGTTTCAGTCTCCTGAGCCAAGTTATTATTTCTCGGACTAAGTTGTCATTTTTCCCGACTAAGTTTTGGTTTCCCGGGCTACTCTGGAGCAGGAGCCATTTTATACTGAATCTATTACGAACCTGTAGAGAATTTTTTAGAACAGTTTATTTGAGCCAAACTGACAATATATACCGAGAGAAAGATCTCAAGTGCTGCACTGAATAACAGTTTTGCAGCTTCTTTTATGCATTTAAAATTAAGGAGAGAACATAAGGGAAACGACATGGAGGTGGGAATGGGGTTACAGGATAATTAACAAGACTATGCGCTCTCCTGAGCGGTTACAGTTTATTTGAAGGTGTGTTAACCTAGATGCCTGGAAACAATGGACACAGCTTGCTTAAGGCAAAGATAAGCCTTTTACTAAAAGGTTATATGCCTGGAGCATGACCTGCCCAGCTAGGACTCCATGATCAAATCACCCTGTAAGGTTACTTTCCATAGAAACCTTTCTTTTTTCTGTCTACCATATAAATGCTCCAATGAAAAAGCAGAGATTGTCAGATTGGATTTAAGAAAAGGATGACCCTGTAAAAACCACACTTTAGGCTCTTGAGCCATTTTCCTGGGTCCACTCCTACCTCTTTGGAGTGTACTTTCTCTTCAATAAACTATCTCTTTGTTTCACCTCTTAAAAAAAACAAACAAACCACACTTTAAAGACAAAAATAGGTTAAAAGTAAAAGGATGGTAATAAAATATCATTGCTAACACTAGTCAAGAGAAAACTGGAGTAGCTGTATTAATAATCAGACACGTTTCAGAGCAAGGAACGTTGTCAGAGATAATAAACGTCATTTCATACTGATGATAAGGTCATTTTTAAACATACATGCACTTAATAATAAAGCTTCAAAATTCATGAAGCCAAAAACAGAACTGCAACAAGAAATGGGTAAATACAATTACAGTCAGATTTCTGCCTCCCTCTTAATAATGGATAGAGCAAATGGACAGAAAATCAGCAAGGATATATAGACTTGAACAACACTGTAAATCAACTTGACTTCGATAGATTCAGTATAAAATGGCTCCTGCTCCAGCGTAGCCTGGGAAACCAAAACTTAGCCCGAGAAACAATAACTTGGCTCCGGAGACTGAAACTTGCCCTAGACCTTACCTTAGCCCGGTACCTAAAAGAATAGAAACCTATTCTTTTTTTTTTTTTTTTTTTTTTTTTTTTTTTTTTTTTTTTTTTTTTTTTTTTTTTTTTTTTTTTTTTTTTTTTTTTTTTTTTTTGCTTTTTGGTATGTGGGTAGCTCCCTGGCTGGGAATCGAACCCAGGCCGCAGCGCTGACAGCACCAGCACCGAAGCCTTAAGCCACTACACCATCAGGGAACTCCCAGAAACCTATTCTTGACCAAACAGTAGTGACCACCTATACTCCCTCTGCATTGTGCCTAGCAACCCCCCTACCTATATAACTTCACTCCCAACGGTCATAGTTGCTGCTCTCCCATTGTGAGGCAGCCCAGCAGCTTTCCCAATAAAGCTTGTTACTGTTACTGCTTGTTTTGGCTCATTTCTGTCACTTTTATTACACTTACAATAACAGAATACACATTCTTCTCAAGTGCACACAGAACATTTGCCAAGATTCAAAAATGGCTTCGAGCCATAATAACTATCTTGTCTGACCTCAGTGAAATTAAATTAGAAATCATTAACAGAAAGATACTCAGGAAAAAAATCTAAATATTTGGAAAAAAACACACACACACTTTAATCCCTGGATCAAAGAAGAAACCAAAAGATAAATTAGAAAGTATTGAAGTATTTTGAACCAGCTTAAAAATGGAAACACCAGAATTTGTGGGGTGCCACTGAAGCAGAACTTAGGAGAGGGATATTTATAGTACTAAACATACATATATAAAAGGAAAAAAGATCACAGATCAGTATCAGCTATGTTAATATCAGACAAGAAGATTCACTTAAGAATCTAGAAAAAGAAGAGTCAATGAAATTTGAAGTAAGCAAAAGAAAGAAAATAAGGATCGAGGTGGGTATCAATTAAACAGATAGCAATAAAGAAAAATCAGTGAAATCAAAAGATGATTCTTTAGCAAAATCAATAAAATTGATAAACCTCTAACTAGACTGATCAGGAAAGAGAAAAAGGAGACACAATTATCAGCCTCAGGAATGAGACAGGAGATTACTACAGAATCCACAGATATTAAAAGGGAATATTATCAACAATTTTATGTTAACAAATTCAACAGCTTAGATGAACAAATTCCTTAAAAGACCCAAAATACCAACACTCATTCAAGAAGAAATAGCTAACCCAAATAGTTCTATATCTATTAAAGAAATTGGAATTGTAGTTGAAAATCTTCCCACAAAGAAAACTTCAAGCCCATGTGTCTTCATTGAGGAATTCTACCAAATATTTAAGAAAGAAAGAATATCATTTCTATACAAACTCTTCCCAAAAAATTAAAGAGAGGGGAATACTTCCCAACTCATTCCTTGAGACCAGCATTACCCTGATATCCAAACCAGGCAAAGATAGCACAACAAAAGAAAAACTACCCAAGAGAAAAGGAATTATATATGTTAGTGCAAAAACTTGTACACCAATTTCGTAGCAGCTTTATTTGTAATAGATAAAAATTTGAAACAAATATCTACCAAGAGGTGAATGGATAAACTGCAGTGCATCCATCCAATCAAATACTCAAAAATAAAAAGGAAGGTTCCCTGGTGCTGCAGTGGCTAGGCTTCAGCGCTCTCAATGCCGCAGCCTGGGTTCGATTCCCAGCCAAGGAACCACAACAAAAAAAAAAAAAAAGAAAAGAAAAAAATAAAACTATTGATACATGCAACAACACTGTGGGAGTCTCAAAATAATTATGCTGAGTGAAAGAAGTCATATAAAAAAGAGTGCACCTGTATGATTCCAAATATCTAAAACTCTAGAAAATACAAACGAATCTCTAGGGACAGAAAGCAAATCAGTGGTTGCTTGGGGATGGGGATGGGCAGTGTGGGGAGGGAGGGAGGCCTACCAAGGGACAGGAGGAAACCGGTGTGACATATAGGTTTGTTGTCTTGATCTTGGTGCTGCTTTTGTTAAGTAGAACAATGAGGACTCCATTTTTCTCTTACTGAAACTTCTCCTGCTCAGTTGTTTTGTAGACATGGTTCAATGGGCACAATGGGTGAGAAAGCCAACAGACACAAACAGACAACCAGGTTCCAGGAATGGGTTGACCGCAGACTTGCAGAACACAATGCTTCCCCTCTAGGATGACCTGACTTTTCCCAAGATGACCCACCCTCTTGGCTGCCTTGACCCTTAAATGATCCACCCTTGCTCCCCTCTGGGCTGACGCCTTTCTCCTCCTCAGTCTGTCAGCACCCAGAGGACTGCTTTGTTTTGCTTTACTTCTGCCAGGACCTAACATCTTCATGGGTCAAAATGGATCCTATTGTACACTTTAAACTTGTAGCACTTGGTATATCCACTTTAATGCATTTCAATACACAGTGGAGCACAGGTATCATTTCCACATGTTTCCTTCAGATGCTCTCATCTTGGCAAGGCAGGAGGCCCCGAGACGTGAAGGCTCCTATAGCTGTCCCAGCCAGACTGCCAGAGTGGGCACGAGTCCACACCCCTGAGCACAAGGCCAGGCTTTGTTCAGTCTGACAAGTACTTCCAAACCCCCTCCCAATTAGTCCCTTTCAATCCTGGAAGAGGGCAGAGCCCAGATCCTCACTGCTCCCCTCCCTACCTATTCTGCACATGAGGAAACTGAGGCCCAGGGAGGTCCTGACTGGTCTTACTCCAGGGGCAGCACAGCTGGTCTGCTCCCCTCTCCAGGACACTACCAGGTTCTGCCTCAAGTGGCCTCCTGGGAAGGGGCTTACTCAGGAGTTCTGGTGAATCCTGGTCCCCCAGGATGGCTGTTCAGAAGGCACCACACAGTGTTAGCATCGCAGACTGGAGCCAGACAGCCAGGCTCACAGCCTGGCTCGTCCAGTTCCTAGACTTTGACCTTGGACAATTCACTTAACCTCTCCCTGCTTCAGTTTGCTCACCTTCAAAGTGGAAGTGCGTGCTACTTCTCAAGTGCAAAAGAGAATTAAGGGAGTGTAAAGCCGTCGCAACACTGCCTGGCCCAGAAAGAGGCTACAGAAGTGCTCGTTAAATACATAAATGGCTTCGGGCCTGCCTAGTCCCGAAGGTTTGGGCTCCTACCATTCCCACCCAGAGAGCCCTGGGTGGGGGCCCCGCTGACGCTGACTAGCTCCTACCCTGTACCCCCCACATGGCAGGCACTTTCCAAACCTTATGTCATCCTCACTGCAGCAGGATGACGGGAAGCTTGCTGTCCCTACTGCCCAAGACAAGGGAACGGACCTTGTGAGGACCGCACCGCCACCAGGCGATGGGGCCTGTCTGCCTCCAAGACTGGGAGCGAGCAGGTGAGGCCCACCAGCCTGAGTGAGGCCCACCTGCCACCTCCTTCATCTGGAACTTGGGCTGGAGCCTGCCTGGCGGGCACTCCCTGCCCACCAGGCAGGCTGCATGAGTCACAAGCCCCATTTCCTGGGGTGTCCCTGCCTGTAGAGTAGCCTTGCTGGTGATCCTGAGGTCCCGATGTGACAGTCCTGAGAAGGGGCTGTGGACACCTGCATGACAGCAAGGCCAATGTTCTCTTGAGCTCTTTCGTGCTCCAACTGGGCTGCTGCATCGACTCTCTCTGTCCAAGAGGCGGGGAGATTGAGACCAGCTGCGGCCTCCAGGATTCTCGCAGAGCTCGGCTCGCGACACCCGGCTCAGGTCCACACACCGTCCTGGTAGGAATCTCTTCGATCGGTGACATTCAAGGTTTGTGGGCTGGATGTGAGCCAGTGGTGGGCAGGAAGCAAGGAGGGCTGGAGGGCAGGAGGGGGCTTGGCGTTTCTCCAGCAAGGAGTCACAGGAGAGCAGGCTGCCTGCGTGTGATAGCAGGCTTATCAGCCTGCCTGGCCCAAAGCCTGCTTCCCCATTCTTTGTCTCTGCACTGGCCCCTTCCACCTCCCACCCTACTTTGCCTCACTTGGGAGCCTCAACCCCTATTCCAGAGAGGAGGCTCAGGGAGATGCTTCTTGGCTCCCCGGCCACTGGGGAAGGAGGTCTGGGAGGAGCCAGGACCCGAGGGAGAAAGGAGAGACCTGAGGCCCCGGAAAGGGGTGGACATGGCCAGGTCGCACAGCAAGTCAGGAGCAGAGCTGGGCTGACGGGATGTTCTTCACACCCTTCTCTCCACCTCTGGTCAGGGTTCTGGCAAAAGTGTGAGACCAGTGGGGCCTGCCTTTGGGGAGGACACGCAGTGTAGAAAGGGGAGCTCCTTTTCCTCACTGCCTCCTGCCTAGTCCTGGGACTGACCATCCCAGCCTCACCCCTCCTAGCCCAAGAGTAGGCTGACCAGACATCCTATTTTAAACAGGACAGAAAACAACAGGAACGTCCCATCTCAAACGGGACATCTGGTCAGCCTACTGACATCTTGAATTTAGCCCAGTGAGACTAGGCTGACCAGATGTACCATTTGAAATGGGACAGTACCGTTGTTTTCTGTCCCGTTTGAAATGGGACATCTGGTCAGCCCACAACAGGCTGCTGTGCATCCAGCCAACCCATTCACCAAGTACAGGAGGCCTGAGGGGTGGGTTCTAGGGGTGGTGTCCTATGGGAGATGAGCCTTGCCTCCTATCAGCAGTCTTGTGCCCAGCCCAAGGGGCCCTGGTGGGGAAGTCGGCAGCCTGGGCTCAGGCATGAGCTAGCTGTGAGCTCCTTTCTGGGCTCCCAATCTGCCGCTCCCCAGCCTTGCCCAAGCCCTGACCAGATGTGAGGGTTAGGTCCCTGGAGGCCTCCTCTAACTCCCCAGCCCACAGATGGACCTAACTGCCACACCTTGGTATCTGTGTGGGCCCTGCCCGGGGAGCACCTGCAGGGAGGTCAGTGTGAGCTTGGTCCCTCCCGTACAGGTGGGCAGGGTCCCTGAGTCCTTGCCCACCCGCCTTTACCCGACTCCAGCAGCAGGGCTGATGCTCAATGACCACGATCCGCAAAGGCTGAGAGGAGGTATCACCCTTTATTGTGGGGTCTGCATAGTGGGTGCTGAGCCTCTCCTGTTATGGGAAGGCTGAGATTCCAGCTGGGCTGACCATCCGGCCTCTGATGAGCCCATTGTCCTTTCCATCCCTTTAATCCCAGGCTGAGCATATGCACTGGATCTCTGGGGACCTGAGGGGCCTCTGAGACCTCCATCATCCCATCCTATGTGCTTGGGAGCATCATCAGTCAGGTGGCAGGAGTCAGGGTTGGGGACAGGTCACCTGGCGCAGCAGGCCTGGGGCTCAGACCCCGACCCGGCAGCTGCAGAGCCCCAAGTGGCCGCAGCAGTGGAGGCCCAGGCCGTGCTGCCCTCAGGCTCGAAGTCCAGGCCCTCGTGGATGGTGGGGAGAGAGGTGCGCTGGCTCAGCCGCCGGCGCAGGCCGACCAGCAGGGGCTGGGGCAGGGAGGCCACGTCCACATTGTTGCCCAGGTCCACCCAGGCCAGTGCGGGGAACTTGGTGGAGTCCTTGACGGCCTCTGTGAGCTCACGGGCGGCAGCCCGTGTCAGCCGGTTGCCATTGAGCAGGAGCTGGGTGAGACGGGGCAGCGCCCAGAGGCTGGGCAGCAGCAGGCGCAGCAGGTCATCACTCAGGCCTGTGAAGCTCAGGTCCAGCACCGTGAGCCCGGCGCCCTGGCCGCCCAGGTAGCGCGCGATGTGCTGCACATCCCGCACGGACAGTGGGATCCCTGACAGGTTCACAGTCTCCCCGGCCAGCAGAGTCTTCTGGAGGCTGCTCTTGTGGCTGTGGGAGGGTTGCAGGTGGGGATAGATTGAACAAGGGCCCATGGCCCAGGGTGGCCCCACGTCGCAGATAATGACCTGTCGGGACAGCCCAGGGGGGTGGGGAGGCCCAGGCCCTACAGCTGGGCCAAGCTGGGATCAAAGTCTCTTTCTGGGAGCTCCCTGGTGGTGTAGTGGCTCAGGCTTCATCGCTGTCAGCACTGTGGCCTGGGCTCGATTCCCAGCCAGGGAACTACCCGCATACCAAACAAACAAAAAAGTCACTTTCTAAATGGGTGGCCAGGGGCACTGCTCAGAATCTCTCTGGGCCTCCCCTGCCCCTCTGGTGAAGGGGGACCTGGCTGTTGTGAAGAGTAAATACACACCCGTTAAGGTTCCATGAGCTGCTCTAATAGTGTAAAAACCCACAGTGTGCCTGCATCACCACACCTGTCACACTTATTGTCTCACTCTTACGCCAACGCAGTGGGGTAGGAATGACAGTGTCCTGCAGAGCAGCACGTGGATGCTCAGAGAGGTGACAGGACTCTTCCATAGTCACAAACTACTAAGTGGGGAGCCCGGTCTCCAAATTGAGGTGCTCCACCTCCTGAGCCCACACATTGTTTCACTTGCCTCCTCTAAGGTCAACACTTCGGGAGTAAGGATAGATGTTCCTATGAGAGTGAGTCCCCCAGTTCTTGTGTGCTAGAGAGGACAGACAGGCCCAGGGTAGTGAGAGGGGTGGTGTCGGGGGTGCGGGAGTGGGGCCATGACCACGGGAAGGAAGGAAGTTTGGAGACTGAGGAGGGTCCTCTGCTGCCCTCCAACAGCCCCTGGGTCTCTCCTGTCATTTGAACCAGGCAGATAGACTTGACTAGGGGCTGAGAGAGCGGGACCACTTCCAGGGCCGCCACCGGCCCCAGCCGGGAACCATCCCACCAGCTCCGGCTCAGTGTGGGACACCAGGCCTGAGGTGGGCCAAGGGAGAGCACAGGGGCTGCGGTTCTGGGCCCCTGGGCCGAGGTGCCTGTGGCTGGTTTCCAGGCTGTGCCTGTGGCCATGAGGCTGAGATGAAGTCACTGAGAGGACCCCACGGCAGAGCGAGCTGTCAGCCAGCTGCGGAGGCCTGGGCTTCAAGCCTCTGGGCACAGAACTCTCACAGGGATGCCGGAAAAGCAGGGCAGGGGCTGGCCTTAGGCAAGCCGCTTTTCCTCTCCCAGCCTCAGTTTCCTTCCCAGTAAAATGGGAATCATGACCCAGAATCTGCCTCCTTCACAGCCTGCTGTGAGGATTCAGCTGACAGTTGCTAAAGTCACCTTTGTCGGGGTCAGGGGTGGAGGGTCAGGCCAAGCCCAGTGACAGGCCAGAGATTGAGGGGGGAATGAATGCCAGGGGTGGGTCATAGAGCAGCTTGGCTTGGGGAGTATGTGTAGCCATCAGCCAAACTGGCCTCCGGGGTTGGGGCTGTGATGCAGGTGCGGGTGAGGGGCCCACAGGGTGGGGTTTCAGGCACCAGCCTCTGAGAGAAGCCTAGGGCTGGCCCTGCCTCTCCACATCAGCCTGGGAAGGGACCCCAAGGGGCATGAGGTGGGGCTTTGGCTAGACTCCCCTTACCAGCTCGGGGTCTTCCTCGGGGGCAGGCTGGACCGCTGCTGCCGCTTGGAGTGAGGCGTGAGGTGGTAGATGAGCTGCCGGCAGATCTTGTCTGAGGACTTCCAGAGCTCATAGTCCTGTGGGGAGGCAGTGCTATCAGGGTGAAGCCAAGCCCCTTCCCTGCTGCGCCCTCTGGGCCCCAGGAATCCAAGTGTGTAGGTAAGCAATCATTCATTACAGGTCACGGAGCTGCCCACTGGCCTGCCCTGCCTACCCCCGCCCCAGCTCTGGCTTGTCGCAGAGCCAGGGGAGCTGCCCACTGGCCTCCTCTGCCTACCCCCGCCCCAGCTCTGGCTTGACGCAGAGCCAGGGGAGCTGCCCACTGGGGCTGGACAGGCTGGTCTGAGGCCCGCAGTGCCCGGTGGGAGGAAGCCCAGACAATGGGCTCTTGTTCCCTGTCCTCAGGCCTACAGCCAGCACCTCCGGCTATCGGTCGGCCCTCTGCCCACCCTCAGCGCTCCCCGGGGACTTGCCACAGGGGGAGGCAGAACCAGGCCCCTCCAGGGAGCCCTGCTCCCCTGACGCCACCCCCAGAGACTAGGAACAAGCCAGGTCAGCATGCTTTTCTTCCTCTCACTCTCCAATCCAGACAGCGCCTGCGGGGCCTGGGTCGGGCTGCCAGGGCTGGGAGGGCAGTAGAGGCTCAACTTGGGCAGAAACAGGGGTGCCCTGCTTTCACAGGCTGGCACTGAGCACACTCCACTACCCACATGCTCTTCGTCCTGCCCCTCCATTAACGGCGTGCACACACGGCGGCAGCCCCAGGGGTCACTGTGGCGGCTACCTCAGAACCCTCAGTGACAACGGCACGGAGATGTGGGAGTCAGAGCTGGCAGGGCCCAAGTGGGCACTCTTGTTTCACACAGGACTCACTGGTACTAAGGGATGGGGGTGGGGGCTGGCCACGGGCTGTGTCAGAAACACAGTACTGTCCATGCTCATGGGGGCAGGGTGTTTGCAGGCGCCATCAGAGTGGGGTCTGGGGCAAACATGGTGCATGGGGGGAGGACACAAGTGACAGATGCCAACTCAACATGAAGAGGGACTTGCTTGTGGCTCACGCTGCTGTGGAAGGCAGTGAGCACTTGTGCCCAAATGTGTTCATACAGGATGGGGACGTGTGGCTAGGGGTTCCAGCCTAGGGCAGCTCTCCTCGGGGCCAGAAACTCAGAGGCGGAAATTTAGAGGTTTGGGTCCATACACAGATCTGTCAGAACATTCTGTGTCCTGCAGGTTCCCCAGACAACTTCCCGCCTGGGTTCTGAGGCCTGGTGCACAGTGTGGCCACTCAGAAACAGTCTGTCCAGTGCAAAATTTTTGAGGGTTGGGAAAGCACAGCTCACACTTGGCCTAGCTGCCGGCCAGTGTAATATACTGAAACTGCTATCAGGTCATAGAGAGGGGCGGTGACCTGCCTAAGGTCTCACAGCAAGCCAGATGAGGACCCAGGTTCCTAGCCTCCAGCCCTGGGCTCTCCGGGGCCCTGTCAACACACTATCCAGCTTGAGGTCCTTGCCTGCTGGCCTCACCGTCTTGGGGCATTGTAGGTCCCGGGCCAGGTTCACAAGCAGGTCATGGGAGATAGGGTCTACCAGATTGAGGAAGGCCACATTCCTGTAGAGGATGTCAGTAAGGAGGGTCCCCTCGAGGCCCAGGTCCTGTGGTGGTGAAGAGAGTTGAGTGAACCAGGAACTGGGGCCACCTTTCTCTCGGCCCCCTCCCAGCTAGCCAGAGTCCCTCACTCCATCTCTCCCTGAGGCGTGGGAGTCTTTCCACAGGTGGCGATGGACCAACTGTCCAGGGGCAGGTGGACTTTTTAGATGAGGAGAAACTGAATGCATCATGGGCTTTGAGAGGTGATAAGTGGGTCCCAGAGACAGGCTAGTTCCCTGAAGGTGAAACATCATGCTGTGACACCTTGCCTTGCTGGTGTTGGGTTTATCCAGGGGACTCTTTCAGGGCTTCTCTGATGCCCTGTCCTCCAGTATTCCATTTGGGCCCTTTGCCTCTTCCACCTATTCCCGAGTACTCTAGAGCTGTGGCCACCATCTGTTTGCCGACAGGTCCAGATCCTTCTTGTGAAGGTGGACCGCTTTCTCAGTTCAAACTGGGTGAGTTCATCTCCTGCCCTGAAGCTGGCCTCACTTCCTGTGCCCCAGCTCAGTAAAGTGTGTTACCATTCCCATCTTCCCAGGAATCACCTACACTCTCCCTCACCTCTCTTCACCCAGCTTTCCTTGTATGATTTCAGACTCACGCACAGTCTGCAGTCTCAGAACTCTCCCCAGCCTTTCAGCCTTCTTTTCTAGCCTCCAAGTCTCACTCCTCAAATAGATTCCCTCGTCAGGCTCCTGGCCTTCCTGCCTTCAGTGCTTGATCTCTTATTTCTTGCATACGCCCGGTGTGGTGCTAAACACCCTTCCAGAGGTTCCATTTAGAGAGCTAAGGGGCAGACACAGCCAGGAGGGGCCTGCAGACCCCATGGTCCTCCCCAAGCCACACAGTGACATGTTTGGTGCATAAGCCCCCTGCATACAGGAAGACAGCCCAGGAAGACATGCCCAAGGGCCATAACTATAGAGTTCCTGTGGGATATGGGACAGTGCAGGGCCATCACTGGGCCTAGAATTCCAACCTCTGAGACATGAGGGGGCAATGGAGCCGTTTTCCCAGCTACATTGAGCAGATGGTACCTTGGGCCTCAGGTGCCAACCCAGATAGAGATCTGTGCCTCTGGATAGTCTGGCTGATTGGGTGCTGTTCTGCTGTTTGCATTTTAAACACCATTCATGTTCCTGTCAAAGATGCCAGCTAGGAGCTAGGGAGGATCCAGAAGGGAGGGGTGGCTGGGGAGCCTGGGCTGACCCAGACAGGGCCCCAGACTGCAGCCTGCATTCTGCTGGTCTGGACAGCTCCTCTTAAAGGGCCAGTCTCACTTTTCCATTCTGCTGAGCCAAGAGGAGTGCAGCAGGAGGAGCAGGGCTGGGAGGCTGGGCTGTGGCCTTGGCTGGCTCCCAGTCTGCCTTGTGGCCTTAGGCTCACCACTTTTCTCCAAGCCACTCCCATCTCTAATTATCCACCTGCAGGCCAAAGACCTGCACAGCTTTCATCTTACAGGATGGGACAGGTAGTGGTGTCAGCTGCTGCAGGGGGTGGGGCTGTGGGCAGAGAGGGAAGTGACCTGCCCAGTGGTGATGCTGGGACCAGAACTCATGTCTCCCAGGGTAACCCAGGGCTCTGGATCTGGGACTTAGGTACCTGGTGCGTGTAGGACCAGAGCTCCTGCCTGTCCAGATGTGGTGTGATGTACAGATGCCAGGGTGTGTATTCAGTGGACATGAGCTGCCTTTTAGGATGAGTGATGCATGCTGGAGCTCTGTTTGGGCTGCCATGGTATTATGCTAAGGTTACACCCATGGACCAGCGGGGCTGTTGCTTCCCAGGATCCTCTATCTAGGGTCCAGCGCCTCCCCTCACCCTGGATGAGGGGAGCTTCGGGGTTCCCGTTGCGCCTCAATCCAAGATGTTCACACTTGCCTCTCTTTTCCTGCCAAGGCCTGAATCTCGGCTCTTAGCTACTGGCTTGGGGCACCCTCAACACACATAACCGACCTCAAACCCCAGAGGCGCTCACCCACCATCTCCTCCACACTCACAGCTCCCCGGCTTCAATGGCCCTCACTCTAGCTGGCTGCCCTCCCTCCCTTGCCCTCTTGCCCAAACAAGACTCCCACCCCTGCAGCCTGTGATATCCTCCCCACGGAACCAGCTCGGCCCACGCGCCCGTCTGGGGTCGGGGCTGCCTCCCGGCCCCCTCCTGGTTCGCAGCCCGAAGCCCGCAGCCCCCGGCCCCTCCCCGGCCTCTAGCCCCTGGCCGCCCGCTCCTTCTCTCGCCTGGCGCAGGAGGCGCAGCAGCTGCCGGGCGCGTTCGGGCCGCCGCTCCCGGAGCGTGGACTGGATCTCGCGAAGCCAGCGCACCCGGCGTTCATAGGGCGCCGGCCCGCACCCCGTCGCCGCCCCAGCCTCGGAGCCCGCCTCGGGTTCGGCCCGCCGGGCCAGCCGCGCCCCCATGGCCGCGCAGCGGAAAGCGCCTAGCGGGTAGAAGGCTGGGCAGTCTGAGCCCCACCCCCGCCCCGGCCCCGCCCCCGTCCAGCTCCGGCCCCGCCCCCGGCCCGGGATGCGCCGGGTGGTGAGCGCCGGGTCTGAAGCTGCACAACCCTGCCGGGACGAGCCCGGGAAGGCAGGAGGTTTCCTGCTGGGCCCCCGGAGCTCCCAAACACTGGGTGTGGGGGCGTCTGGCTGGAAGACAGACCCGCGCCCACGCTAGACTGGGCTCTGGACCTTTGGTACTCGCCGGGGGGAGTCGCCGAGCACGGACCGGACTAGGTGGCGCTCGGCGCCTCCTAAAGCCTTCTGGCTCCCGTGCTGTCTGTGGAACAGTGCGGTGCAAAGAGCACTGGACTTGGAGAGAGCGGTGGAGTGGGGGTTCCGCTGACGTTTGCCAGCCTTAGACAATGTCAGCACCTGCTTTCAAGAATCACTCGAGCAGCGAGCAATTGTAGTCTCTGACCCGTACACTCTGCTGGGACACTCCTACACTCCGACAAATATTTACTGCCCCTCCCTGTTTGGCTGGGGACAGGCCTCCGCAGGCAGGGTAGAGCCAGCCCCCTCTGACCCAGGCCTCTGATCTCCGGCCTGGGAGGTAAACGGGATGAGGAGTGCTGGTTAACGGTTAAGCCCAGCTCTGGCAGACTGGCAGCAGGTTGGCTGCACCTGCCTCTGGCTTCAGTTTTCCTGCCTGACAGGGGTGAAAGCGGGGTGTGTGTGTGTAGGGGAATGAGGGGGAGTGTGAGAAGGGGGACCTCTGGCTCCTCAGGACCAGGTTTGAGCTAGGGACCCACCCAGCTCAAAGAGTGTCAGTACCTCTGAGACTCCTTCAGCAGGAGTCTGGGGACTTTGTTGGAGGCCTACTACCCGCTGCAGCCCCCACCCAGCTCTGGGCCCCTCACATTCCCTGAGTAGGGGGCATTTGAGGCACTAGGTTCCAGCCCCCAACAGCCACAGCAAGGAGGGCGTGTCCAGCCTGTGAGGACAGAGTGCCTGGGCACAGGTGCGGAAGTGGGTGGGGTGCCAGAGGACCGTCCAAGGGCGCATGGTAAGCAAGGGCAGAGTCAGACTCCTTCCTTTGGGTTAAGCACTACCTGGCTCTGTGGTCCCCCTGGGCTGAGCCCCAGAGATAAGAAAGTGGCCTCATCCCTTGACCACCCACTGAACCCCAACCCTTATCGCCTTCTTGGGCACCCCTTTTGGGCCTGTTCCTGGGGCCTCTCTATTCTGGGCTCCCTTCTCTCCTGGCAGCTGCCAGCTGGACCCAGCGGATTCCCCCCCTGCCTCTATAGTCAACATTGTCCTGGGGCCACCTTGGCACCACAGGTTTCCTCTCTGGCAAACCCACACGACTGCCTGGACTGCCTTCTCTCAGGGCCAAGGCGCTGTCCCTGAATTCATGTGGTGGTGAGGGAGCCAGAGGCTTCCACAGCAGCCCCAGTGCCCCAGGGACCTCTCAGATCCCCTGTCCAGAGCTGCCAGCCTGGTAAGACCCTCCTCCCCCTCCCCCACATCCTCAGGGCTGGATCCAGAACTGGGATGGCTCCCAGGCCCTGACCATATCCTTCCAGAGGCTGAGCCAGGCCTGGACCTTGTCACCTCAAATGTGAGAAGACGGGGTGGGGGTGCAGGGTGGGGGGAAGGACAGTCGAGCCTGGTGACATGAAGGGGGCCAACTAGGCAGGGCAGAGGGGGGATGCCCCGGGCTTAGAGTCTTGTGGAAAGCAGAGAACTGCACCCCGCCCCCAGCCCCACCCCCACACCAGAGTCCCTGGCGGGAGATTCCTGGAGGACATTTTTTCCAAGAAAGAAGGAGAGTGGCGTCTGGGCATAAATCCCTGGGTGGATTTTCCTCGGCCTCCAGTGCTGGGCTGAGCTGGCTCTTGGGGGCTCTCTCTGGCCTAACCTGATTTGGGCAGGAGTCCCCAAAGCCACAGTTGTGTCACACGGATTGGGGGGCATCATTCTCCCTCACTAGCCTCCATATATACTTAACTAAAGGCTGCTGGTCCCCCTCCCTGGATTTGCCCTGGGTAGCAGAGTTGTGTTTGTGGAGACCCCGTGGGGTATGGGTGGGGGGCTGTGAATTTGCCCTCTCAGCCCCCAGGATTGATGTGGAGGGGGCTTGTACCACGTCTCTCAGGGCAGCCTTACTCACTGGGCCACAAGTGAGGTGGAAGTTGGGGGGTGGGGCAGAGATTCGAAGGGGAGACAATCGGACCCCAGGCCCTTTTGGAAGTAACTGAGCCCCAAGTGGGGCCTCCAGGAGATAAGTAGCAATGACAACTGCACCTTGGCTTCCCAAGCTCATGGCCACCCATGTGGTGACTCAGCTGGGATAATAGGGAACCAAGGTCCAGATGACTCAGAAGGTAGGATGGAGGGCTATGGCTGAAATGGG
This sequence comes from Lyroderma lyra, assembly GCA_004026885.1. Lineage (NCBI taxonomy): Eukaryota > Metazoa > Chordata > Mammalia > Chiroptera > Megadermatidae > Lyroderma > Lyroderma lyra. The sequence continues at coordinate 10,500 of PVJL010001703.1, read as the reverse complement.
ACCTGTCCCACCTTTAGGCTTCTTCTCTGCCCACCAGGGGGATAGTGCAAGCCCAGGAGGAAAGTCAGCACAGAGCTGATGGTATCTCAGCAAGTAGCCAGGTGGCACTGAGACTCCTGGCAGCCAATGCGAAGAAGGAAGCAGGATGGTTTTGGCCTCATAGGAGGCAGGAGGCATACGGATGCTCTGTGAAGGCAGTTTTCTGTGGAGCCACCTCTGCAGGGACAGGTTGTCAGCCTTCTACAGGGCCAGGAATCTCCATGGGGATCACAGATGTAGGCTCAGGACTTGGATTCAAATACCCTGGACCTGCCACCTTTGGGGTGTGCAAACAGGCAAAGTAGGTAGCTGTATTAGTTTTCTGTGGCTGTCATATCAAATTACCACAAGCCTGGTGGCTTAAAACAACAGAAGCTGATTCTCTCACAGTTCTGGAGGCTATTGGGGTCAAAAAGAAGAGGGTTAGCACAATGTCCCAGCAGGAGAGCAAGGCAGGGATTTATCTGAAGGGCAAAGGGAGCCTTTGAATGGTTTTGGGGGTGGGGACATGCTCAGATTTGCAGGCTGAGCGCTGGGGCTGTAGTAGGGAAACCAAGGAGGGGCTAAGGAGAGGGGGGTGGTCTGAGGGGAGATGGGGTCAGGTGCGGCCCCGGAGAGGTTGTAGACATAGGGGCCACTGGACAGGGCCAGTGAGGATGTGGGGGTGGCCCCACTGGACTAGACTCTGACTAATGTCCTGGTGGAGGTTTGAGAAGGTTAGTTGCTTAGCTCAGGCTTGGGCTTGTTGAACTGAGGTATCTGAAACACCAGGGGACAGGATGTTTCAGCAGGATTCTGTGGAAGTGGGCCTGAGTCCAGCTTGCAGAGGAGGTGCTGTGAAAGGGGGTGGGGACGGGACTCCTGGAGGTCTAAGGTGTGCATGGAAAATGTCAGGCAGTTTTGTCATCAGTGAAACCACACGGTCACTTAGCCCCGTGCAGGGTGAGGTGGGTGGGGGCTGGGGTGGTGGTGAACAGGCCGGCTTGGGCAGCATGGGACCCCCGAGGCCATGGCTGTGGAGATAAGGGCTCTTGGCTTTCAGGGAGTCTAGGCCATGAGCAGGGGTGGGGACTTGGGCATGGATGAGATCCAGCCTTCCTCCCCCACCGCTTGGAGCTCCCAGACACCACAGATAATTACAAGGTGATGTGATAAATGCTACCTGTGCAGGATGCCCGTGGGCAGGGAGGATGGGGCAGCCAGCAGAGGGGCACTTAGGACCTCTGAACTCTGAGCTGCTCATCAGGCAGGGACAGAGGTGGCCACAGGCCTGGTGTTGGAGCCATGGAGGTAGCAGGCACTTAGTGTACGAAGCCCGTGCACTGTCTCAGTGAATCCACCCAGCAACTGTTTTAATTATCCCTGTTCTCCAGATAAAAAACTGAGGACAGGAAGAGAGACCCTGGGCCATCAGTGGCCAGGGTGGTTTTTGAACCTAGGGACTCTAGAGCCCATGCCATGGGGACTCTACAGCCATACTGCCGGTCTGCCTCCGACTCTGGGAGTTGGACTTGGCCCACCAAGTGCCAGACCAGCCCTGCTGCCAGACGTTCCCAAGTGTTAACAAGCTGAGGTCTCCAGAGGCCCACGCACATGGCTGGGCTCCAGCCTCCATCCTCACATCAAAGGTGGGTGCTGAAGTGGCGAATGCTGCAGACGGCCCCATGGGTGTTGGCCAGGCTCTGGGGACACAGGGACTCTGCCCGTACCTGCATTGGCCAGAGCTCACCTCCCCACCACCGGGCGACTCCAGCCCCTTACTCGGCTGAAGTCTTCCTTCCTTCACTTCGATGTAATCTGCATGGCTCTGAGAGGCTGTGGCCGGGTAGCCCGAGGGTCTGGAGTGGCCCCTGCTCCTCTGGGCTGTGGCCTCAGACGGTGGCAGCCTGGCCCATCTGAAGCAGGTCGACTCTCACAGCTGCAGAATGTGTTTTAAGGAGGTAAATGGGGGCTCGACACTGGGAAGAACTTGCCAACCAACCAGTTTTGCCCTCTTTGGAGACAGTGAGTTCCTCGTCTAGGGTGCTGGAGAGGAGAGATCAGAGACCCAAATTCTGTGATCCTGAAGTTGCTATGATGATTACACTTGGAGTCACTTCTGTTTAGTTTGTTTAGTGCAGATAACCAGGAGACACGAAGTATCCTGGACAATGAGATCAGATTCCCCAGCCCCCCGCAGGTCCTGAGGTTCTGACTCCCCAGTTCTGAAGGATGATGGGTCAGGCACCACCTGCATCTGGACCTGCCTGCCTGGCTCACTCCCTGTGAGGCCCCTGACTGCATTTGGGGATGTTGTGTCTCTACCAGGTGGGGCCCACCCGGGGCATGAGGCTCACTTGGCACTTTCTAGGGTTTGGGCACGTCCATTCCCAGAACCTGACGGCAGGGTGGGGTGTGGTGGAGGCTGCAATGAGAGGCCACTTGCAGGAAGTGGGTTGCGGGACCTTTGCCCGGTTATGGGTCACTGCTCTGCTGAGTGGCTTTGGGCAAACCCCTTTCCCTGTCAGGCAGAGGTGTCGTTGTGCTGACAGCACACTTCTTCTACCAGAGCCTTATTTTCCCAGCACAGAAGTGGGGCAAATCCCAGCCTGTCAGAACAGGAAAGGCCATGGGGCCACTGTGGGCCCATTTCACAGAGGGTGAGACAGACCAGGCTCTCAGCCACCCCTGTGCACTGGACCAGTGCCGTGAGCCTCCTGTGTAGCCAAGGCCCTTAAGGCACTCTAGGTTGCTGGTGCCAGCACAGCAGGGGTGATTAGGAGATGAAAGCCTCCGGGATGGTGAGGTGGCATCCCCCCAATGCCCCCTCCCCCATGATGCCTTAACAGCTGCCCCTGGCCGGAGGCCAGCTCAGCCCGGGAAAGCTCTTTAAGGAACAAGGCTGCGGAGAGAGCCCAGCATGGCCAGTCCCCAGGCAATGCCCCCATTAATACACCCTTCCTCCCACAGCCCCTGCCCACTGCATGACTGGCTGAGGAGCTGCTGGTCACCCACCAGGGTCTTAATGAGTGAGCTGGGGTTAATGGGTTATCCAGCCCAGTGACACATTCACCAGCCTCCCTGGACTCTCAAAGTCCAGACACCTGGCCTTTAGGGTCTACACTCAGACACCTCCCTTTCCACCCTTGACACCTCGGGGCTCAGAAAGAACCCAGGGAAGTTAGGAGTCTCCCTTGCACTCTCACTGCTCCCAGAGATGTGTCAGTGCCTGGTCTGCAGGCTCAAGTCGTCCCCTCCACCCGGCATGCCCTCCCCAGTCCAATCCCAACTCTGCCCGAACTCCCCCCGCCTGCACCGTGTCTGCCCCTCCCTCGGGCCCTGGACCTGGCGTACTGTTTCTCCTCTATCCCTGCCTCCTGTCCTCCCTCAGCCCGAACGCTCACGAACCCAGAAAGGTGGGGGACGAGGAAAGACTTCCTTGGGTCACGTAAGTCCCTTCAGTCCAGGTAACCAGAGTCCTTAGAGTGACAGTCTCTAGACACTGCACTTGTAGCCCCGCGAGTTGGGAGAAGGCATGCCTGTAGAGAGAATCTTAGGCTCCGCAGGTCAGCCAGGTCTCAGATGCTCACATTCCCAAACCCTGCTGGTACAAGCATCTGGCTGCACCTCAGTGCCATGGGACTCCTCTCTGGACATTGTAATTTGTGGGGAGCTCACCTCCTGCCAGGGGACCCTTGGTCTGACCTGCCTCTGCTTGAAACCCAGCCTCACTCAGCCTCACCAAGGCCCTCAAAGCTCAGGTCTTTCAGTCAGGGTTTAGGACCCCACTGAGCTAGAAGAGGCCAGCAGCTGTCCTGGGTCACACAGCCACAGGGACAGGACCAGGAGCCAGTCTTCTTCCCACCTGCAAAGGTTCCTGTGCCTTTAAAGACTTCCCCCACCCCAGGCCAGCAGGGGAGGGAGGGGAGGAGCTGGGTCACAGCTAGGCCCTGGGGACTTAGTTCTGTGCTGGAGTTTAGCTGGAGGACGTGCCCTGGGGCCAGGTGAGCTGGGATGGCCCAGGCTCTGGCTGCACCCCAATGCTGTGTGACCCCAAAGAGTGGCTTACCCTCTCTGAGCTGCCAGATCTCATAGGTGGGGGCAGCTTGGGTTTGGGGCCTTCCAGGAACATCTGGAGGCCTGGGTTCCAGCCCCAACTCTGCCAGGTGCTGGCTGTGCTCTGGAGGAGCCCCTCTTCCTGTCTGGCTTCCGTTACTGAGCTGCTCTTCAGGGTGACAGGGGCAGGGCTCCCGTGGACGGATCCGGCAGAGGGACCGCGCAGGTAGAGCCCTTTGTCTGACGGGGTCTGGGCTCGTGCCTCTGCTTCTTGTCTGGTAAGTGGGTTTGAGACCGCCTGGACAGGCTTTCTGTTGCACTCCGCCACAGGCGTGGGGTGGGTGGAGAAGAGCCAGGTGTAGCCGCTTGACTTTTCTGCAGAAGGCTTTGAAGATGCCACGGCCCCAGGAAGTGGACTTCTCAGAATTAAGAGGGAGGAGTGCAGCATGGAGAAACTGAGGCCCACAAGGATCTGGCAGTCTTGGGGGGGGGGGGTCAGGGCTGGAATGGAGCTGGAGCTGTGACAAGGCTGAGGCGCCGTGTCCTTGGGCCATGTTTGCCCCTCTGAGGTTCTGATATGTGGCTGTAGTAGAGGTGGGGCAGGATCAGTTGTGCAAGGGTCATTGCACAACTCTAGGGGGCACCAGTGACCTTGCAGTTATTTTAGGCATATTTCAACAGGTTTATATCAGGTAGTGATTATTGAGTCTTGGGGGAAGTGGCCTTTCTCTAATTCTCAACCCTAAACCACCAAGGTGGGCTTGAGGGAGAGAGATGCCAACTCAGGTAAGCTCCCCGCCGGGGGTGTGGGCAGGGCTGGGGAAGCAGCTGAGAGCTGTGTTCTCAGACCTCAGGGTGGTGACTCCTTCCTGTGGGTTGGCAGTGGCGGGGCAAGCGGGTGGGTCCTGGGTCTGCTTGTCAGTCCATGTGGCTTCTGGGGCCAGCTGGCCTTAGCCAAGTAGCTTCTACCTAAGCCTCGGTTTCCTGTCTATGAATGAGTTTGGGGCTGTGCCCTGTTTTTAACCTTGTGGCTCTGGGGTTGCAGTGACACACAGCCATGGGGCCGGGTTGGAGGATTAACCAAGAAACTCCAGGCTGGCTGCTCTGTCTTGCTCTTTGTCATGCTCCCCTCTGCTGCATCCTGGGAACCCTCTTGGCTCAGCCTAGATTCAGCTCGGGTGTGTGTGTCGGGAGGGGGTGATGTTACAGTAACAGCAGCGTCAGTGTCTGTGAGTGGGCTTGCACAGTTTTGGAGACGGGGATCTCACCACCTTTTGTGCCTAGGACAAGAGGCGTCGGGTCTCGAGGAGACCTCCAGCCCAGCCCCTGCAGTCTTCCCGGGGATGGCGTGGTTTCCCTAGACCCACTTCTCCCAGGTTCCCGGGGTTAGGAGGCTAGTGGGGACAGAAAGTGACACACTTGACATGTGTTCTGTACTTCATGCCTCTGTTGACATGGCCTTTGATGAGCCGCCTTCCCTCCTGTCTCCCCTCCCTGTAACCTGCAGCTGCTGCTAGTCACAGACCACTGTGCCCCACCTCAGGCTGTGCTCTAGGCCCAGGGTTTTCCTGTTGGGGTTACACATGGGGGCTGGGCCGTCCTCTGTGCAATCAGACATTCTCACCCTCCTGCCGCTGCCGCTGCCACGTCTCGTGCCATCCCAGGCAGGGAGAAAACTGCTGAGCCGGTTTGGACCAGGGACAGAGTCCCTCCCGGCACTGCAGACCCCTCCCGGCTGCCTGCCCTGCTCTGCAGCCGCTCAGGCAGGGCCACATCCCCTGGTGTTCCTGGCTGGCATCCAGCCCCCGGGGACAGGCCCCAGGCCTTGGTCCTCGGCTCCTTCCCTGTCCATGTTCCCAGTCACTCTGGTCTGCAGTTGGGGTGCTGCCCAGGCAGACTGATCAGTTATAGCATCTCCAGCCTGCACAAGGGCGGTGGGTGAGCGAACAAGGTCTACATGGGTGGGTATGGGGTGGCCAGGCATGCACCGCTGGGCTATGTGACTTTGGACCAACTCCGGCCTCTCCGGGCCCTTTCCAGGCTGTTCAGGTGGTTCCTTGGGCTCGAGGCAATAATATTCCTGGACAGGTGATGGAACCGGTGCTGACCCAAGGCCTTAGGCCGCGCTCTGGAGAGTTTCCCTTGGTACCTGGCCGAGGGTTGTGGGTTGTGGTGAGGCCCTGCCTCCCAGGTCTGGGTTCTAGCCTGGTGACGGCGGCACTCATGCTGCACTGCCTCAGGGACCACCTCGGGGACGCTGTGTCTGACCCTGGAGTTCAGATGCTCTGAACTGGGACAAGACTTGACGATGGGGGACCCAGCCTAAGGCTCCCCAGAGGGGCTGACGGTAGACTCTGCCCTTTGGAACAATCTGAATTCTGGGGAGGGGAACCCCTTGCCTCTGTGACTACACCTGTCCTTCCTTGTTGGAGTCACACCCTCACCTGCTGCGAACACCATGGGGACTCCAAGAGTCACTGCTGTCACAGAACCTTCCAGGGCTTCGTGAACTTTAGTCACCTGGTTACAGGCTGAGTCACTGGAGCTCCTTGCTGCCTATATATCAGCCTCCGAGTGATCTCCTGCCAGGCCAGACGTCCCTTAGAGGAAGGCCTGCACTCCATCCTACTCACGTGCCTTTAACCGCCCCCCCCGCCCCCGGGGGTGCTGGGTGCCTCCTGGCCGGCCTCTCGCCCCCACGGGGACTAGGTGAGCACAGGAGTGCCTCCAGTCCCTCCTGCGTCTGCTCCTCCTTGGAAGTGACCATCCCCAGACCTCAGTCTGGTTCAAAGGCCCCCAAAGGAGCTCTGCAGGGGCTACAGGCGTGGCTCTGGCTCCTGAGGTCCCTCAGACCTCCCAGCACAGCTGCCTCCCTGGGAGGCGGGAAGCCAGCGGTGCAGTGGCTGAGACGTTCCCAGGCAGACAAATCTGCCTCTTCCTCCCCTGCCGTGCCCCAGCCCTGAGCTGTCTTCTGAGGAACAGGGGCTTTCCTGGGCCCCTGATGCCCCCAGGCCTCAGGTAAGCCCACCAGGGTAATGAGGAGCTGGGCCGGGGTTTGAGGCCAGGTACTGTGCCCGATCCACTCTCTGGCCTCGGTTTCCCCTCCTGATACCGATTTGAGTGGGAGCCAGGCCTCTGGGCATGGACATTTTTGAGTGAGTCTTAGAGCAAAACATGGGGTGGGGGGTGGGAAATGAAAACACGGTCCCCAGCAGGGTGTCTTCCGCAAGGCTGGATCTGTCTGCCTGTGGGGAGCTGAGCCAGTCCCCCTCCCCCCGCTGCCTTGCCCCGGGAGGAGGAGATGGGGGTCAGTGCTGCTCACGCCCTCCCCACACACACCCTGGCAGTCTGAGCCTTGCTGGGTGCCTCCTGCCCCTCAGGGCCCTTGGGTGTGTAGATGGACAGATGGAAGGACATGGGGCCTTAGGAAGTCATGGCTAGCTCACCGCAGGGACCTGAGGGGAGAGAGGAGGGCCCTGAGCCGGTGTCTCAGCTGATGGCCCCAAGCCAGGCAGCAATGAAGCGAGGCCATGCTCCCTGGGTGTCCAGCATGGCCTGCCTCCCAGTGGACAGGACAGAGGGGGCTTTCTTGGTGGGTAAGGTTGTGTCTGTGCCGGGTCCTGTGTAGCCTTGCCCTATAGCATGTGATGGGAGAGCTCCGTGTCCGGAATAGGTTGCCGGTCCAGTTCCTGACAGCACAGCTGTCACCGTCAGGAGCCCTTAACCCTGACTGGCCTCCCTGCCAGGGCCCAGGGTATGCCGGGGGGGGGGGGGGGGGGGGGGGGGGGGGGGGGGGGGGGGCGGGTGTCAGGCCTAGTGGAGGCAGGGGATAGAAGGCATGGACTGTCCTCAGGGTGGTGGCAAGGGGCAGGGTCTGTAGGACACTGGAGAGAGCCCTTCAGCTGCTTTTCTGAGGACTGAAGAGCGGGAGGTGCCGTGGGAGGGAGGGGACGGAGGGGGCTGTGTGCAGTAGGGGCCAGCTTGAGTCCGGTGACAAGGAGTAGTATTCTGCCATGCAACCGCCCCCTGACCCTGGGAAGAGAAGGCCCTTCCGTGTCGGCATCTCACATGGGTGGGGGTGGGGTCACAGCTCCATTCTTAGGCCATCTCTGGGACACCAGCTCTGGTGTTCCCACCCTCTGACCGAGGACAGAGTGAGCTAGAGGGCTCCCAACCCAGGGCTCGCCGACAGACACCTGCCCTTTGGAGGGAACTGAGTCTGGGAGAAGGGGTGCCCCTGCCTCTGTCATCATACCTCTCCTTCCCTGTTCGGGTCACACCCCTTGCCTGCTTCCACCACCAGGGGTCCCACGCCAGGATTCAAGCCAACCCCTCCTCCCCACTGGAGTGTTGGCCACTGCTGTAGCTCCCAGTACACCCTGGGAGGAAGTCAACAGGGAAATAAGTGAGTACAAGCCGGCCAGCTTCCCACGGCTGCACCCAGGCCTCCAGGGAACCTCCAGCGTGGCCAACACTTACTTAGCATTTCACACTTTCCAACCCACTTAATCTTCACAATATCCCCAAGTGGGGTGCCTTTGTCATTCCTGTAGGACAGATGGTCAGTGACTTGCCCAACGCCCCACAGCAGGTGAGGGGAGAGTCCAGATGGGACAGGCTGGCTCCAGGGCCCATTGTCCCCATCCCCTTGGCTTGGCTTCACCACTTCGTCACATGACACACTCATCACCGAACCCCGACCTTGTGCAGGAATACCCCCACTGCACCTGCTCGTGCTCTGCGCAAACCCCTCTCGGCCCTGCCTGGGAGAATTCATGCCAACCTGTGAGAGAGGCTGACAGGCTCTTTGACTCCAGCGTTCACCTGGAGGCAGAGAAACCTCACAGAGCTCCCTGGGAAGGGCTGGGCCGGCTTCAGGTGTCCCCTCTCCAGGAGAACGAGGGGGCTGCGTGGTTGGGGCATCACTCTGGAGCAGGTTCTGGGATCACAGGCTCCTGCAGTGGGGTTCCCTGGTGGCGTAGTGGCTAAGGCTTCAGCGCTCTCAACGCTGCGGCCTGGGTCCGATTCCCAGTCAGGGAACTACTCCCCCACAAAAACAAAACAAAACAAAACAAAACAAACAAACAAACAAAAAAACCAGGCTCTTGCAGTGAGTGGGAGACCCCAGTGATTTTGCCAGCTGTTTGAGCCAAACTCTCCCAGCTTTTGTGGCCATTCCCCCCACCACCACCCAGGTGAGTTGGGGCTCCCATCCACCGAGGAAGGAGGTCCCTGCCCTGTGGCGGCTGATCTGATGATTTCAGGAGGAGACTGAGTGTGCCCCCTTTGAGGGCACGACAGGAGCTAAATCCCACACTCTGTGGCAGGCCACTCTGGGGGACCCATGGACAGTGCCGGGCTCTGGGATGAGGACGGGACACAGAAGGAAGCAGGCCACACTTGTCTCTCCTAGAGCAACCTATTGGCAGTGGAGGCTCTGTTGCTAGGAGGAGACAGACAAGGTCATGCAGAAGCAGGGGCATGTAAAATAGGGGAGCACCCAGGAGGGGTCCCCGATGGGATGGGGGGACAAGCAGGGAGGATTTGGAAAGGCAGAGATAGAGCCAGGAGCTCCTGGCAGAGTGTGTGACCTGTCCCACACATGTTCTGGGCAGCAGGAGAGGAGACACAGGGACAGATTTCTGAGGTTTAACTTTGATCTGTGCCCTGTGGTAGTGGGGGTCAGGGTGTGCCCAAGGCCAGGCTGGCACGGTGCCCTGACCCGGCCCTCACACTCCCACCCCGTGCCCACAGATCATGAAGAAGCGGTACCTGGTGCTGGCCCTGGTGGCTATCATCCTGCTGGTTCTCATCCTTGGCCTCTGCCTCTGGCTGCCCTTCAACTCCAAGCAGCCCGACCACGTGTACCCCAGGGCAGCCGTGGCTGCAGACGCCAAGCACTGCTCAGAGATCGGGAGGTGAGTGGGGCAGGGAGTGCCCACACAGGCCCTGGGGGACAGCCACCGTCAGTGGACGTCTGAGACTCAGTTTACTCACCTGTAAATGGGCTGCCGGGACAAGGGGCAGCCTTTCCTTGGACTTTCTCAGCAGCCTCTAACCAGAGGAAAAAGGGACCCGGACCCCAAGAGCAGGGTGCAGGCCTTCCAGAGCCCAGCTGGGCCCTTTTCTCAGGTCTAAGGGTGCCTGTCCCTTGGAATAAACTCTCCTCTGTGATGCTATTTTCAACTCCTATCTCACATTATATACAAAGATTAGTTCCCTCTTAGACTTAAGCAGAAAAAAAATGTTATTCATAAAAAAGTAAACCATTTTTAATTTTTTTCAATGATAAAATTATGTACAGCTGTTAGCTTGAAAAAGTTTTAGAGTTACATTTGAAAAACAAAAACTAGGGGGTTCCCTGGTGGTGCAGTGGCTAGGCGTCGGCGCACCTGGGTTAGATTCCTAGCCAGGGACCCCCCCCCC
>PVJL010001702.1:199466-240856 GCA_004026885.1 Lyroderma lyra | reverse complement strand
GTACCAGATTTATCAGGGTGATGACTTTGTAAGTTATATAAATGTCTCATCACTATGTTGTACACCTGAAACTAATATAATATTGTATGTCAAATGTAACAGAAAAAAATTTTAATTATAAAAATTAAAATAAAAAATATCAGTCGAAAGAGAAGATGCAGAAAAAAGGTAAGATTACTAAAAAATAAAATCAGTCATTATAATCTACCATATTCACATGACTAAGTAAAACTGTACTGACATATCAATAAATGCAGAAAACGCATTTGATAAAATACAATGACTCTTTAAGATTAAAAAATTCTCTTAGCAAATTAAAAATGGAACTTAATATAATAAAGTGCACGTACAAACCAAAACAAATACAGCTGGTATAATACTTAATGATGACAGACTGAATACTGTCCACCTAAGGTCTGGAAAAAGGCAAGGGTATCCTCACTCATCACAGCTATTCAACACCATACTGTACGTCCTGGCCAATAAGATAATCAAATAAGATAAAACAGTAAGATAATAAAGTGTAAAGATTGAAAAGAAAGAAATAAAACTGTCTTTATTCACAAACAACATGATTATCTACGTGAAAGATACAAAATATTCTACAAAATAGCTCCTTAATTAAATAAGTGAGTTTAGCAAGATTATGTGATACCAAGTCAATATAAAAAAGGTTGTCATAATATATATATATATATATATATATATATATATATATATATATATATATAATCAGTAATGAACAATTAGAAGTTGAAATTTAAAAATAAACATTGAAAATAGCACTCCAAAAAATGAAGCTTATGTCTAAATCTAACAAAATATGTGCAGGATCATTATGCTGAAAACTACCAAACACTGATGAAAGAAATCAAGATTGAAATAAAAGTAGACATCATGTTCATAGACTGGAAAACTCAATATTATTAAGATGTCAGGGACCCCCATTTGGTCTATAGATCCAATGCAATCTCAAACTAAAGCAACAAACTTTTTTGTAGGTATTGATTGACTCCAAAATTTATATTGAAGTCAAAAGAACTCAAATATCAAAAACAATTTTGAAAAGATGAGAAAATTAGATTATAATATCTTATTCCAAGACTTACTATAAAACTACAGTAATCAAAATAGTGTGGTTTCGGTGAAAGAAGAGACAAATAAATCAATGGGACAGAATAGAGTTTAGACCAAGAGACACAAAATGATAATAAATATTTGATCAATGTGCAAAGGCAATTAAATGGAGAGAATATAGTCTTTTCAACAAATGCTGCTAGAACAACTGGACATTCATTTTCAAAACAAGAATCTCAAAATATGTTTCATTTATTTTAATTAATTTCTAAAATTAATTAAAAATAGATTATAGTCCAAAATATAAAGATTAAAATGATAAATCTTTTAGAAGAAACAATGGAAGAAAATCTTTGTGACCTTGGATTAGTCAAGGATCTTACATTTGACACCAAAAGAATGCTCTGTAAAAGAAAAAAATGATAAATGGAGTTTATCAAAATTCATAACTTTTGCTCTGTGAAAGACATTGTTCAGAGAATTGTTTTTAAGTCACCAATTGAGAGGAACTATTTGCAAATTACACACAGGACAAAGAAATTGTATCAGGTGTTTAAGGGCAAGTAGAGAATCAAAGGCAACATGAGGGAGTTTTGCGGGTAATGGAACTATTGTTCATCTTGATTATGGTAGTGGTTACAACCTTCTGTATTTGTCAAAATTCATAGACTACACATCAAAAGGAGTGAATTTTAGGGTATGAAAATTAAAAAATTAATTGAAGAAGAAAAGATGATGCAAGTCAACATTTTTAACTACTGGTATAGTCATATACGTACCTGCTGAATAGCAACTCTAAATAAAACCAATATGTACGAGAAAAACATTTAAATCACTAAATAAACTATGTTTCTAAAGTTTTTACCTATTTGAGCAAGGGCTTAATTTCTTTCTTGGCCTGACTTGTCTCTTTGGGGCTGTGGCACTTCTACAAGAAATTCTGAAAATGAACTTAGTCTGCCTCCAGAGAAAGGCAAAGAACAACCTCAAGAAACACGTCATCGGGCGGTAACCCTCTAAACAGAGCCAACGGCTTGGATGGAAAATCAAGGTTGATACTTCTACAGGGTTTGCAGAGCCTATGTTGACTGAAAAGTAAATATTGCCTGTCTCTAGACACCCAGAGACAGATTGCACGGCTTTTCACTTTTTAGAGAACATGGGAGCTACTGAGGAGTGGAACCTCACCTATATTTTAGTATTTAGTTCCTGCCTTTCACATTTGTCCCTTGCAGACCAGAACGTCTGGAGAAACTGGCTCTCAGCAGGCTGACCTAATAACCTTGAGTGTGAGGAGAACTTTTGTAAATGTAGGAGATGAATTCTGAAGTAGCACTGTGACTTCAGTGCAGTGGTTTACAGAGGCTGAATGTTTTCTGATCAGGAAAACTGTATTTAGGGAAAACTATCACAAACTATGCTAGTTTTCTCTTGCTCCCTCCCTATCTCTCCCCACTGGCTTTCTTCCCTACACATAGCACCCCTTCTCCTCCCAACCCTCCCAGACAGCCCTCCACCTTGGAAATCAATTCTCATATACATCAATGTTCATTTAACTCTATCTATTACCTATCCCCAAGGCACAAGCATACAAAAAACTTATCAAATGAGAAATGTCAGACATATGACATCTGTTAAACATCTAAGCTGTTGAAAGAAGTTTAAGAAGTTTGGGAATGCACGCATGTATGTGGTGGGGGTGGGGGGGCACTTATAAACAACTCCACAGGGACAGTTTTGCTTAAAAATGAGGACAGCCTCATTGGTTCATGCTGTTAAATACTCCTTATTCAACTAGCAGAAAGTTTCACACATCAGAAAATTTCCCAGCCATGCAATGGCTATTTGGGAAGCAATTTGCCAGATGTCTATGTGAGTTAAGTCACTCTAGGTCCCTATGCAATCAGGCCTCTAGTTAACAACTTCGGAACCATTAAAATCTCAGTATTAGTTGTCTGGTGCAATATCCTTTATCTAGAAATGGTCCCTGCATGACATTATGAAGGAGAACAATGAGCTATGGTTATAATGGACTCAAATCTCATCTCCAGTTGTATGAACTCCAAATGGGAGAGATGATTCCTCATCATAACCATGCCATTAATATACATATGTTTACTGCAATTACTGGTCAGAAGTTCTTTTCATGAAAAAGAAACATGTCAGAAATCACTCAGCAAATGAGTAAGTGCTAAAGATTCTGTAATACTTGAGAACTTTGAAAAGCAGGGTTAGGATTCTGGGACATCACTGAGCCTGCTCTGCCCTGTCTCCTTCCAAGGAGTGAAATAAATAAAGCAAAATAGTCACCATCTGGGAAGAAAATGACTAGTAAGACATATGACAAGGATGAGTGTTGGAAGGGATTGCATATTTTAATTATGTATACAAATGATTTGATACTGAGGACAAGATTTGCAGATTACATTCAACAGTAGGGGTGGTGCAGCACAGTAAATAATAAGGTACCCAAATGCCAAGCAACAGTTGAGGTTTTACGTTGGTGTGTGTTACATGTGAGCTTAGAAGATAGAAAATGCAAACAAGTGTAAATAAATGTCAAATAATATGCCCAGTGAGCAAGAAATATAGAAAGGGAATTTGAGATTAGGCAGCAAAACTATGAGGACGGAAAGCAAATACAGGCTTGCCATACCTAAAACAAGCTTCCAGGAAAGCCAGGTATATTTCTGTGCAAATTAAAATCTACTGCACTTTGTACACAAACATCCACCTAATGCCTTCTGAGCACAAAGTACGCAGGCTTCTCCAGCTGATTCATGTCTGATCTGCAGGTATCATTTGGTATGAAAAGGGAGTACGGGCTTATGGGGCTGGTTTTACGTCTATCCCTGTCACTGGCCAGCTGGACAACCTTGGTCAAGTCTCTTCATATCTCTGGGCCTCAGTTTTCTCAACTGTAAAATGATAACATCAGCTCAATGATGTCTCTCACATGTATAAGAGGACCTGTTAGATAACTTTGCTGACAAATGGTCACAGAGAGATGGGCATCTTGGGAACTCAGCACACAGGGGAAATGCTGAATGCATGCTCAGATCCTTTGTGAATATTGACTTTCATGATTCATTTCATTCTTCGTTGAAATTCCTTTAAGAAAAGAGTTTTTACGTTTCAAATACAGTCACCTACTTACAGTGGTTTGACGCAATTTTCCTACGTTATGATGGTGCAAAAACGATACTTCTTTGGTAGAAATGTACTTTGAATTTTGATTTGTTCCTGAGCTAGGCTATGCTGTAACTGTCTCATGGTGCTGGGCAGTGGCAGCGAGGACAGCTCCCCACAGCTTCCCATCAGCCACACTACCATGAGGGTCAACAATTAAGACTCCTATAGTTTAGCATTAAATGCATTCTCAAGTTAGTACATTTTCAAATTATGATGGGTTAGCGGTTCTCAACCTGTGGGTCGCGACCACTTTGGGAGTCGAACGACCCTTTCACAGGGGTCTCCTAAGACCATCGGAAAGCACATAATGTACTTATGCAGACCAGTCACCCATGTGTAGAGAGCAGCTACCAATAATTTTATGGTTGGGGGTCACCACAACATGAGGAACTGTATTAAAGGGTCGCAGCATTAGGAAGGTTGAGAACCACCAGTAGGGACATAACCCCACTGTAAGTCAAGAAGCATAAGTATATATTTTCAACTCAAAATCTAGACGTCAAGAACATACCTAATTTATTCAAGGGAGAAAAATTGATTTTAATTGTCAAGGTATTTCTTGCTGAAATATCTCAGAGTTCATAATAATTTAAAAGCCACTTGTTGAAAATTCTCTTCTTAGAAAGTGAGATGCTTTGCTGTCATTTTCTAAGGCATTTGTCCATTATTTCAAACTTCACAACAGTTCTTTAAGAATTACCCACTTTATAGATGAGAAAAGCAAGACTCAGAGAGAAGTGAAATCAATTCTCTATAAGGTCCAATGGGCATTTTCTTAATTGTGCATGTATTTCAGATAAAAATGGTAAAAATGAATCTCTGACACAACTTACAAACAGTAATCTCAATACTACAAATTCATTCCTTAGAGCAGTTGCCAAGGACGTATGAATTAGATTCAGATACCCTATGTGTGGATCCTGGTTTCCCCACTTATTATTTGGGTGACTTTAGGCAAGTTACTTAAGTTTTCTAATGTTTAGTTATCAGGTCTGTAAAATGACCATCATTATAATACATATCTACTTCATAGCATTATTGTGAATATGAAATGAGATCACGTGTTTAAAGTAATTGGCATGTAGAAGGTACTCAATGAATTCAAGCCATGAAGTACAAAGAACAACATCTGAAAAATAAATTAAAACAGGCCTGAAATATGTATTTTAATATGTGTAAAATGAATTAAAAAAAGAAATACATCTGTAGAATTTTGATAACGTAATACAAATGTGAAAGGAAAGAGCAAGATAAATAACTCTATATCCAATATTATTTTATTTATTAATGATATAAATGTTTGCCAGAAAGATTGGAAGGGTAACTCAAAAGTATTCTCAATATTCATTCCCTTTGTGGAGAATGATGATACATTGATGAATATTGAATTCCTATTTTAGTGGCCATGCCAGAAAAGATGAGTCTTCCGGTAAATCATCTCAAGTTCATTTGCCTCCACTTCGACAAGAGGAATGAGCTAACCTGGCCCGGGCATTGTGAAGGGAAGTGTGTGAATGCTGCAAAGAGCTCAGCATAAGAACATCCACCCAAAGTGGTTCTTCATTAGCTTGTGTCTTATTTAGCACTTCTGATATCATTGGGTATTTAAAAATAAGAAGTCAGGACTTAGGAACTGAAACATGGCTTTAAAGCATCTTATAGGACTTCTTTAATGTATGATTAAAAGAATACAGGCCCTAGAGGTTGTGTGACTGGACCAAGTCCAACAGCTGGCTAAAGGCACAGCCTGGTCAAAGTTCAAGTTTTGTGATTTGCAGGCCTCTGAATTTTCCTAAGCAGCCTGATGTCCAAGTGGAAATACATTAATGTATAGAGCCAAAATTGCTTTATTATTATATATTACCTATTAATATAATATTATATATTAATGGGAGAAAAGACATAGGTTTCAGCATAGTTACCAAAAAAAAAGGTATTTGAATACAGAATCATTTGTCAACAATTCAAAGTTGCTTTGCCTTATTGAAATGAAAACAATATTCAAAACAAAGAAAAAAAAAACAGAAAACAAATCCCTAACTATGCAGTTTTGCACCAGTAACAATTACATTCTTAGCTTTGAAGGGCACAGATATCCATAGTGCCATTCAGTCACCAGGAAATAGTAATGGAAAAAGGATAAATATTGTTTCATATAACAATTACATTTTTCTGAAGGGCAAAGTAATATGGCTTGCATAATCTGAGATTTGTCTTTAATTATATAGCCAAGAACTCCAAATCCCATTATCATGAACTCTTCAAATAATAAAAGATAGGCTCATAGCAGATAGATGAGCCGATGTGAACAGAATAATTAAGATTCAGGGCTATGAAATCTAGGAAAGAGGCTGGGCTTCTAGCAGTGAGGACTAACAGAGTAATTATGAAAAAATAGGGACGGTCCCCTGCAAGGGAGAGGAAAAGTACTGAGACCTAATGGTTTCATTCTCTGAAGACTAGAACAATCTGCCTGTAGATTTGATGTGCAGAGCCCACTCCCCCACTCCTGATCCCTATGCTGCTGAGAGAAAAGGTACACCTTGCTCTTAAGGAGCAACTCCAGTTCTTAAATTTGAGCAGCAATTAAGAATTAAAAGCTTCTGGGAAGGTCACTTCGGCATCTTGCTTGTCTTCTCAAGAAGAACCTATCTTCACAGCTTCCAAATTCTCTACCCAAGGCTGTTGTTCAATCTTAAAAACAGAGATCTGAGCACTGAGAGTCACACCAATTATATTTAGAGTGAGCAGTCCTGTTCCACCTTGGTAATAAGCCACATAAGTGCAACTGATGTGGTTACCCAGTAATTCGCCTCTTCATTAGGGAACATGAAAATCTTAAAGAATGAAGGACATAACTTAGAAGATGACAAAGAATAATAACTGCAAGCAATCCAGGTTTTTATAACTGGGCAACATAAATAAAAGTTAAAAGAAATAGCTCTAAGAAAGTATTTTACACATGAAAAAAAATCTGTAATTGCCTTTCGTATAAGATTGTTAAAGGCAAAAACTGAGACCTCTTACAAAGCAATTAGGTATTATCCTGGGGAAAACATAACATTAAAAAGATTATAGTCAATCGTTCAAAGCCTTTTCTTGTGCCCTGTAGGGTCCCATACTTTAAATGTGCAATTGAGGAGCTGACCTACCAGGGATCTCTGATGAGGTTCCACAGGCCAAGGAGCTGATGGCAGAAGATAGCTTCATTATAGTCTGATAACAGCCCAAGTCTGCTGCTTATTACAGACCCAGAGTGCCCCCAAATATAATTGGACAGTTTTCCCCATCTGAATTCCAACATCTTTGCCAGTCGTTGACAAGTGTGACAAACAGAGGACAAACTCAGCATTACACAGAAATTCCAAGGACACATGAAGAAGTTGAGAAGAGTTGATTCTAAAATGTGAAGGACGGGAGAAGGTAAGGAGAAAAGAGAGGTGAGCAGCAGAGTCTCTCCCTGACTGCACTAACGGTGCAGTCACCTACTCTGTCTTCTTATGCACTCTTATCAGCTGAAGCCTCTCATGCTATACTTTCTCATATTCGAGCCATTAAGTAAAAATCAGGGTCGAGTGAGCAGAATGCTTACTGATACGTGTCACTGGGACTTTTCAATTGGAAACTCCAAGGGTTATAAATTCCACCCTTGTAACAAGGATGCTGTGCTTAGTATCTTATTCCCTGAAGGATGTGTTGGCATTGTTCATTCTATTATCTTTCCCTACTTCCAAGCTCCCCAGTTTCCCTGAATTGCTGTTTTCTCCACTCTGCTTTATCTTCTACTTATCTCCTGAGTCAGCAGGTGCTGCTGTTCCCAAGAAATAAAGTATCTCTATTCCATGTACATTTGTTCTGAACACGGAGACAACATGAACCTGTTGGCTGGTACATTTTTACCAACTCCACCTTTTGGGGGCATGTCAGTTTGAATTACTACTGCTAGAACAAATGGAAACTAAAAGTAATACAGTACCACAATGCAGCTGTTCTTTTTAGATTAGGGTTGGAAGGATCAGAGCGTAAGGGGGAATCTAATGGGTTTGTCAGCACAAGTTTTATGAATAGCTTCAGCTATCTCACAATCACTCCACAACGAGGAGCTTTAGAACTCAATGATGAAGATCAAATATCAGACTTCTGGATTTGAATCCCAGCTCTCTTTACCAGCTACGTGGCCTTCAGTAACTTATTTAATTTCTTAAAGTCCCAGTTTTCCATCTCTAACATGGCCATAATAATAGTTTGCAGTAATTATTAAATGGCTTTAATCTCTTAGGTCAGCACAGTGCAAAACACGTTGTGAAGAACTCAACAAATGTAAACTGTGTTAAGAAAAATGAGAAAAGGAACAGAATTAAGGTTGATGCTTTTTTTAAAGGATATTCTAGAAAATTAGTGAAAGCTCAAGACATTTAAACTTGTAAGGCAGAGTCTCAAACTTTAGCATGCCTCAGAATCATCTGGGGGCTTTTTAAAATCTCCGATTGCTAGACTTCAGACCCAGAGTAGCTGATTGAGTCTGGTGTGGGGCTGAGAATTTGCATTTCTTCTCAGATGATGCTGATGCTGCTGGTCTGGGGACTCCAGGTTGAGAGGCACTGTGTAGCAGAAAAAGCTGTTAACTATTGGGTGCTCACCATGTTTCAGCCACTCTGTACCCCTACAAAATTATTTCATTGAAAAGCAGTGCTCTTGCCCTCCACATGCAAAAGCCATTCTCCTAGGTCAGTCATAAATATTGCCATTCAGTTCTAAGAAGCTGGCTGGGTAGAGATAAACTCCTGGGCAGGAAAACTATTTGCACTTACATACATAAGATTTGAATCAATTCTGGTCAATCACTGTACTTAAAAAACAGATTTTTCGATTTATTAGTATGCTTTGGAGGTTGAATAATATATTCTACCGTAGCCTCCAAGATTGATCTGCCAAAGGATTTGTCCTACCTATATGAAAAAGGAACACAGGGGAGGGAAGTAAGTGATAGGTCAGGAACTTAAGTTCATAATAAAAGTGTTACTTGTCAACATTCCCTATTGTGGCATTAATTCAAATTTAGATATCTATTAACAGTCGTTAGTTATTAGTAAAATTTTAAGGAAATTTTTACAATGTATATTAACTACTCTATCTAATCATTATCAGAACTTTAAAAAGTATAAACTGCATAATATAATAACATCACAGAAGAAACTGAAAGTTTAAATTTCTACTTAAAAATTTTCATGAGCACTTGGTAGAACGTTATTAAAGAAAAAGAAAAGTTTGTTTAAGATTGAAATCGGATAAAGGGCTCTTTTAAACCCTTGAAATCCATGTTCAAGATGAAGAGTGAGGCTATTTCTATCCACTCTCACTTAAAATATTTCTCAGAGTATAATTTTTGAAGTCAGTCAAGTCAATAAATGCCATGCAAAGGACTAGTATGAACCCAATGACCTCATTAATGCCAGCTTCACAGTTTAATAACATTCCATCAGATTGAATGTTAAGGTGTAAAGTACAAATTAAACATGGCAATAGGAGTGTGCAATTCCATTTTGTCTTGTTAGAATGCATTTCTTGACGAAAGTTAATTTAACCTTCATAGTAATGACCAAGTGAAACACGTTTTCAAATAAATGTGTAACAACCCTTTCTTTGGTGAATTTTAATACCGTCTGCTTTCAAATCATCAGAGTAGCTTTTAGAGCAAATCTTCTTACAAAATGTTTTAGTTTCATGACTAGTCAAATAATAACTTCATTGCATGTTCCTACTAACTACTGGTACCTACATCTATTGGATTTCACCATTTGTATTGAATCTTTAACTCACCAAGAACATATTTAAAGAACTGCAATCTCACAAATAAAATGTAATGCATGACTTAAGAGGAAAGCATTTCATCTCCATCTTGCTTCATTTAAACAAATTTGTTTGACTATTTAGGATACTTTTTCACAACAGAAGAAATGAGATTTTGAGAGAAAGGACTTTGATAGTAATAATTTGAATATTTTTCCAGAACCAAAGCAAAAGCCAGAGCTTGTTTTTGCTTTTAAAAATGGACAATAGATATTCTTCTATACTGTAAACCAAAGTCTAATTTTCAGGACATCCATTGGTTAGTCAGATTATCCCATCAGCCCTTTGGACACCAACGTTACCTAAAAGTTGAGACTGCTAAGATGATAAGGAACAAAATGGGATGATGAAGTTTTGCTGACAGCATACGGAAGTCTTAGCACATGTGATGACCCTGTTCACCGACAATTATGGGAGTCAAGCTCCTCACAGAAATAACTGTTCTTCATGCTGTGTAATCACTGATCTGCAGATGCTACAGATGGGCTTATTTTGGGAAAAGGCACTAATCCAAACCCCTTCTGTTTCAGTATCATTCGTTGAGCTCCTTCTCAGCCATTGTATTGGAGATGCAAACAAACAAACACCACCAGCCCATCCAAACCCCCCACAACTAACTAAACCCCGGAAGGTTTGCGATCTCCTGGGACAGAAAAGCAGCACAGGCTCTGCTTCTCCTTTGCTGCCCTGAACTCCCGCATGCTGGGATCCCTTTAGGTCCTTGAATGCATCATGTTCCCTCCTATCCCCGAGCTTGACCATGTGCTTTTTCCTCTCACTTGGAAAATGCTCTCTACCTTCCCTGTGGTACATCTTCAGGTGTCAGAATAAACACTGCTTTGTCGGAGAAGTCATCTTTAACTCTGTGTCATATGTCCTCCAAGCTCTGAGATCTTTCCTTTATAGCAAGCAGCAAGTTAATATATATGCATGAGTAGGAATATTTGATTCATGTCCATCTTCTCTACTTGTCAACAACATCACATGTTCTTAATTGCTTACCATGTGCCATGTACCGTGTTGACAATAAAAGAGTATCCTCATGGAAATGTGTGCCAGTGTTGGAATGGCATAGTCATCAAATAAATATCATAATCAATACTATGAAATACACAAGAGTTTGCAATTGAGAAAAACCTGTGTGATATAATGGAATCAGGGAAGCCAATGAGATGGTGCCAACAGAAAGTGTATTCCAGGCACAAGGAAAAGCCTGTGCATAGGGCCTTACGGCTGCAAGAGCCTCCTCGGGTGGAAAGGGGTAGAGAAGGAAAGCAGGGCTGGGATTTTATGAGCAATGGAGGGACAACTGTAAGGATGGAGTGGTAAATTAGGCAATAGATCCTCCAGGTCCCCACTGTTGAAGAAACAATTGCTTTTTTAACTCTGAACCAATTCAACGAGTGAAATTTTAGAACAATCAGTTAAGTAGTAGCACAAGAAAGAAAGCAAGTAGTTCCCCTGAAAGGGAAAAAGAGTGGTAAGGTACAAAGAGCATCAGAAGTAATATTGGAGCCAGGCCTTAAAAGAAATTGCCAAGAAAAAAAGAAAAGATTATTAAGTTTTCAAGTATGGTGTATGCAACTTGATATTTCAGAAACAAAAACGACAACAAACCTACATCAAGGAGCTAAGGTCCTTTTGCAAACAAACAAATCCTTCCCATGCCTCAATAAAACAACTCTAATGATATCAAAGACTGCTAAGAGCAGAAATATTTACTGTGAGCCCAAGTCAGAGGTGTATGCAGTGGTTTAGATCAAGAAATGGCCAGCTAAGTGCTCAAGACATTGGATTGCTACACACATGGCTATGCAAAGTCAGAGCAAGGGTGAAGTCACAAGGCGGAAATCCCTGGGGCAAGAGAGGGAGAAGAATGAATGGCTCAATGTTTGCTTCTAGAGGCCTCAATCCAAGAAACATTAGGGGGTTCATGCTTTCTTTCACCACAGAAAAGTCAAGGGGAGTATCCAATAGGCAATGGGAATAACCCACAATTGTCATCAGGTGATGTAACTATATAAAAGACCATCCAACTAATAGGACCACAAGCAAAACGCTGTTTTTTTCCGACCTGTCCCCTTCCCCACCCGAGACTCTACCCCAAAAATCTGCATTCTCTTTTGAGTAGGTTATTGCTTACAGGTAAGATAAGTTTTAGCACAATCTATCCAGAAGTAAATTAAGCCAGTGAACTGTAAACTCTATGACAGCAGGAACCACGTTGTTTATTCACCAAGATTGGCAATGTCAGGTGTTCTATTAATATATGTTGAATGAAATACTGTGTGCACGATAAAAATAACTGATGACCCTATCCAAAATCATCATAAATAATACATATCATAGTAGTTAGGGTGGAGCTATTTCTGCCCACTAAAATGTTCAGAAAGTCTAGCCAGAGAAAAAGGGATTGGAGCTAGATATTGAAGGATACTGATGATGATGATGTCATATACCGGGCACTCTCCTAAGCAGCTTCATTCATTAATTCTTGTAATAATCTTGTGACGTAAAGTCTATTATTATCCTAGTTTTCCAGATTAAGGAACAGATTAGGCACGCTTTTGCTAAACAGAAAAGAACGCATTAAGGACACCAGGATCAGTAAACTCTAAATTACAATGCAAATCACCTCACTTTTCTTTTTTTTTTTTTTTTTGCTTTTTTTTTTTGGTATGTGGGTAGCTCCCTGACTGGGAATCGAACCCAGGCCGCAGCGATGACAGTGCCAGCGCCGAAGCCTTAAGCCACTGCACCATCAGGGAACTCCCATCACCTCACTTTTCTATAGTCAACTCCCTCACAATGACACAGGGAGGGGATAAATAAAGGGAGGAAGTGACACTCTTATTAGCATATTATTTATCTTCTCTATGGAATTGAGTGAAGCTAAAATATTCCTATCTCATTGATTATCTAGCTATTTATTCATATGTTCATCTTATTTTCTCTCTGTTGTAGGTTTTCTGTTCCTGTTGTGGCAAAATACTGCAAGCTTAGATGCCTGAACAACACAAACTGTTTCTCTTACAGTTCTGATAGTCAAAAGTCCAAAATGAGTTTAGTGGGTTAAAATCAAGATGTTGGAAGGAATGCATTCCTTTTTGGAAATGTTCCTTGCCTTCTCAAGCTTCTAGGGGCCACTCACATCCCTTGTCTCATGGTGTGTCCCTCCATTCTTAAAGCTATCAACAACACATCTTTCTGTGTCTTTCTTCCATAGTCACAGCTTTCTGTCCCTGACTCTGGGCTTCTGTCCCCCTCCTCCACTTTTAAGGAATACATTGGGCACCCCTGGATAATCCAGGATAATCTTCCTTTTTTAAAGGTCAGCTAACAGGCATACTTAATTCCATCTGCAACTTAAATTCCCCTCCTCCATGTAAGCTAATGTATGCACAGGTTCCAGGGCTTAGGCCATGGACATCTTTGGGGGACCACTGTTCTGGCTACTACATTCTCCCACTAGAAAATAAGTTCATCAAGAGCAGAAACTTTGTGTTTGTTCACTATTCTATCTCCAACAACTGAAGCAGCATGTGACGCAAGGTAGACGCTCTATTTATAATTTGTTGAATGAATGACTCATTGACAATAGCAACACTAATACCAATAATAATCGTTATTTATGGAATGCTTATTATTTTCCATGTAGTTCTTTAAGCTCATGCTTCCTTTTACCCTCTCTCTCTCTCTGAATTTATGCATGTGTGTGTGTGTGTGTGTGTGTGTGTGTGTGTGTCTCAGCCCGGCAACCATGACCCAGTTTATAGATCTAGAGCACTGGAAAGAGCTTTCTCAATGGAAAGCCCAGGCTTTCAGCTGCCAGAACCCTATGAGAAACCTATGGCCCTGGATGGATGATGCATAACTGAAGAAATGCATCAGATAGCATCTTTCGACGACCTTTTAAATTTAGTGATTGCCCTGCTAAAGAATGAAACATTTTCTGTATTGTGATGTTCTAGCCTAATCTATACTACAGCACTGCATAGTATATCCCTCCCCCCCAAAAAAATACATGGTAAAGTGGGGATCAATAATTTCCTTAGAAAAACAGGTCTGTATGTGGGATGCTGTATTTTTCCCCTAGGGCTGCCGTAACCAATTGCCACAAACTGGGTGGCTTTAAATAAGAAAAATCTATTCTCTCACATTTCCTGAGGGCATAAGTCCAAAATCAAAAGGCTGTTTCCTTCTGGAGTCTCTGAGGAAGAAACTGGTCCCTGCCTCTCTTGCATAGTTTCTGGTAGTTCAATCCTCGCCATCACTTGGATTGTGGAAGCATCACTCTAGCCTATGCCTCCATGGTCACAGGTTCTTCTCTGTTCTTGCTGTGTCCTCTCTGCTTCTTATAGGGACTCTCTACATTCAGGATGATTTCACCTCGAGACCTTTAACTAATTACATTTGCCAAGGAACCTATTTCCAAAGATGGTCACATTCTGAGTTTCCATGTAGTCACGGATTTGGGGAGGACACCATTTGACCCACTCCAGATGCTATTCTGCTTTGTGATTTACACCCACAGAGCTTCCTTAGGCTCCAAAACGAAATAGGGAGAGGTGTGTTTGGGTCTAGAATGGTAATAAACCATTTTTTACTATAAGGTTAACGGAGACTATGCAGACATTTCTCTCTGTCTCTGACCTAATGGCTTTAGAATGCTTCTTTGAAAAAAAAGATCACCTACATTAATAAAGCTCTTCACACAGTTTATCTTTATCAACAAAACCGCAGGAAAATTAAACCACAGAGAAATGTCCAAAGCATGCTACAAGTTTGAAAGAAATCCACAGAATTTCCAAAACAAGAATAAAGCCTGGGGTTAATTCCCTCTCCATACATGAGGCTTTCAGTCTCCCAGAAAAAGATGCCAGGCCCAAATGGACTGCTGGCCGAGATTTTAATGTGCATGGACGTACATAACTGTTGGCTTACGATAGTGGAAACTGCAAAGGCTTGCTATGGTTTTCGGTTAGGTTTTTCTTTCTTTTTTTTTTTCCTCCTTAATGTGACCCAGATTTTTCTATAGTTGGTGACTGGAGAAATACCTTCGGTTTAGCTTAACACAGTAAGAAGGGACCTGGTCTCTCATCACAATAGGGAGGGAACAGATGGAGCAGGAGGCACAGACTTGAAGACCGTTTCCTAATATAAAGCCGAGAGCTTCGCAGTTATAAAATATCAGAGGAGGCTCAGTGTTAGTTTAAAAAAAAAAAAGTCAGGTCAAGTTCTGCAAGTTCTGCAGTTCTTTCTTATGCAACAATCCCCAATGCTCCATCATTCCCTTGCTCCTTAAAGCTGGATGGAGGGCTTCATTCACAAAGCCTTTCAGAAAAATGAAATGGTAAATGACTAACACCCCTGGGTTATGCTTAGAAATCCCATGGGACTCTCTAAACCTTCTTCCTGTCTAATCCTATGGCTTTCGGTACAAGAAAACTTGGGAAAGATTTCAATACAATAGATGTTAAGAAAGCAAATGATATCATTTTTGGCTACTTTTTTTGAGGGGGGAGTGTACCATTTAGTTAAGTTAGAGTAAAGAGTATGTTTACTATTGAAGAGTCAGGACTTTGAAGTCCTGCTGGTTTACTACTTTCTCTTCATTACCAAAATCCCTCAAATTAATCTTTTATAAGATAGTAACCATTTTTATTTCTGAAATGCAGAAAATGAGAGATCTTAACTTCCATAACAATGCACAGTGCTTTGCATATATTAGGCAATCTATAAAATTGGCTGAAATAAAATACAGAGACAGAAACCACACTTCAGAAATTACCAATTAGATAATGGAATAGAATTGACAAAAAGAAGTCCCGTCATTTATCCTGGGTTCGGAGAGTTCTTTCTAGCTCTTGATATAGGAAGAGCCCTTTCTCTTCTGAAATGCTCGTTGCCACACAGGTGTATCTTTTGGAGAGAAAGGTAGAATTGTTCAAACACTGGAATTTTATAAATTACAGCCCTCCAAAAAAATAAATAAAAGAAGCCAACACTCATCTATTTCACTTCAAAGTTGCACATTTTCGAGTCACCTCCTATGTGTTAAATTTATTCTTGTTATGATACATCGTTCTTTGTCCTCACAGGAAATTTGAACAACCACACTGATAATCAATAAAAATTATTTTCCTTTTCACAACACCCAAGCAATATTTTCTAACTTTGTTTGTGTCACTCAAAGCAAGCTTTTTACAGTTCTTTTGATATAAAGAAACACCTTTGTTCTGCTAATCCTAGATTATAACTAAAAGCATGCTGGGGTACATGCAGGCTGAGGAGGAAATGGCATTGGGAAGATAACTGGAGCCATATTCCATAACAGGGTACTAGTTTGGGGGAATCAGCAAAGGAGTGTTGAATGTGTAAATCTAATCACTATTTCTAAATTAGTTGTAACTGCAGTCTAGGCTTTAAAAGACCCAGATGCTAACATACACTAAAACTGTGATGGGTAGTGGAGTGATGGAAAATAATATATACACATACTTTTTTTTTAAAGATTCAGCCAGAGGTGTAATTGTGGTTATATGTGAATGTCCCTTCTTCATAATTTTTAAAAAATATTTTTTCAAAACATTACCAAAGCTAATACAACAAATATATGAGTATCCACCACTCAGAGTTAATATCAACATTCTATCATATTTGATTCAGATGTTTGTTTTTTGAAAGATCAAAAATATTACACGTGCTTGCTTCAGCAGCACATATACTAAAAATATTACAGACAAAATTGACCTCTTCTCTGAACTTTGCCCCATTTCTATACCTCTCCATTCATTCCCACCATGAATTACTATCCTGTATTTATTAAATATGCAATCCATATTTTTATGTATTTATAACTAGCATGTACTTTAAAATAATATATAAACATATATAATGTTGTGTTTTTTAACATTACCAGAATCTATGCAACTTTCTACAAATTACTTTTGTTTTTACTCAACCTTAAGTATTTTGAAATCCGTCCATATACATTCATATATTTTATTGACTTTGCTGTATTACATCCTGAATAAACTATTTACCATTTGCCTACTGATGAGAATTTGAGGGATTTTTTTTTCCTCTTATGAATAATGTTGCCATTTGCACAGTTATGTGCAGAATTTTCTAGGACAAATATCCAAAAATGGAATTGTCAAATCATAGTATACATGCATTTTCAACTCTTAATACAACAGACATCGCCATGGTGCTCTACAAAGTACTTGCTCCAATCTACACTCTCACCAGCATTGCATGAGAGTTCCCGTTTCCCACATTTTCCCCAACACTGAATTTTCTGTACCTTAACAATGCATTAGGAGTTCCCTGGTGGTGTAGTGGCTTAAGGCTTCGGCACTGGTGCTGTCAATGGTGCGGCCTGGGTTCGATTCTCAGCCAGGGAACTACCCACATACCAAAAACAAAAACAAAAATAAAAACAAAACAAACCAAAAAAATGCATTGTTCTGATGGCATTTAAAATAAAATCTCATTGTTTCATTTGGCTATCATAGACTTTTAATGAAGTCAACCATCTTTTCATATATTTATCTCTTAGAATATCCTCTTCTGTGGTTACCTGTTCATATATAATACTTTGTCCCTTTTTCTATTGAGTTGCTTATCTTTTTTTCAGATTTCTAGCACATATTTAAATTTGGGGGGCTTGTGATTATTGATCTGTTGTATATGTTGCAAATATTTTCTGTTTTTAATCTTTACAAAATGTATCAAATTTTGTCTATCTTTATAACTTCTTGAGGTATCTGGTTTAAGAAATCCTTTCTTATCCTATAGTCATAAATATGTTTACTATATTTTATTCTAACATTGAATGTTTAGGACTTCAATGTACATTAAAGTCTTCAATGTATATTTAGGACTTTTATAAATTATTGTAAAATGTATTAATTTATATAAATAAATTATGTATAAATATTTAAATAATATATATTCATGTATTTTACATTAAATATATTTTTGAATGTTCAGGATTTTAATGTATGTTATGGCACTTAATGTATATTTTTAACACATAAATGTTATAATTCTTCTCTGTCTTTATAACTTCTTAAGGTATCTGGTTTAAAAAGCCTTTCCTATCCTGTGGTCATAATATTTTACAATATTTTATTCTAACACATTAAATGTTATTTTACTTTATTTTTTATGATAGAAAGATAAGTAGCTCAAACCATTTATTGAAGTGACTATGGTCTCATGCATGCTTGGATCTATCCTATTTATTCTGAGACTAAAATGTTAATGTAGATTTATTAATAGTCTTCCTCTAGGACAACATAGGCTAACATTACTTATCATACTTCTGGATTTAATAAGACTGTTTATAAAGTTTTACCATTAAATACTATGCCAATGTTTTGAACACGCCCTTCTAATCATAATTTGCAAAAGATTTTTACATAAATACATGCTGAGTTTTATTGACTTCTGCCTATTCTATAAGTATAGAAAATTACTATATAATTTTTCTTTCAATCTATAAATTAAATGGATTAGATTAATAAATTTTTGTGAACATGAACTAACCTTCCATTCTTAGTATACTCATAAATTTTATTTTACTTTCTGTTCATTTCTTTTAAACTCCTATATGTTGTTATTAATATTTTATTTAGGATTTCTGCACACATGTTCATGAATAATGTTACACTATAATTGTATCTACATGTATTGTCCTTAATCAATTTTGTTACCAAATTTATACTACCTTAATAAAATAGGCCAGATATCTCTTCATCCTTTCTCCAAGTCAAAAAATATCTATTTCTTAAAACACTAGCAAAATTCACTTATAAAACTTCCTGAATCAGAACTTTTGTTTGAGAGATTTTTGACTAGTAAGTTAATTTCCTTGCCATGAATTGTTTTATTCATATTTCTCTACTTCTTCTTGAGTTTGTTTTGCTAAGTATATATTAAAATTAAATATGCCCATTTATCCAACTTTTCAAATTTGTTTATATGTTATATATTCATAGTACCCTCTTATGACTTGTATATTCTCTTTCTTATCTAATGTATTTCAGTCTCTTTTCAACCAGGAGAAAAAATTGCAAGCTAGATTTTTAAATGAAGCCAGCACTTCCATCCAGTCAATCATTAATTCATCTAATATGCATTGATGTGGAAGGGCTAATACAACCCCCTAAGCCCAGGAGTAAAAATCAAAGTTAGTTTAAGCAGAGTGTCAAATTTCTGATAAAAAATACTTACCTTTTATAGTCATTGGTCTTTAGTTATATCATAACATATTTATCTATTTGCATAATACTTACATTAATATAAGCTTTTATAAGCAAACATTTCGATAAAATGTTCTTATTTATAGGAAAAGAACAATTATTGGGTAGAAATATAGTACTTTTTTTTTCTCTCAATAATACCAGTCATGAAGAAATAACCAAGGCACCACCTCCATCTGGAGGAAGTTTATGATAATTCTGGAACATACGAAGGAGCAGACTTTGAAATAACATTATGTAAAACCTAAGCCTATAGTAGAAGATATATAAAAGTCACTAATCTTTCTTTAGTAAATGCTAAGAAAACAAGCTCATTTTTCTATAAAATCAAACAAAGCACCCGAAATTAAAATTACTCAGCTGACTTTTGTTTTACAGCCATGTTTCCTAAAAAGGTGACTTCACAATAATTCCTGAAGAAACTGTGTTAGGGGAACAGAGAACAGATTTCTTGGATCAAGAAGTATTAAAAAAAAAAAAAGATTGCACATAATTCCCTACTCTTCTTGGAAACTTAAAATGCAAATAAACATAAAATACACTTTGAGTAATTTTGCAATAAAGAACTCTGTTCAACTTCCTTTAACCTAATTTTTCAATAGTGTTTCACCACAGACCCCCTTTTACCTTGCAGCTTCTATATGAGCATGGAGCATGGTTTGTGAAACACTGCTGTGGTAGCATGTAATAAGAGTGGAACTTTCGAAGAGAAAGTAGAAAGCACTAATCCATGAGACAACTTACAGATGGGTTCACAGTTCATATATAGCATACAATCAAAGTCCAAAGCACTAGCCCTTAATAGTAGCCAAATTATCAGGACACTCTTTCAAAAAACATGGAGTTCAAATTTTTAGCTGTTGGCATTTCTACAATGCTGCTTCCCAAATACATTGCGGCTAATGCTCTATCCCTGCAAGAGAAAAATCATATAAGATTTTTTCTCTCTTATTATACACAGACACACAAACACAGGTACTTTGGGGCTGGGGTGCAAGGGGTATAACATTATTTTTCTTTTAGAACCCAAAAAGGCAATAGTATTAAGCCTTCCCCAACATTGGTCATGTTTAAGTACCTAGTAATGCAACCAAATTCCTGTATTAGGCCCTGTCCATACGACTATCCTCTTTGATTGAATTTACTTAGAGTACTAACTAACTAGACTTTTATTTATTTAAGTATTGCTAGAGATATGAGAGAAAAGGAATAACCACACTCTGGCCAAGATTTAGGGAATGCTGACCTGTCTGAATGTCTCTTTCCTTTCTCTTGATTAACTATCTTTATAATGTGGAGCAACAAAAATAACTGAATAAACATTATCTTGTCCTTGGCCTTCACCAAGCAAAATTGTTTATATCTGAGACCATTTCCCTTTAGAGTCTGAGATCATTATTTTAAAGTAAATTGTCAAATGCTCCACAATTGGTCTGTGTTCAGTTCTGCCATTTGCTGCTCTGTGAACCAAGTCCAGGGCATGACATTAAGCCTGTGACTACGTAACATGAGAAAAATGTTTTAAGACAGAATAAAACATCACGTACAGTTCCTGGCAGTGAGTTTTAACTGAAATATGCCTTGTCTAAGCAAACGCTTCAAGATACTGTTTCAGGAAAAAACATCAATCATGCCTACCTAACATACACTTGTAAGAATTTGAGATAATGGATGTAAAAGAGTGCAGTGCTATAACATGTGCAGTAGAATTTCACTAAACATTATTTGAATCAGAATTTTTTGAAATGTATTATTATCCCTGCTGGAGATGGGTGAAATTTAACAAAACTTTAAGTAGCATACATTTTGGGGAAATTTTTGGATATCTGACTGCTTCTTCTCTCAATCATGCACTGCCTGATGTACACCAAAAAATTTTTATCTTTCCCCATTTTGGTACTTTATCCAACAATCTGGACTGGCCTTGTATATGATGAGGATAAGAAGCTCCCTATATGATGTTGCCTGATGCATACAAAACAAATTCCCTAATTCTGAAACCTTTCTTCTATAATGATGATGGATTATTAAAATGTTAGTATCTACATCTTAAAGAACATTACAATATATAAAGTGTGTCCCACTTTTTATTTGTTCTCGCCAACCACTGCTAGTTATGTAGGTCAAGTCCTATTGTACTTATTGTTCAGATGAGTGAAATGAGACTTGAAGTTGTATGCAGGCTGAATGGCGCCTTTAACCTTAAAACCGAACCCCAGAATATTAGAATAGTAGCAGAAAAAGAGTTGGGTCAGCACCAACTGGGCATTCCCTCAGTCTTTGGTTCTGAACTCTCCTCTCTCCATTTCTCTTGCTTGATTCCACCCTGTGTCTGACACTCTGGCTACCTATAGGTCCCTCACTTCACCTCTATTCTCTTCAAAACCTCCTTGATAGTGTACAGCACTCTTCCTGGATCTCCACTCAAATTATATGGACTTGTTTACTCTTCTCATTTCTGCTAGGACCCAGAATGCTCTGCATTTGGTCTCCCTTGCCCTAAACCTGATCATCCTCCAAAGGCAGAGCCTCACCAGGCTTTTCAAACATTAAAGAGGGAACACTATGTGACATACTGAATGTCCTGGCCAAAGTTACATGTCTTAGTTGCAACAAAGTTGGAATTGAGGACTGAAACCAACATAATTTCCTGGGCTAACCAATTCTGAGACATAGCATATTTTCCAACCCCGTGTAAAATAATTCTGGGACCAAACATTTTTTTCAATTTCTAAAATGTCTTAATCTGTTAGTTTCCTATTTCCAATTTCTTAAATAATAACTGGGCATAGGCAAGACTAACAGCTACTTGACTAGGAAATACTTATTCCTGGTTGGTAAGACTGTAAACCAGGCATGTCCAACCTGTGGCCCAGGACGGCTTTGAATTTGGTCCAATGCAAATTTTTAAAACATTATGAGATTTTTTTTGCGACTTTTTTTTTTTTAGCCAATTCTTCTCCCAATGTGGCCAGAGAAGCCAAAAAGTTGGACACCGCTGCTATAAACCAACGAAAATAGTGAACTTACCGAAACTACCAGCCCACAAGTTAACACTTACATCAAGGTCCTTACCTCACTGTGCTCACCAGTCCAAAGCCGATGTCATGAATTCTATCCAATCCCAACTGGTAAAAGTACCCAGCCAAGCCCCCAAATCTCTACAATATCCTTCGCTGATTCGCAGCTACTGAGACATTAATAAAAACAGTCTTACATAGTATCCCCCGTTATTTCAGTAAGTCTAATAAACTTAGCTTTGATCAACAGGTTTTTCTTGTGGTTTTTTTCCACAACCAACAAACACCAAGTGACCCCAAAGTCAGTGTTTGTTTTCTCTACTACCCTGATTATGCATCATACCATCTTTGGTATTTAAGGATGGAAATTGCCTTTAAAAATATGAACCTTATTGTTGCCAATAACATTTAACCTAAGTCTCTTTATAAATAGCATATACTTCACCGAATGGCATATAGCACAGACTTTATTAATAATAACTCTGACAACACCAACTATCTTTTATGCATCTTCCAAGTTCTGGACACTTGAAACACATTATTGCATTTACTCCTAATACTGAGTTGGCAAGTTATTTTCCCCATTTTGGAAAACAGGGATTGAGGAACATGAGGAATGGAGGTTTGAAGAGGTGAAATAACTATCCTAAGCCTCCATAGCTAGTAAAGACCGAAGCTTGGATTCAAATCCATTCTACCTGCTGTCGGAGCCCAGCTTTCTAAATGTGCCGCACTGCTTAGAATATTTAAATAGCTCTGATTTCAAAAACCAGTCCTTTTCTACTATGTAAATATATTCTAAAAGGATGAAAATACCAGAAAAGATACAGGACTTACAGAGGAAAGACCTAGGTCAATTTGCTGCATGGAGGTTAAGTGGGTACTTGCTCGTGGGAGAATGATCAAGGCAAAATTCTATTCTGGCCAGCTGAGGAGTAACACAAATTTGTCAAGAATGTGGAGAATTAGGAACTTGCATAATGAACTGGTGATATTGTAAACTGGCACCACCTCTATGGAGAGACCCTTGGCAATGTCTGGCAATGTCTGACTATTTACATACATACACACCCACATCTTCTTACATATACATAAAACGTAGCTGAAAAAATACACAAGAAAGAGAGCTTGGGAGGCCGGAGAAAGGAGATGTGAGGGAAATATTTTCACTCTGTAACTTTTGTAAGTTTTGAATATTAAAGTATGTAAATGTTTTCCTTATTCAAAATGTGTGTAATTTAAAAATAAATAAAAGAACAAAAGAGACATGGACTGTTTAAAAAGACCTCTACTCTGGCCAGTTTAAGATGCAAAAGTAACTGGTGGTGTTACACCCACACTTCCCAATTGCTCAGCTGTCTTCCTAAGCATTGCCTGGTATATATTTGATGACTAAATTACTTACAAATATAAAAATAACACAATTTCATTAATCCTCAAATGTCAGAAAATCTCACTGAAACTTTGATCCATATGTATGTTACACCTAGCATAGCCCATTCAAGTTTTATTTTGGTTTCAATATTTTTTAAGAAACATTTTTATCCATTGACTTCTCAGATGCCCTCATGGTTTGCAAAGAGTGGGAACTGGTGAAGGAATATGACTTTAAATACCAGGCATGAACTTGCTCTCTGGGAATGTCTAAGATAGAACTTACAGATGTGAACAACACCAAAGCAAATAATGACTTCGAGTATGAAGCTCTCTCTTTAAATGCGTATATTTTGGTGTGTTTAAAAATTAATCAAGTATCTTTAAATCCAAACTTCTTACGAGTACCTATTGTCCAGTTAAAGGATTAGTGATTTGTGCAAAGTAGAAGTTAATAAAATGCTGACTTTAAATCATGTTTGACATTAGTGGTCCAATTACTATGAAGAGATAAATCTGTGGTCTTAGGTTAGACAGTTAGAAACTCTCAGAATTAAGAGCACATCTTTCTTTAGGTCTCAACGTGTTTGTTACTTACAGTTTAAAAGAAAAGAAATAAAATGTTCTTAACTTTTTCTAAAATTATTTATAAAGTTTTTTCTCACACAATATTTTCAGTGATTTCATTAGATATTGTCAAAAGAATAAGCAAATTTTTGTCAAAAGTTTGTCAAAAGTCAAATTACTTTTAGTCCTTTGTTTATCAAATAACTAAAATTTTATGGTAGAAGGTGTGGAAAATAATGGAATACTCAAAGAAAAAGAACAAAAATGACCCATGACTCTTATGCAGTCATTATTTTGGTAAATGTCCTGATCATTTTCTACTCATTTGTAATTTTTTTTCAAATTTTCCACTACTATACACATGTTTTGTGTCATACTTATCTTGCTTAATAATATCTTATGAATATTTACCACTAGAAATTTAAATCTAGCTTTTTCCAAATCAGAAAGCAAAAGAGAAAAAGTGATCAACGTGGCACAGAGAACCTTTTTTTTTCAATACTGAGAAATAACAACATGCTTTGTTAACCACGATGCCCTGCTTGGCCAGCGCTCTCTGTGGGGACAGCTTATTTGGCAAGACCTTCTGCAGACTTAGGATAACTAACTTCCAATGGATCCATTGTCTTACTCCCTAAGAACAAAAGTTTTCTACTTTTAATGGACTGTGAACTTAATTTCTTCCACACTGCTTCTCATTGGAATATTATCCAGTAGAATAAGCATGAGGACCACCAGTTCATATCTGGCCTTTATTCAGGTTAAGCTGATCTTTGTTGTTGAAAGGTGATTATCCCTGTAAATTCTGTTTTATACATTCAAATGAAAAAAATAGCAAGCACATGAAAACATTTAATGGGAAATATAATTTTCATAGAATGAGCTAACTTGGAACAATTTTCAAGAGAGGAAAAAAATCAAAACTAAAGTTTAAACATACTGGACAGAGATAAGAAAATTAATGGCACACGGAGCGAAATGCACTGATTATCAAATGACTGAGTGTTTATGTTAGAAGGTGGACTATACTGGAACGCCCAAAGAAAAAGGACAGAATTCAACTCCTGGAGCCATTGTTTTGGTAAATTTCCCTCCTTGTTTGAGAGCCCTGTAGTCCATACAAACTATCACACAGAGCAATAGAATCCATCTGCCATTTGTGGTTTTAGTACAGTGTCTTTCATACTGCAGACCATGACCCTTTAGTGGATGGTAAAATTAATTTAGTGTATCACAACCAGTATTTTAAAATTTGAAATAGAATACACTTGAAAATATTAGAGTGAATTACTAATGTAAGAGCGACTATAACATCTAAAACATTTGTTTCAGGTGTGCACGCCAGTGGGTCCTGAATAGGTCTGTGGGTCACGATGTGTCATGTGGGTCTCCTGCTCTCAGGCATCAGGGTCCAGATGCTCGGGTCTTCAGGCTCAGACTGAGGGGTACACCAGTGGTCCCCCTGATTCTCAGGCCTTCGGGTTTGGATTGGCACCACCAGCTTTCTTGGACGTCCAGCTTACCAATGACAGATGGTGGGACTTCTCGGTCTCTATAACCCATGAGCCACTCCTTCATAGTAAATATCTGTCATCTATCTGTCATCTATCATCATCATCATCTGTCATGTATCTATTTGTCATCTGTCTGTCTATCCTATTGGTTCTGTTTCTCTGGAAAACCCTGACTAGTTCAGTTCTGTAACTGATGTGGCCCACCTAGAAGACCCACGCGGGTACTGGACCAGATAGGGCTGACTCTAATTCACAGTGTCTAATGCTAATACCTGGAGACATTCTTTACTAGAGACTTCACGAATAAGATAAAATAGGTTCATTAAGAAAAACAGAACCTCTTATATCTCTTTTACTTTAGAAATACCTCAAGCAGGTGTATAGCCCACTGTCTCTCAGTACTCCCTGTGGTTGAATTCAGTGGATATTCAAAGCCCACTTCCTTAAAGGAATGGCCTCTCATTTGATCCACTTTTAATTCCTTTCCTCTTAGGACCTTCTCATCTTCATGTCCTGCATCAGTCTTACCTTACGTTTTCCTCACCAGATATGGGGCCTCCTGAGGCGACAACCTGTCCTATTCGTTTAGTACAATCGCTTGGAGCTCACTTTGTGAAAACACAGGCTGACCAAAGACCCCGGGTTTTTAAATAAGGCTCTTCCATGTGTAAGAACTGCACTCTAGCTAGGAAGGAGCAGAGAGGGTACCAGAGGCCACGGGTCACTATACCCTTGCCCCTTGATATCTCAAAATGGCAGGCTTTCTCTTATGCATAAGTATAATCCAAACCCCGCTTAGAATTTATTTGTGATCAACATGAGAAATGAGATTGTATGGCCATAAGTGAGCAAGATCCATAGAGGCTACTTGAAAAGGCTGCGGATAACACATATGTGAAAGAGGCTACAGTGTGTATCTCATGATGGGTACACACCTATAAAGGTGGCACAGTGTTAACTCCAGCAGTAAAATACTGGAGATAGATAAAGAAACCACAGTGTGTGTACACCAAAGTAAAACACTGAAGTTCTCTTTGCTGGTTGAGATTTTAATGTTCCTAATATGTGGGTAAACCCCCCAAAAAACTGGAATTATCTTCTGGAGGGCAGGTCCCTTGTAGTACAGGCTTCCCTGACTAGGTGAGTGTTCTAGAAACCTATCTGCATCAATGTACCAGCTGGCACTGTTGTGAGAGGCTGTGCTCAGCTTCAATAAATTATTCTGGGGGAGGGGGAGACTCTTTCAACACGTTTGCCCATTTCATGATGGGTGATTTGCACAAACAACGCACAGTATGACAACACACCTGCCCACATCACACTGAGTGTTCAGCAGTTTTTGACCGAAAACAGCAAGAACCCCATGCCCCACCCTCTCTATTCACTTGATCTTACCTCGAGAGCCTTTTTCCCCCCCAAATGAAAAAAGTTCTCAAAAGGAAATGTTTTGCCAGTGGAAGATGTAAAACAAAAAAAGGCAGAAGCACTAAAAGGCATCAAAATCGACGAGTTCAAAACCTGCTTGGAGCAGTGGAAAAAACATCTCGATAGGTGCATTGCATCACACGGAGAGCACTTTGCAGGTGACTCAAGTTTAAACATGCAAGAATAAAGACACAATTTTTTATAAATAAATTCCGGGGTTTTTGGGTCCCCCCTCGTACATGATACGAACTTTTGTTGAGATAGCTTTCCCCCTCTGTACCAAGACTGCACTGATTCACGTGTATAGACATGTACCCTTTCCCACATGCTCTGTGCAGTAGGCTACCTGCCATTGTACTTCTCAGTAGGGAGTGGTGTCCCTCTAATTTAATATGCCTGTTCTTTGTCATCAATCATGTTCCCACGTTCAGACCATGAGCACCGAGAGAAGGGGCTGTGTCATCCAGTTCGTCTGACAGCCCAACAATAGGTGCACAATAAACATGTATGAATAATCAAATTAAAGGGAAGCTATATTTGACCCATTTTAGCAAAAGGAGTAACTCCCTAACTGGCATCCCAACTAGATGTTCATTGTCCCCCCCGCCCCCATCAGCAACAAATGGCAGAAATACAAAAATCCTGACAATTCCTGTGTACACCGAAAAAACATCACTTTGCACAGTTTAGAGGTGTTTCTGATCAATCCATTCTCACATTACTTTGTAGGCTCTAGAACAATAATCATTATTTTCATAGAATCAACCAGAATTTAAGGTAGCAGATGACAGAAAGGAAGGGGACAGTTTCTGTCCTTTATTTCACCTTGATTGCAAACTCTGGATTCCCAGCCTGTTTCTGCCTTTCACCCACTATAGTTCTGGGGAAAGAACTGTACACTAAGAAAAGAGCCAGTGTAATTGAGAGATACGGGGCCTCCGTGTTTCTTGACCAAGAGAATTGCCTCATAAGCTTCCTTAGAACAATGACCATGGCTTTTATTTGTAAATTCTTCTCTCCCCCATTAGCACCCAATACAACATAGATAAAGGAAGGGCACTCAAAAATACTATTTTTGAGGGAATTGGATTATGTAAATCTTTTAAAAAGGTACAGGAACCGAATATCAATTCAATCACTAGTGAGGTCCAAAGGCCTGTGCTCACAGTTTTGATGAGAGGCAAAAGACAGCCCTGTCCTGTCAGGACACCTGAGACTGAAGATGCTTCAAAGCGAATTCCCAAAACTCTGTCTTACGTGGTAAGACCTTTTAAAAGGGATAAAAGTCACCCATCTCTTCCTGCTCTCTATACCTTTTCACAGTATTTTGGAAATAGCCCAGGAAGTGATTCACAATTGAAAAGCCATTTGTAGCATCACTGAGTCACTAATAGCAGCCTACTCCCAGCAGGCTTATTTGTAAAAATATGACTTCACATTTAACCTAGTGAGCTGCATGCTTCTAAGAGCATCTGGCAGTCCATAGCTGATTTTGAATATAGCCCGGGTTCCGAGTAGATCATAGAACTAAATCATCTTTTATGCCCGCCTGTTCATTTTGAACCAACTCATTTTACAGTGTGGTTGGCACAGCCTTTACAGTTAAGGATGATTGCTCAAAGCACTTAGGGCATGTTGTCTTAGCACAGCATCTAGAGTGAGGCAGTTGACACAAATTGCATCGTATGCTGCTTGAGATTTAATGTTGTTACTGCCAGGAGAATACTTTTGCAAAGGTTGCTGATGTATCATAAAAATAAAACATGCAGCAAAACCAAACCCTCCATCAGCATGCTTCTTTAATCCAAGATTTTAGTGTTATCATTTTTCTTAAAAGGAAGCTATTAACCAAGAAGACAATACACAAAATCTTAATTAATAATACAATACACATTTCTTAATTAATATCAAAAGACTTTAGAATAATAACATGATAAAAAAAACACCGTTAGTTGTACAAATCCTTTGGTTCCAAAATAAACAAAATTGACACTCCTAAGATTTCATTACAAAAATGCAATTCACCCTTTTTATTTATTCTATA
Source organism: Lyroderma lyra (assembly GCA_004026885.1). Classification (NCBI taxonomy): domain Eukaryota; kingdom Metazoa; phylum Chordata; class Mammalia; order Chiroptera; family Megadermatidae; genus Lyroderma; species Lyroderma lyra. The sequence continues at coordinate 211,521 of PVJL010001702.1, read as the reverse complement.
CTAAACCTATTAATTGTAGAGCTCAAAAAACAATGCAATGGTTCATTTATTCTCTCTGTATTCTGTACGGAAGGAAAAGAAGGATTCATAGAAAAGAAAGTCACTGTAAATACATGGAGGATATACCGGGCAGCCTCTGAAACCATCTCTGAGTAACTGAAGTCCACTTTCATTTCCTAGAAGCAGATTGTGCCGGAGATCATAAAACCTAAAACTGCCCAATTAGATTTTATACCAAGCAATACAATTTAGCGGTCTGTGGTTCCCTGAACTCTGACTCACCATGAATTAAATGGTCCTGCAAATCACTACATACGAGATAACTTGCACTGTGTGCGTATATTCCTATTAATTACTTCTTCAATGTTAATGTAATTAAGAACTGGCCTGAATATGTTGGTTCCTTATTTCTACATCCTGTAAAAATTTCAAAGAAAGCTTCTTTTGAGCTTACCTGGCTTTATAAGCAGAATTTTTATATTTCTATGACTTATGTTTTAATTGGCCTGCTCATCATAGATCAAAGTTTAGTTTTAGCTATGGTTAGGTATGGCTCTGGTTAGAGAGACTTATTCTTTTCTAGAAAATTCCACATGTTTACTGTGTTGGCAGGTACCTGGGAAGAACACATCAAAAACAAACAAACAAACAAACAAACAAACAAACAAAAACAACAAAACAAATGCAACTAAGAATAAGTATGCAACTAAGAATTAGCATGCTGGTTACTTGTTATCTGCAGTCATGTAATTGCACTGTTGAATGTGATATCATGGTCTTCCAAAATCTGCAGGTGGACTAGAACACCCACACAGTTTAGATCCTTATTCAAGGTCTGAGGTAATCAAGATTATCAGTCCTCTGTGCACCAGGGCCATCCAGGTGAAGGGTGAATATTAGAGAATCCACAGAAGCAAAAATTATTCTCATCTCCAAACCATGATTTTGGTATATCTCTTTTCCTTTACCTTCTGTGAAAAGAACCTCCAAAAACTTTCAGATGAATAAACTTTAAATGGCTCAGGGAGTCTGTTTTGTTGAGATAACCTCTCCACGTTTAGAACACTATTCAATTTAACCTAAATCATTGAAGCTTCTAAAGCAACTGAAATATACAAACTCCTCTGGGAAGTTAAGTATTTCTAATTCAAATTTCAGAGTTAAAAAGAATACATAGAAGTGTGAAAGCAAAAAAATGACAATGGGGGGAAAATCCACAACATTTTGAAAAATCACTGTTTTTGTATTAAATAAATAAGCGTGACTCTGGGATCAGTCTGATTTTTTAAAAATCTTGTTTTAAACCATTCAATATAAATCATGTGAAAACACTAAAAAAGGAGCTAATAAAATTTAGAGAAGGATAATATAGACAAGATAATTTTTGGAGATTATATAAAAACTACAACCATAAATATTCAAGATGCATCCAATGGAGATTAGATAAAAACTATAAATACATGCTACAAAATAGGGGAACCTCAGAAACACTGCAGCACGTGAAAGAAGTCAGCCACGAGAGGCCACACGTCACAGGTTCCATTTATGGAAAGTGTCCGGAATAGAGACATCCACACCGACGGGAAGTAGCTTAGTGTGGCCAGGGGCTGGGGCAGCGGCAGAACAGGGAAACTCAAGAGTAAGTGCTAGCGGGTGCAGGGTTTCTGTTAAGTGTGATAAAAATGTTCTAAAACTGACTGTGGCAATGGTTGCATGACTACAAATATACTAAAGGCCATCGAATTGCACGCTTGGAATGCGCGAATTGTATAATATGCTAAATATATATCAATAAAGCTGTTAAATCTTTTTTTTAAACCCACAAAATTTACAGAGCTAATCTCTGGCTAAAAATAAGGATGAAAATCACTTTGTGTTAGGACCTCTGGTAGTAATGGTCAATAAATTTTATTTAAAAAAAACCCTCGATTAGTTACAGAAATCGCAGTCACTAACTCATTTTATTTTTTAAAGAGGAGGTGAACATCTTGTTCACTGTCGCAGGAAGGGTGAACAGTGGAGACAGTTATCTAATCGTCAGGTCAAATACCTTTCTACTCTGTCGAAAAGAGCCATGGACCTGCTGCTACAGGAAGAAGAGCTGCTCAGCATCGGCATTAAGCAGATTATCTCCTCGGTCAGATTGTCCATTTCAGATTGATCAGAAACGCTAAAGGACTGCTCACCTCTCTGGCTAGCTCTCCGTGATCCTGCACATCCGTTTGTTCACAAACACTGACCAGGATACTCACTACACATTCCAGCCTGTGTCGTGTGGACACGCCCTCCCCGTCCATATTGTTGTATTTATAAAAACAGAGATTCACCATCCAGCACACAACTGAAATAAACCTAAAGAACTCGAAGTGACTGATCTTTCACTTATGGCAGAGAACTGTGTCTAGAAAATACAAACCAAAATTAAGTAAAGCACCCATGAACAGAACCAGGAGCTGGTTTTAGCAAGTGGTCTCCCAACCAACCTAAGTCACAGGTGACGGGAAACAATTCACAGACATTCATTTCATTCCTCTCGACATTCTGCAGGCATCATCTGTTTCATTTACATGTTAGGGGACCAGGTCGTAGAGGGCCCGAGCAATGAATTTACAGTTCTGTGAAACTAAAAATTAAGGCTCCTGTCTCAACTTCATTTAACAAGAACACAATTTTTTAAACCACTCAGATCATGACTACATGTATACTTGAATTTTTTTGATGAATTGATATAAATACAATTGTAGATTTAAAAACAGATAAGAGATAGATAAGACAGGCAGAGAGAAAGATGATAGATGAATAGACAGATGATAGATAGATAGATAGATAGATAGATAGATAGATAGATAGATGTGGGGGGAAAGCATATTAAGCTTGAAATGCAAGATCAGTTGAAAGTCAAACATTCAAAGCCAGGGCTGCTCATGCCACTGACTCTTGGGGAGAAGAGATATGTGACAAAGATAGTACATGTCAAATGTACTGAGACCCATCAGTCCTCTCTTAGCCATAAGGGAATATTCACCGATGACTTAGACTAAGTCACCTGTCTGGTGATCCTAGCAGCAAATGTCAGAAAATGTTGCCCTTCACTTTACCTGTCACTGACATGGGGCTGCACTGTTTTTCTTTCTTCTCTAGAGGAAAGAGAAAGTCAACTTAGTGGAGAAGGTGGGGCTGTCACGGGAACGATGGGAAAAGAGACACGTTTTGAGAATGATGGACTGCTCCCACTGAGTCCGCATACACCCAGCTCAGAACACTTGGGACCGGTTATTATTATTCTAGCACGAGTCAGAGAGGGCTCACTCTTCCCGCTAACACGGACATGAGTTGAAAGCCTAGGACGGCCCATCCAGGGGAGACATATCAGGCTGTGCCCACACAGGGGTCTCACTGATGTATGGATGAGCACACCTTCATTGTTGTGGCCAAAGGTGCAACTAGAAAGCCAGTGGCAGAGGAAGGAGGACAGGAGTTTTCATTGTCACTGAGTTGGGTTAAATTTGCAGACATCCCTGGAGTACTAAGTGGGGAGAGAATAAAGTTCAGATTCCTCTGCATTGCAATGCAGTCTTTGGGAATTTAGAAAAGTGGGGACAATACGTAGAGGACCTATGATTTTCTATGTAGAAGGGAATAGTATAGGGACAATGCCCACACGTAAGCTTTGTCCCCTAGCAATGCCAAACAAGTAGTAGAGATAGAATTTGACTCAGAAAGAGCCCCACTGGGGGACGCATGAGCAGGAAGTGTTCCACAGAGTGTTGAAGGATGTAAATGTTTCCATTAGATACACAAATGTACCCCAGTTTGAGGGCACGAGGTGAGCGAGAGGTACCAACCAGTGAGCTGATGGGTGGCCCCACCAGAGGCTGTGTTCTCAAAATGTACTTTGTCGCCTTAGTTGGAAGGAAGAGAAGCGGGCAGAGGATGAGCGAGGGCACACGCAAGACATTGGTGTTCTGGGATAAACAACAGAGTGAGCTGACCCAGACAAGCTAGCGGCAATGGGCTGGAGGCTTTGCAGTGCATGTAAGCTAAGAGCATCGTTTCTGTAAAAGATCCCTTCACGTCATTATCCATTGCTGAGGGTCCCACCTGTTAACCACAGATTCTGCTTGCCATTTTTCTGGGCATTCTGAACAGGACAGAAAATCCTAGCTGAAAGACGCGACGATTATCCTTACTTAACATTTTAGAATGTATCTCTGCCATGTTCCAAATGTCTCATCTAGGCTTTAAAATGTAAATTAGCATCAAGTCTAGACTGAATTCTTCTTTTGAAACCAGAGCTCGCCTGTATCCAACTTTGTCTCAAATTGAAACAAATTTTAGCAACTAATAATAAGATCTTCCTCTCACCCAAGTGAAAAATATCAGTAACTTCTTTTAGCTTTATACTGGTTAATTTATGATTGAGACATGAAGTGGAAAATACAATTTTTTTTTTTTTTTTGGTTAAGAGGCTAGAAAGAAATGTGTCACCAGGCTAGCTCTAGGTACAAGCTTATTCATGATATATTTTATTATTTATGTTTGTCTACATTCTCAAATTTTTCTTTAACGAGCACAGTATATTACTTTTATAGCCAGAAAAAAAATAGTTGTTCTAAAAAGAAAAAAATATATATATTGCCACGAGCCTTTAATTTGGAAAAGGAGTAGGAATAAAACAGAAAGGAAAAATATTAAAGTGTTAACAGTAATGGGCTTCAACAGAAGAGTGAGTGAAGCCCTTTTTTTTTCTTCAACTCTTCTGTATTTTTCAAATTTTCTACAAAGAATAAATATTTTTAATTGATAAATACTTGGAGCAATGAAGGAGCTTTAGACAGAAAACATTGCCTTCTTCAATTTCAATTACCTGGAAATTAAGGGGAAAGATTGTAATTATTTAATTGGAAGAAATCTGGGTGGAAGGGTTCCGTAAAGTTTATTCCGGACAAATGGCCAGGACTCAGAAGCACCTTCCAGCCCTGGTGGCCGGCAGACCGCACGGTCACCACGCAGCGTGGATCCGAAGGCCTCCAACGAGCCTGCTCTCCAAAAGGCCCGTCCTCTCCTAAAAGGGCCCTGGCCTTTTACTGCTCTTGCCATTAGAGCCCTTTCTTCAGCTTCGAGGAGCGTGTCCTCCAAATGCCCCCTCTGGAAATATAAACGTCCTTGGGACGGGGACTCCAGCAGCCACAGGCAAATGAGAAAGGCTGAATGGGTCATGGACAGGGCACAGAGCCAGGCCCGGCTCCCAGGGCCAGGATTTTCCCTCGTAGTGGCCAAATCTTAGGTATACTCTGTGACTTCTTTTGGAATCGATGCCCTCTTTTATAAAATGAAGGGTGCACTAAGAATTCCTTGGGAGTCTTCCCATATAGAAATTCCGTCAGCCTAATGCCGCAGTTTAGATGGCTGGCACCTTGAAAAACGAAGATCTGTACTGAGGGCGTAGACAATACGATGAACACGTGTCGCAGAGGGCACTGAGGGAAAATTCAGGAGCCGGGAGTATTTCTGAGCAGTCTGGTCAGCACAAGAGCAGGACACGCTACCACAGGCTCCGAAAGGAGACAATCTCCCCGAAGAAAATCGCCGTGCCCTGTTCTGTTTTCTGTCTCAGGTTCATTTCTCATCTTAAGAGTTCATCATGTTACATGAGGTTTAAAAGTAACTATTTTCTGGAGGAGCAACTGACAGCAATCATTCCATCAGTGCTCCTACGAAATGGAGGTTTTAAAAACACACCTCCACAGGCTTGCACAGGCTTACTACCAGCCCCCGCTTCAGACAACTGACAGAACAGGACAGTGTGGGGTTCTTTTTAACCCCAAATTTATCACAAATGAGAGTGAGTGGAAAACATACGCATCAATAGGATGATTTTCCATGAGAGGAACGGAAGGGTTTAATTATTCTCCTCTGTAGGAAACAAAGAGATGTACTAACGGGGAAGGAGAAGGGTAGCACCCGTTTAAAGAGGAATGGATCAAGGACAGGAGAAACGAACCAAGTGTTTTCCGACAAAGTTATCTTATCATTTAGAAAAAGTATACATGTTCGCATTTTCAGTGCATATTATATATACTGCTACACAAGTATCTTTCTAGAGAACTCGTTCTGATCACATCAAATGGATTAACACGGCGTAACATAAATCCAGCAGCTGTTCACTATGGACCAATCTCTCTGAACAGGCATCCAGCCTCTTACTGCATAAATGGCAACAAATTGAGCCCAACGAGGAAAGCTGATCTTATTCCTAAAATCAAAAAGTTTGCTTTTACCAGGTCCCTCTTTGCATTATCAAGTTTCTTTGTTGTTTTTTTTTAATTGTTAGACCTATGAGGGTGACATTGATTAGCAAGAATTACATAGGCTCCACGAGTACAATTCTACGCTGCATCGTCTATGCGTTGCATCATGTGTTTATCACCCAGTGTGAGTTCTCTTTCCATCACCATATATCTGTCTCCCCGTCCCTCCTTTCCCACCCCCTCCCTCTTCTCCCATTAAATTATTGACTCTGTCCATGAGTCTCTGACCTTGCTTCGTCACAGCCCCACTGGCTAGACTTCTCCTCAACTAGATGAACTGAATTGTCAAAATTACTCAGTGGAAACTGAAAGCCTAAAATACATGGAGATGATTCATTCTGGAGTCCCTTGCTATTTCAGGACTCCTGGACAGAATTGCCTGCATTCGAAAGTAATAAGAGAGCCTGGCTTGACACCTTGATTTGGTAACTCAGAGAGACCCCCAGTCAGTCCCACACTGGACACATGTGAAGATACATGATGCAAAGGTGATTAGGAAGGAAAATGCCAGCACATTACTTTTGAGTTTTGTAAGCCAATTTATCACCTGTGTTTTTGACATAGCAATATTCTTAAAAGCAGATTATTAAGAATGATAGAATCATTAACATCCGTGACAAAATTTTTTAATTTTTTAATTTAAAAATAAATACTAGGGAAGCCAACAATTCCTCTGGAAGTGCAGGCTCAATAAACACCTGACCAAACAAGTCAATGTCAATCTTTAACGGTAAACAACTGACCGACCACTTAAACAATAGACTTTGAGTAGTTTTCTAGCAGTGTTGGTGAATGCAGACTGTTTTGTCCACACTGCCATCAATGTCTTCATTTGACCAAGCTAAATATTTGTAAGGAGGTAAAACAAGGCTGCGTGTCACCATGAACTGATAGGCATAAGCACTGATCCAGAGACATGGTGTGACCACCGGGGTGAGTACCAGCCCTCAGCAATTCATCAGTGAGCCACCAAACCTGTAAGCCCAAACCTCAAAGTTCACAGAACTATTTAAATGCCATACTATAATAATGGAACAACAATCTAAAGATAACAGTGCTGGAAACTTAACACACACACACACACACACACACACAATTTTCCTTTTTTCCAAGCCATCTCTATTTTTTTTTTTATGTATACCCAAAATATACCATGAGCCAAAACCTGGGATGATTTTTCTCAATATTAATAGCAATACACATTGCTAAAACCTACAGAGTGCCTGCATGTGCAAAATACTCTTCTTTCTGGTTAGTGTATAGTAGCTCACTTAACTGAAGCCAAATGCATGTCTTCAAATAACGTCATTTCGTTCAACGTTGTTTTGTTAAAATATGAATGAGATGCTATACAAACTTAACTCTTATTTATAGCATCAGTTAGCCTATGGTAAAATTGGTTTTATTATACGTCATTTCATTTAATTGTTACAGAATCTACCAAAGACATTAAGTGAAGACTTATTGAACATCTCTGATTTGTTTCAATTGGATTCTGGTGCTGAGTTGATTGTCAAGAGAAGTAGGTCAAAAGGGTCCCTTACTTTTAGCTTCAGCCTTTAAAGGATCTTAGTCTGTTCCTCTCCGAGTCATGTTTCTTCCCATATAGGCTTTGGAGTCCAAAAAATCCAGAGAATATGATACCTGGAGCCCAGGGTTCCCCTCTAGACCATATCCCTGATCCTGAGGCTTTAGACTCTGCCCACTTCTCAGACCTGAGTGTCCTCTTTCCTGGGAACCAACAGTCCTTGAATAGATGTGTTGAAATGGGTATAAAAAATTACTTATGTCATCGATTACCACACAAACCTTAACGCATGGAGATTTTGGAATCTTTTCTGATTGTCAAGAGATTTTTTTTTTTACCACCTGATTTTGCATTTGTTTCCTAAAAAGGCGAAGCTATCAGTAGTTAAGTTCCAATTAGGTAAGTTGTGTAATAAATTACACTACAGAAAGTAGCATTCAAGGAATATGGGTTTGTGATGGTGGCATATTCTTTGAGGGAAAAAAAAAGATTTTAAATTCTTAAACAATTCTTTTCAGAAAAGGGATCATCTTCCAATACCATTTAATTCTGCTTTTCAAAAACTGTGCCCAGCATTTTCAGTTAGAAGACAGAATGATTAACCAAATCTCCCATTACCTTTCGGTTCTTTGACCTCCTGCGGTAGATGGCAATATTTCATCTCTTACTTATTTCACCAGGGTCCTTCATGATTGTTTTATGACTTAATTACAGTGATTACATCATGTTTATAGATGATGCGGGCCCAGCACAGTGCAAGCTCTTCTCTCACACCCTGAATATGAGAAGAATCAATGGGTATGCTTGCTGGATACAAAACCAGCTAATGGGTTGCAGCTGTGAAGCAAGAAACTTTTCCAAGAAAATATGTAACATCGTTAGTGGAGAAGACTGTATCTCATATAGCAAGACCGAATGTCTGCTTTTCAATCCATAGACTTCAAACAGACCTACCAGTTCCCTTAGTCTCCCCTAGAAAAGGTCAGGGCGCAGAGGACAGCCTCCCTTATTTGTCCTCATCACTATGACAGATGCCAGCAACCAAATGAAAACAAACAAACAAACCAGGATACTCACTATACTGAAATACAGAAGTGGGGAAATGGGGCACTTTGCGGTTTTGTTGGTTGGTTATTTGTTTTTGTTTCTGTTATTTTGCTTTCTTGGATTTGCTTCAAACCTTGGAGGCTACCAGCTGGTTTACATAAGCACTGGCGTAGGCCACATTCAAACACAACCCCCATCCCAAGTTTGCTGGGATGACTATTCAAGCATATTTTATGTTTTTAGTTTTATTAAATTTAATGAGTTCACATTGGTTAATAAAATTAAATAGATGTCAAATGTACAATTCTATATCACCTGTATATTACATTGTGTGCTCACCACCCACAGTCAAATCTTCTTGCATTACCATATATTTGACCTTTACCCTCTTCTACAACTCTCTATCCACTTTGACTCTCTGGTAAACACTAAGCTGTTGTCTGTGCCTATGAGTTTCTGATTGACTATTTGTCTTGTTCACTAGTTGCTTTCATACATGCAGCCAACAGATACTATAAAAACAGGCTGAATTTCACTAGCTAATAGGAAAATGCAACTCAATCACAATGAGATACCACCTCACACCTGTTAGAATTGCTAATATCAACAAGACAGGGAATACCGAGTGTTGGAGAAGATGTGGAGAAAAAGGAAGTCAGGCACTGCTGGTGGGAGTGTAATTGGAAGAGCCATTACGAAAATAGTATGAAAGTTTATAAAAAAAAAACAACCTTAGAATAGAATTACTATACAACTCAGCAATCTTTCTTCTGGGTATCTACCCTCAAAGTCTGAAAACACTTATCCATAAAGATATATGTACCCCAGTGTTCATTGCAGCATTATTCACAGTGGCCAACCAAAGTGTCACTCAATAGATGATTGGATAAAGAGGCTGTGGTACATATATACAATGGAACACTACTCAGCCATAAGAAAAGATACAATACTGCCATTTGCGACATGAGTGGATCTTGAGATTATCATGCTAAGTGAAATAAGTCAGACAGAAAAAGTAGAGAACTATATGAGTTCACTTATACATGGCATATAAAACTGAAAGCTACGAAGCGCAAGTTTCTCAACTGGGAGCATTTTGCATCCCAGAAGACACGTAGCAAAGTCTGGAGACGTTTTTGTTTATCACAACTCAGGAAAGAAGGGAGGGGTGATACCGGTATCCACAGTCAACAGACTGTAACGTGCAAGACAGCTCCTCACAACAAAGAATTATCCACCCCCAAATGCCAACAGTGCCAAAGGTGAGAAACACTGTTTTAGAAGGACATGGCATGAGGAAAATGGTGCCAAATGTTCCTGACTTCGAAATTTAAACAGTTTTCTCTTTCAGGTGTTTCTACTTACACACACCAGGAAACATTTAGATTGTTTATGGAGTCAGGCTGGGACCCACAAATTGCACTTCTGGGTGGCACAGAATCGAATATAATTCTGTGTTGCTATATATCACCTTTCCCTATGGAGATCAAAATGCTTTTCAGAGAGAGTTATTCCACCAGGAGAGGAAACTGGGAGTTGGAGGGAATCCTCATTCCACGGAAGAGAGAACAGAAGGCTTAGGAAGGTTGTCATTTGTTCAAGGTTATTCAATGAATGGGGTTCAAAGCTCAGAAAACCAAGAGGGCCAGACATCAAAGAGAATTCTGAAAGAATGTAAAAGGCCAGACAAGTGCTCTCAGCTGGATGCCATCTTGGTGGCACAAATCTTTTACACATACTGAGCCACAGGTATCAAGTAAAGCAGGGTCTCCTGTGATGGACAGCCTGTGGTTTTCCCCAGAATCAGCAGCCCCAGAAGAGCCCCACACACCCTCTCTGCCAGCCAAAGAACCCTCACCTGACAAACCCAATTCCCAGGGCTATTCTCCAGATGTTTAGACTGTCAAATATTTAATGGACTGCAGACATGAGTTGGTCTGTTCATTAAAATAGTCATCATAATGAAAAAGATAGACGACATCTGCCCTTATCCACTGTCAGTCTGTCACATCTATGTTCCTCCTTCCTATCAATCACCATAATGTACATTATGTAAATACCACAGATGAAATGTCAGCCTGTGTACCTAATTGTTCTTGTGTGCCATATGGGGGAATGACTGGTAGGCCCCACTGTTCCCTTTACAACCAGCATTAATTGGCATCTTTGTTAGCTTGCCATGGAGATCCTGACTAGAATGGTTTTAAGGCCCCAGTAACCCTTTCAACGGGAGTGATTCATGCTGATTCTTACTCAATGAGAAAAAGAAATGCAGAGAAATCGCAGAAACTATGATCCTCATCTCATTTGATCAGATCTTTCATGAACATGGAGTCATTTGCTTTATTTGTTGATAGGATAAGAAAGAAATCTAAAAAACTTGGAGATGAATATTTCTGGACTTTCCTCACACACAAAAAAAAAAACAAAGAAGCCCTATAGAAAGAGGTGAGAGATACTTCCAGGTAAGTATGGAAACTGAAGTGCAGAGGTCATTTTTCTCTCCCTAATTCCTAAACTACTTTGGGGAACCTGCATTTGTTCATCTTCAGGGACAGGATCATGAAATGTCAGTGTAAGAATGGACTTTAGAAGTCACTGAATTTAGCATTCTACTGGAGCATGAATCCTATTTAAGATATCTTCAATAACAAGATTTATGTTTAATACTTTCAATGAAGAAGCATTCACTACCTTACAGGGTTCCATTTAGATGAGACTAATTTAAAAGCATAAAAGATGTAAGCCCTGAAATATCCCAGGGCACTAACCATAGTATAGACATCATTATAAAAAATTTCCTATTCACAAATACAAACTCCCTTGTCCGACTTTCTTAAAGTGAAAATGATATTGAAGCTACATTCGAGTCCCAATAGAAATAATCAACCTTCTTGTCTTATTTGCAAATATATACATATATAAATTAAATTATGTTCATCTCAGAGGATAAAGAATTTTTAATATATTCCAGATAAGGAGAAAATATTTGCCCTATCCCAATTTATGCTTTAACCTGTCCCCCACACAAAAATATGTGAATGCAATGGCGTGCCATGCACACCAACATAAAATTCAGTCCTGAAAATTCCAGAGATTTCTAGTTGGTTCCATGTTCAAAATGATCTCCATAAGCTCACTGGGGGGGGGGGGGGGGGGGGGGGGGGGG
>PVJL010001702.1:0-199366 GCA_004026885.1 Lyroderma lyra | reverse complement strand
ATATTTACTCTGCAGATAAATAACAAGAAACTACCATACTGCCCCTAGGTTTCCCCTCCTTGTTTATTTGAAAAAGTGCAAGCAATCCATTAAAGTTAAAGAGATAACATTAAGGAATGCAACTGTAATGGTTGTACAATAGATTACTCCAGCCTGTGCTTAATCTAGGGCCTAGTTTAAGAGAGGTTTTCGATTTTAATTAAAATAAAATGAACCCTAGAAGAAAATGCATCCCCTCTGGTGAGGAGTATATTCAGCTTGTTCTCTGTAATTTTGCCCATCACACTGCTGGCTATGGCTTTTTCCACAGCTCTTAAATGGTGTCTAAATTGACCAGCTCTGTTGCCAAGGAAACAGACAGAGGACAATGCTAATAGAAGCTACTTAGGACACACTGTGAAAAGCTTAGAAATAAAATTGTTTGACATGAAAGGCACCGTGTCAGCAGCCAGGCAACTCTGTGAAAGGCTGCACTGAGCAGAGAAGATGGTGACATGTCTCCCCCTACTCCTCTCGCTCAAAATCTCTCCCAGAAAATGGATTTCGTCCTAGGAGCTTGGACAGCTTTTGCTATCAGAATTGCTTTGTCTTTCTGACTCAAAGTAGAGAAAAATCTTCATGTTGGGGTTTTGAAGCACCCAAAATAGACATCACTTTATACCCGTGGAAATGAGGTGCTTTCCCCCCGCTTCTTGCTAGCAACAAAGTCCTTTCCCCTCATGAATAAATTGCAAATATTCTTCTGAATTTTCCAAGATTGTTAATTAAAATCCACTTGATTTAAGCTGCTTCTCCCATTTTGCACTCACAAACCATAAATTATGGAGGAGGTCAAAGAATGAATGGCAATTTGACATGCAGAGGCTGATTTATTGCTTCAGAAGGAGTTTTATACCAGATGTGGCAGGAGTCATAAATTAAATGCTAAATGTTATGTATTATTATGCTTTCAGGAATATAAATGTGTAGAAAATGCTATGCAGGTGGAATGATAAAAAATATGAATCTACTCTCTGGGCAATTTTAAAAGGCCCTTTAAAGCTCTCAAAAAAAAAAAAAAGTTGAAAAACCATCTAAATGAGCCCCTCGGATGCCATCTATAGCACGTCCTGGTTTATGAAAGTAGCGCTTTCTTCCAATACTCAGGACATTGGCTTGTGGTGGCCAGGGTGGGAAGAAGAGATAAAGAATTCTTTCATCTAGGAAAAAAAAAAGTGAGGGACAAAAGACCCAGAGGACTAGGCTGCTATGACATTGTGACAGGCATCCAAATAATTATTTCTCATCCACTCCCCTACAGATGACCATAATTTAATTTTTCCAACCTCATTTGAAAATACACGCATAAGCCTCTACCTCCCAATGTGTCTCATACTCTTATGGTACTCCAAATGTAAATCTATAATAAATTTTGGACATTTTATTTTATCTCATGTTAATTTGATTATTAGCCCAGCCAGAAGAACTTAGAAAGGTGAAAGGGAAATTATTTTTTGACTCCCTGACAACCAGAGAAAATTAAATATAGACTTGTTTTGGGGTGATATAAAGGAACTATTGTTAATTCTGTTAGACACCGTGCTATGTAATGCCATTTATTTTGTTTTGAAAATTCATTCTGAATCAGAGGTGAAATGACATGTCTGTGATTTGTTTTAAAATAAAGGGTTAATATCCAAAATTTATAAGAAATGCATACAACTCAAAACCAAAAATCAAAAACCTAATTAAAAAGTGGGCAGAAGACCTAAATAGACATTTCTCCAAAGAGGACATACCAATGACCAATAGACACATGAAAAGATCATGTGTTTAACATCAATAATCATCAGAGAAATGTAAATAAAAACCACAATGAGATACCACCTCACTCCGGTCAGAATGGCTCTCATCAATAAATCAGCCAACAAGTGTTGGAGAGAATGTGGAAAAAAGGGTACCCTTCTGCACTCTTGGTAGGACTGCAAATTCATCCAACCACTATGGAAAACAGTATGGAGGTTCCTTAAAAAATTAAAAATGGAACTACCTTATGATCCAGCAATTCCACTTCTGAGTACTTATCCAAAGGAATCCAAAACACTAATTTGAAAAAATATATGCATCTCTATGTTTATTGCAGCATTATTCACAATAGCCAAGATATGGAAACAACCTAAATGCCCATCAATTAATGATTGGATAAAGAAACTGTGGTACATTACACAATGAAGTATTATTTGGCTATAAAGAAGAATAAAATCTTAACTTTTGTAACAACGTGGATGGAACTAGAAGATACCATGCTAAGTGAAATAAGTCAGACTGAGAAAGACAAATACCATATAATCTCACTTATATGTGGAATCTAAAGAATAGAATAAATGAACAATCAAAATAGAAAAAAATTTTGGGACACAGACAATAATTTAGTAGTTGCCAGAGGGAAAGGGGGGCTGGAGGGAGGAAGGAAGGAGGGGGATTCAAATATATGGTGATAGAAAAAGAAATGACTCTGGGTGGTGAGAACACAATGCAACACAGAGACAGTAAAGAACTGTATACCCGGAACCTACGTAATTTTACTAATCATTGTCACTTCAATACATTTAATTTTAAAAATTAAAAAAAAAAATAGCCCAGCAAAACAAACAAAAAGGTAGGTAGAAGAATATATAAAACAAATAGGCAAAATATTAATAGTTTTTGAAGCTGGTAGTTTTTGATGAGCACACAGAATTTCTCTGAAATTTGCTTTCTTTTTATATGTATTACTCGGATATTTTCATAGTGAAATGTTTTCTAAAATTCTGAAAAAAATTATTTCTGAGAATTCTGACCTGGAGATATATATATATATATATATATATATATATATATATATATATATATATATATATTTTTTTTTTTTTTTTTTTTTTTTTTTTTTTTTTTTTTTTTTTTTTTTTTTTTTTTTTTTTTTTTGCTTTTTGGTATGTGGGTAGCTCCCTGACTGGGAATCGAACCCAGGCCACAACGCTGACAGTGCCAACGCCGAAGCCTTAAGCCACTATACCATCAGGGGACTCCCCATATTTTTATTAAGTGCAACCACAAAATAAATACGTTTTCAGGTATGCAAGACATCCAATAACTCATCTTTCATAATAGTTTTCTACCTTTCTCATGAAGCTACTGGAGGATATACTCAACCAAAATGAGGTAATAAATCAATAAAGAGAAAGACCGTGGATCCAGGAAACATGGGATTCAATACATAAAAAAGGCAAAAGTGGAAATGAAGGAGGTGAAGTAAAATTTCTAAATGACACTAGAGAGAAATTAATTCAGATGAGGACCTGCCACGGGCTCTAGAAAATGTTTCTTCCAGAAGACGAAGTGAAAGAACACCAGATGTGAAAGGACACACCTAGCACAGCCTCACATATTGGTGTGGGAGAGTTTGGAATAGAATTAGTGCTGAATCCAAAGAAAATTAACCAAATGTATTTTTAAGATAATCCAAATCTATATATATATTTTTAAAAATATGATACAGGTTTGCAAAAATAATCAAAGTATATTATATGGCTCCACCAAAAATAGTTCTAAGATAGTTATGATAATGTAAGTACAGAAGATTAATCTATCTAAAATTATGATGAAACTATATCGATAGGCAGGGAAAACAGGAAAGATGCATGTATAGGATGGGACTAGTGGCATATGTATAAAATACAACTAAATGCTCATCTTCCAGAGTACAAAGTCGATAGATAATTTTAAAAGCAAAAAGTCAAGAAGTAGCAAAAATATCATGTCAAATAGAATTATGCAAGTAAATACAAAATGGGGGTTCCTCTAGGAATATGGGAAAGGGAGAGGTGCAACATAGATATGCTGGTTTTATCAATAAGCAATGTATAAATATTTGACTCTTTTAGTGGTGTACATGTATGTAACTTGATTTAAAAAAACTTAAAGAACTTATTTAAAAGAGTAATAGAAACCTGTTACTTAGAGATATGGAGGTCAGTACCAAAATAATCAACTAAAAAAGTTAGAAGAATCTCAGAGGAATAAGAAACGTGTAAGTTTAGTTTGGATAAAATAATGCAAATTAAATAATAAAAATACTAATGAGTCCTTCTGGAGACACCTTGGTCTGATCAAGTAAAAACAAATCTGATCAGGAGAGAAAAGGTTTTATCCTATTTCAGTGTAACAGTGCAAGCTAATTATTCCTACAACTGAAGGAACGCTTTCCCCTTCTGGGAGAGTCTTGCTATTCCAATTAGACATATATTCACTAACAGGCCCATAAATATTTCTAATTAGGCTGTTTGCTTTCATTTTATGAGACTGTTTCCAAATTAGCACCCACATTCTATAGAAATACAAGGAGAATCTGAGAAGAGTGTAATTTCCCTCTTGAGGAAGAAAGAAGGACAACAGATCTCATGTCCAAAAAGACTGCTTATTAGGTTCAAGCCATTTATAGCGTATGTTATTCAGAGAAACATGCTTGTCAAACTTGGATAAAAGGCTAAAAGTGAGTAGCAGTTTCAACCAATTATTTTCAGGTCTTCAAGCAAACATGATAGAAGGGTGTGCAAGCAAAGCATTAGGAGAGAAATAGCATGGTGTTCACAGCCCAGCTTCCTCAGGCTGTGATTTCATCTGGCCTTCCCCATTGAAGAAAATCCACAGGGAGCTTTGCCATGACACAAGAATGGTCCCAGAAATCAAGGATTCAGAAGTGCATCAGAGCCTCGAGTCAGATGAAGTTACCATCAGTCACATTTGACCTGACAGGATATATGCTCCATCTATTAATAGAAATGCCTATAACCTATAACCAGAAGGGGAAAAGATTCCTTTGGTTGTAGGAATAATTAGCTTGCACTACTACATTGAAATAAAATAAAAACTTTTCTCTCCTGATCAGATTCATTTTTACTTGATCAGACCAAGGTGTCTCCAGAAGGACTCATTAGTATTTTTATTATTTAATTTGCATTATTTTATCAAAGCTAGACTTGCACATTTCTTATTCCTCTGAGATACTCACTTCTAACTTTTTTAGTTGATTATTTTGGTACTGACCTCCATATTTCTAAATAACAGATTTCTATTACTCTTTTAAATAAGTTTTTTTAAATCAAATTATATACAAGTATACAGTAAAAAGAATCAGATATTTATACATGGCTAATTATTAATATTAATAATAAAACAAGTTACTCTCATCATTTTCATCAATATCATCATCACAATTTTAGAACACTGCTGAAACAATATGACTTAAGAACAGTTTAAAAATTTTGACTCTACAGGAGGTAAATAGGGGGAAATAATTTGAGACATGAGTCAAAATAAAGATAAATAATAGCTTTGAAATGGCATATAATTGCTGAAAAACAGTAACTGCATTTTTACTAAGTGCTAACTCCATTTTTATACAGGCACTGTGCTTATTAGTTTACACACATTATCTTTAACAGTTACAATTCTGAAGACATTATATTATTAGCCCCCATGAGGCTCTGAGGCTTAGAGAGACGCTGTGATTTCTACAGGGTCCCGTGGATGGTAACTGCTGGCACCTGGGTTGAGCTGAGCCTCTCTGTCTGGTCCAAGGCCCTTCCCACCTTACAGTTCTGCCTCTCTTCTGCTTCAATTGCATATTATTAATAATTTTTCTCATGAACTCTTACAAACATCATTATATTATAGTCACATAGCCTTATATACAGGAAGGGCTTATTACTCCCAATTTACAGCAAAGAAATTTTGACTTTGGGAGGCTGGCAAATTAGTCCAAGACCATACAGCCAGTAAGAAAGCTGGGATTCTACTACAGAGGCTGCAGGGGTTTTGTTTATTTGTTTGCTTTTAAATTTAGTTAGTTAGTTAGTTAGTTAAATTTATTGGGGTTCCAGGTGTACAATTCTACAATGCATCGTCTATGTGTTGTATTATGTGTTCACCACCGAGTCAGTTCTCCTCCCATCACTGTATATTTGAGTCCACACTCCCCCACCCACCCCTCACCCCCGTTACCCTCAGGGAACCACTAAATTATTGACTGTATCCATGAGTTTTTGTTTCTTTGTTGCTTTCAGTTTTCTATTTTTAAAAAAGTCAAGAACCATATGGTTTCACTCATATGTGGAATAGGAAACCGAATGCCGTTCTTATCCATTACTTTTATCCATCACACTGTCAAGCCTATCCCTGTGTGGAAATTCTAAAATGAACCCTTTTTGGGTTTAAAACAAGGGGACCGTATATAACTTCTCCAAACAAGGAAACATTTGAGGTGAAAGGAGATGATACGTATAATCCTGAGCAACAGGTATAAAACAGCCTATCCCAGGCAAACCAGGGACCTACAGGGTCATTCTGTCCAGAGAAAGGCCCTGTCACTACTCCCATGGAATCATTCTTCCTTGACAGAGTGGGGAAAATAATTTATATTTGCCTCAATTTAATGGCTCTGTGTAACACTTTGTCTTTGAAGAAGCAATGCATGTCTCATGCTTTATCTGCTTTAAAAGTTTAATGGTTTACCACTTTCCAGAATAGGGGTCAACAAATAACGGGCCATTGACCACATTCTGCCCACTTGCCATTCGTTTTTCTTAATAAAGTTTTATTAGAACACAACCATGACATGTGTTTATACATTGTGGCTACTTTTGCACTGCAGCAGCAAAAGCGAGTAGCTGCAACCAAGACTACATGGCCCGCAAAGCCTAAAATGGTTACTATCTGGCTTTTCAGAGAACATGCTTGTCTACTCCTATTTAGAAAAAAAAAATCTGAAACACTTGAGCTAACACATGGGACTCCATGACCTGGCCCTGCTTCTCACCTCTCCACACTCCACTCGGAACTGTGTCCTCATTCTCAGCACCTGCCAGCTAGTGTAGCAGTTCTTTGCACACTCTGTAGCTGGAGTGCCCAAATTCCCACCCATTCCTTCTGAAAAATACTGTTCACGATTGTTGTGAGGATAAAGTGTCGTGAGGATTCAGCACTTAGAAGAATGCCTGATAACACAGGAAGCATTCAGTTAATGTACTATTATTAGTGCTATTATTATTGTCCTAGTCTTACTTTTTGCAGCATAATCTTAAATAAGTCATCTAACTTCACTTATTTTTTTATTTTGCCATCCATTAAAAAAAGTGTTAGTAAACTGTAAATTTAATGGTTCAGGATATTCCATCATTATTTGTTCACCCAACCCAAACCCTGATTTCTCACATAAAAGATAAACCAAGCAGCTAAAAGCAGAGTAACTCCTGACACCCCAACAGTAGCACGAAGGGTGGCACCTGGAAACATCGGAGTGACCTCCTTTACAAACTCTTTAAACATCTTCATCATTCATTGAATCCTAGACTTATGAATGGTTAATTACCATCTTGTTTTACACTAATTCCCACTTTTCTTTCTATATTTGTACGATTGTATTAGTCATCAAATTTACTGATAGCAGGGAGAAAGAACACATGTTAAAAACACTACCACGCACCCCAAATGGAGCTTTAATTTTAGGCTGGCCTCTTCTTTAGAGCTCTTCTCAGGGTTTCCTGCAGTGTGGCTAATACCAGAGTGTCCAGCCTGCTGCTTTCTTACAGATGCATGAACTGGCAATGGAAGCACTCAGCAGAAGAAAAAGGTTCCTCAAAAGGGCTTACTGAAAAAAGGGCTAGAAAATCTTCATAGGAGGTCATATCACACAAATGTTTATTCTAAACTGGTTTTCAGCACCAAACATCTAATACTTAATTTTGTAGTTGATGACACTAAGCCCTAAATATATGGAGATGTGTTCAAAACCACAATCTCATTTTATGCTGAGTTCAACTGTCCAATTGCAAATCCAGTCCTTGTCAATATGTGTTTTGGAGCTGACATGGATGAAACCACCTTCTCATGCCCAGAATTTCAGACTGCTGACAAAAAATATTTTAAAAGAAAAAACTTTGTTATATTTTAGAACTCAAAATGAGAAACATGAAATCCTCAAGGGCCAGAAATGAAGAGGGAATGCAACTCAAAGTACAAACGGGAAATTAATGCACAAATGACTCTCAGGGGCATCAAGTGAGACAGAGGCTCTAAGGTCCCCTCAGGAGAGACAGGATGTTTTGGTTGCAGATTCTGTAAGCCTGGCAACTTGGAACTAAAGTACTAGAGGTAATCACAGTCTCCGAAACGGGGACCAGAAAGGGACACTTGCGGCCGCCTGAATAGAGGCAGTTACATAAATGTTTTCCAATAATTACCTTTGCCATGCATTTGTGTGTCAAATATGTATCACCTTCATAGTACGATTCCAAGTTCAGAATTTAACAGGAAAATTTATCACATTCCTGAAGTCTGTGAGGTCTTCCCACAGAAGGAAAATGTTCAACTGCCCCATAGGAATACTTTCAGAGAACTTGGACTTCTTATGCAAACAATCATGTGTTTAGAGTAAACTGTTACAAACAATCATGAAAAGAGTCAACTAATACAACAACTTATACCTCAAAAAAAAAAACTATTAGAAATAATAGGACATTCTTAGAGAGAATGTAAAGAAGCATAGTTAAAATATTCAAAGGTATATAAGCAGGAACAAAGATAATAAGGCAAAAATAGAAAAAGTTTCTAAAGGATACAGTGATTTGATTAAAGCAAAATGCAAAACATAAATTACAGTGATGAGAAAGATGGCCATTGAAATAAAAATTCATTGGATGGACAGCATAATAGATACAGCAGAAGAAAGGATGTATCTTTAAGAAAATAAATCTAATAAAATTCCCCAGAAAACAATATTGTTAAAAAGGAAAGAGAAGTTAAAAGACATGAATGTAGAAAGGATACTGTTCAATAAATGTCTGATAGGAGAAGAAAGAATGGGGAAGAGGCTATATTTAAGGAGAAAATGACATAATTTTCCAAAATTTAAGAAAGGTATGAATCCTCAGTATGAATGAGCATATTAAGTAAAGAGTAGAATAAATAAAACAAATCTATACCTAGAAACAAAGTATCAATTCACAAACATCAAAGAGATGACCTTAAAATTTAGACGGAATCAATAACTTCCTGAAAGAATATGAATAATCAAATATCACTTCTATCGAATTGGAAAATTCAAACCTATCAATTACGATGGAAACAAATCAAGAAAATTATCAAGAAACTGCTCCCCGTAAAACTTTATCAGGCATAATAAATTTCAAAGGGGATTTCTACCAGACTTTCAAGAAATAATAGTTCCAATTTTTAAACTTTGCTAGAAAATTGAAAAATAAAATTTTCAAAATTTCTTTTATGAATTTAGCATAACAACAAGAACTATCAGAAAGAATAAAAATTACAAAAATTACCATTTATAGATATTGAAGCAAAATTATCTAAGAAAGTATTAGAGAATAGAATGAAACAGGACATTTAAAAGATCAACTCAGAAATGTGAGAATGCTTCATTCTTAGAAAGCCTATTAATAAAAACTTTACATTAATAGATTTAAAGAGATGAGTCACATGATTACCTCCACAGATGATAAGAACACACACACACACACACACACATACACACACACACACACACACACTCACACCACCACCACCACCACCATGACCACCACCAGAAACAAAAATTGAGAAAAATGTAGAATAATTGGATATTAAAATGTATTTTCAAACTACAGAAAATAAAACTATGATATTTTACCTGAATTCATGCACATGCATTTGGAAGTACTGCTACATATGTGGTGAGATGAATAGAACAGAATAGAAAGGGCATTAGTAGGTCCAAATATGAATGTAGTCTATAATATGATATTATAGATCATTAGGGTAAAGATGGATTATTCTATAAATGGTGTTTTGACCAATGGGAAGATAACTGAAAAAAAATATGTTGGATTCTCTACTTCACCACATTTACCAAAATAAAATTGTGAAGGCTCAAAGATTTTCTTTTCCATTTAATATTTTTGGACCACAGTTGACCACAGGTAACTCAAACTACAGAAAGCAAAACCACTTATCTGTGGGGACGACTGTATAGCCATCCACTTCCTCACATATTTGACATTATGAATCTTTTTAAAAATTGCCATTATAGTGAATAAAAAACAGGACAAAACCTTATTGGTTTGATTTGAAAAATTATGAAGGAGTTTGTTCCTCTTGTTTTATGCGTATAGGCCATTATTTTTCTTATTTGTAATGGCTCAAAGATTTAATTGTAAGAAACAAAACTATATCACAAGCATAAGAAGAGTGATTAAGGTTTTTCTGAGTATGATACAAAACCCAGAAGCCATAAGGGAAGAATAAATTTGATATTTCATAAACATACACATTTTTTTTCCTAAAAGGTAAGTACTATAATTAAAAGGACATAGGAAACAGTGGAGGGCAAGAAGAAAGGGGGAAGCCAAAGTGTCTAAATTGTCTAAAGAATATAACACAAGGGACCAATTTCTTTAATATATAAAGATCTCTTTTAAAAAATCTTTATGGAAATGATTTGAATAAATGTTCATGAAAAGAAAATGCAAATGTTCTGATCATATGGAAAGATGCTAAATATCAGTCACATTCATAGAAATGCAAATAAAAATGATGATACACTGCTTTCCATCTATTATGGTGTCAACAATTAAAATGTTTTACAATAACCTTGGATGCAAATGTAATTTGATAAACCTCGAAAAAAATTTGGCAGTATTTATCAGAAATTTAAGCACAAAAGTATATTGGCTTACATGTTATAATTTTCTTTTATTTGCTAGCATTTGTTGAGTGCTTAATTTGTGTGAATTGACATATATGATTGTTACCCTATTTTGCAAATTTAAAAAGTGAAAAGATTGTCCTAAAACATGAACAACTCTGCAAAACAGCTCAGAAACAGAGAAAGCACCAAGACTTCATTAAAGAAGCAGATAAAAAGTACATTTCAAGAAATAAGACACAGAAAGACAAATACTGCACAATCTCACTAATATGTTGAATCTAAAATAGTCAAATTCAGAGAAGCAGAGAATAGAGCAGAGGATGCCTGAGTATAGAGTTTCAGCTTTGCAAGATAAAAAGGGTTCTAAAGATCTAATGTACAACAATGTGACTGTAATAATACTGTATTGTATAACTGATTTTGCTAAGAGGGTAGATCCTTAGTGTTCTCACCACAAAAAAAAAAAAAGAAAAAGAAAAGAAAAAGAAAAAGAAAGAAAGAAAAATAAATTTTAAAAAAGTAGCTATGTGAGATGATGGATGTGTTAATTACCTTGCTTTGGCTATTATTTCCCAATATATACCAAGTTACCAGGGTATACACTTCAAATATATACAATTTTCAATTGTCAGTTACATTTCAATAAAGCTAGGACAAAAACAAAGAAGAGAAGAAGTCTCTGCAATGGACAGAGATAGGACTGCTTACACATACAAAACAGCCTAAGGCAGAAGGGTAACAATAATAGAAGTGGTAATAATAGCTAGTACCTATTAGATGCTTATTAGGTGCCAATTTCTTTATTAAACATTTATATGCGTTATCATCTTCTTAAAAACTCTATGAAGTACATGCTATCATGAGAAATGTTTTGACAAATCAAAATGCAGAGGCTTAGAGAAGTGGAGTGGTTTCAAATTCTCCCAGCTGATAGCATTGGAATCCAGGTGAATGTGCTTTCAGAGTTGGAGCAGGTAACCGTTATGCAACAATGCCACAGACAGCAAAACTCTCGTGTGAATCCCGAATCACGAGAGAATCAGCCAATGACCTTTGTCTGTTCTGGGGTTAAGTAGGAAAAACGATGTATCAGAAGATGTGCTTGCTTTCTCTAGTTTTGAAGTTGGACTAAATATTATCGTTTATTAAATGTGTTAATTGGAGTATTCATATTAAAGATTTACTTGGGCAGATTTCCCAAAGCAGCTCAGCTTTGGGGAGGGCACAATTTTAGGTATTGCTTCTACCTATAACAGTTTTAATGTCATGGTCACGAAGTGGGCTATTCTTTTCTTTTGACAGATAAGTTATACAGAGATTCAAAGAAATTTGGTAATTCATTCAAAATTACAAAGTCAGCAGTATTTAAACTCAGGTCTTTTGTAAGATGGATATATTCTGGGATGTTAGCAGTGGTCCCTTCGTGGGTATAAGACCATCTTGTGACGCCAAAGCAACCAACCCTTACCTTGCTTCAAAAATGTAATATAAACTCGCCACGTATCACTTCAAAAGTTGGGTTTTTCTACCCTGATATGGTTAACTGTTGACCCAATTAGCATGAAGTCAAAGTAAAAAGACATTAAACCATATGTATAAAGGTCCCACAAGCAAATCAGGTTTTATAACACAAAGCCCAGTGTTCTGCCCAGACCACTCACTTGTGCTGTAGAGATTTCCTATTGCACCTGACATTCGAAGACAGAGGTAGGCAAATGCTCTCATTTGCTTAATTGTCCTGGTTTTATCTTGTGCTTAATTTTCCAGCTAAATATTTTTATAAATAAACATCTCTCCAGAATTATAGTTACTGAAATTACATAAATCTTTCCAGTGGAAGCAGGGCCGGCTTGCTGAAGAGCCCTTCTAATCCTCCTGCTTTTTTTTTTTTTTTTTTTTTAAATGTGGCTCCTGATGTTACACAAAAGCCGCAGCTTGACTCACCTTTATAAAAATTACACCCTCTAGGCAGGAAAAATTGGATTAGGAACTCATGATCTCAGTCTCTCTTTTCAGTGCCAGTTAATTCTATAATCTCATCATTTTTTCTTCTTTTCCCTGAATTTGGGGGGAAACACAAAAAGAAAATAGGAAAGAGAGAGGAAACCAACCATACCTTGATTTTTCTGAGTAAATTGAACAAAAGCAATGTCATAGATTGGGTTATATCTTATTAAAGAGACTATCCAGAGTACTAACACAGCCTATGAGGAAGCTAAAAACCTGAGTATTGAACCAGATAGAATTTTATCTCTGAAGTGGATGCAGAGCTACAAACAGCCAAAGAGTATCAGAACACGAGTACCAACAGCTTTATCATTACAGCACACAGATGGGTCCCCTCTCCTCCCCTCCCCCTCCCCCACCACCAAAATAACCAACATCGTGAGTTATTTGGTTATAATTCTGTGGATTGATTCACTATATTTAAAATTATATAAAAATCAATTTTAAATGTATTGTTTTTATCATTCTACGTCAACTACTTGAAAAGGAATTTTGCAGATAACAACACAACCGGCTCCTGAGCCACTTTCTTGCTCGAGCCTGCTCCCACCTCTTTGGAGTATACTTCCCCTCAATAAACTATCTTTTTGTTTCACCACTTTAAAAAAACAAAAAACAAAAACAAACAAACAAACAAACAAAAACACAACCCCTACATCCTTTTTGTGTCCTTGGTTTTCTTCACCCCCTAAATCAGTTTGCCGTAGTCCAGAAGTGAAGCGACAGTGTGTACTCACTATTGTATCCTGAGTAGTAAACAATACAGTGAGTTTTTACGGAACACCACCAGGCTGTATCACACTTGCCTACCTTAGGAAGGGGAACGCGCAGTGGGGTGTGCGGGGGCAAGGGAGATGGAGATGAGTTGTGGGGCTCCCCCAATGAACACCTAAGTGTGAGTATATAATTGGGTTTGTTATCCTCAACTCGTAGCCTGGTAGTAGTGCTTCTACTATTCAAAAAATAGCTGCTGACAATGCACAACCACCTCTACCAGCCCCCTCCACAATGCATTCGTGTGTGTTCTGAGGTTCACGCCCCAGTTCCAAATTCTGTGTCTGTCAGCTCTGGGTAAAATGCCCTCACAACACAACTACTCTGGACGGCCCCAGACGCTCACAGTTAACTAGAACAACTTCCATATGACCTGATACTTACAAATCAGATCTCATCCTCTTTGGAGAGACTGACCTTTGCATTTTCAGGAATATTCTTAATTCTAACAAAATTGAAACCAGTGATATTTATATAGACTAAATTTGGGAAAGTATCTCAAACACAAAGTTAAGTATTTCCTTCTTCTTGATAGAGTCGGACTCGTTCTGTTTCAAATATAAACCCCAAATTTTACATTTATGGGTACCTGGAAAGCATCAAAAATTACTTCTTCCTCAGTTTGAATAAGATCATCATTAATTTTCAGTATCCTAACAAAATTAACAAACTTCCCTTTATTTCGAACTTTTTTCCCAGAGTGTTTCCTAGGAGAGCATGACACTTCTGTATCTCTTTAAAAATTGTTTTTTAGATTATTTCTGCATTTGAACAACAGGGCAGAATTTTAACCAGGCCCCATCCAGCATGGACGAATGTTAAGAAAAACAGGTGATGTTTGCTGTTGAGTCCTGTTGGTCTGGCTCATCAGTGCCCTTAGAGAGTTGAAGGTCCCGCCTTGAGGCAGGGAATTGGTTTGAGGGTAGCCTTTGGCATGCATCCCAGGCCCCAGTGTCTTATCATCTATCTATTAATTATCTCTGAATTACATTGGCTGACAAAGTTTAACAGTGCTCAGGAGTGTTTATGTTTCAATAAGAGGTGAAGGAATGTTGCCTCACCCAAATAAACCACCTAAATCATGTTTTAAATTTTAGGTGTTCTAAAGCACGAACACCAAGAAAGTTCTTGTTAAAATTTCCATGTGAAAACCACAGGAACGGTCAATTTATCTTCGTCTACCAAGAGAGGCAGTTCTTTCTTCTATTCTAACTTTTTGTAAACACATACTTGCTATTCTTGTAGTGTCTACACCTTACTGGGTATTGAGGATACAAGTTGAAGAAGTCAACAGTGAAGGACTTAGGAAAACACCCGCCGCAGGTCTTTTAAGTGAGAAAGGTCCTCTACTCAAAGGCCTGGTCATTCTGATAGCCTTCCATTGATACTAGAAATAAACTACTACATTTTATCCACCAGCTTTTGAAAATAGTGACCTGACAGCCACTTGCTAGCAACATTGCTCACTTGGTCCTAAAAATGAACTTATTTGATACATTTTGGTTTCCCAGCTTCCCCGAAAAGCAGATTGTGTCCGAGGCTACAAATGTATCATCCTAACAACATATCAGCTTTATCAGCAGGTGTTTAATTTTTTCTTAGTCAAAAAAGAAAAAAAAAAAAGGCAATCCTGGATCATCTTACTCTTTGCGAGTGAGTGACGCAGCAAGAAAAGCCTTTCTCACCCCTTGTTCCCCAGGCCACCCACACCTTGTCACCCCTCTCAACCTCGTGTATTAAAGCCACTTAAGATACCCTGTACAAGCAGCTCAAGCATTTAAGACCTTCATGATTCTGATGAAGTAAAACTTCTGCTTTAAAGGGCTTTTCCTGTCCCTTTCCTGCTCTCTCTGGAAGATCCAGCTTACACTTTAAATTTGACGTCAAATGTCACCTTCTCCATGAGATTGTTTCTGACCCCCCCTCCCCCAACACACACACATTCTAGCAGAATCTACCAAATAGCAAGGGCTCGGAAGTACATGATTTCACACAGCATGGACCCACTATTAGCCTAAACTGGCATACAAAGGTATCTGGGTGTTTCTAAACTTGTGGGCAAGATTTGCATGTAGATTTTAAACTGAAGGGGTTTCTTTAATTGTCTGCTTTGTTTCATTTTGATGTTATATTTTGGTCTAGCATTTTGTTTGAGATTCATAAAAGAAGCAAGTTTGCACATATCCCTGACAGGAGACGATGGGGAGAGTAAATGAAACTTGGAATCTGAGTATTTGCTTGAGTTTCATAAACAAAGCTCAAGAAAATTATCCCTGAGCCTGTCACAAGACAAACTGCAGGTGAGATCTAAGGGAACAATATTCACGAGGGCCATATTAGTTAGGGTGGCTGATTATGGAAATACAAAGTAATTGCTGCTACCTAAGTATGAATCCTACCACATATACATCCTCAAAAAAAAACTATATACAGATTAAATATGAGGTTCATACAAATATCATATATTGATGATGCCACATACATAGAAAATAAAAATTACCATAATTTCAAAGTGTCCATATTTAGAAAACTAAGTACCAATTTCCAGCAAAGCTTTGTCTAAAGCTTCCACCACAGCCTATTCAGAAGTAAAGTGGGGAGAGGAACAGAGAGAGAGAAAGAAGAATATCTATAAAAAAGTGTGCAGAAGACATAAGAGGGAATGATTAAGCTACAACCTCCCTAAATTATATTACTCTGACAGAGAGTACTGGAGGATCAGGGCACTAACTGCACCGAGGGGACTTCAAATTGGAGGCAGTTCTTAAGGAGAGTCTTGAAATGTTCTGGAGGAAAAGAGAACAAAAAGGAAGAAAAAAGACTGGGGAACGAAAAACAATAAAGAAGGTTACATCAAGATCCTTCTATACAACATTTTAAAAGGGAAAAAAAAAAGAAAGACACACACAAACTCTACACTTTATGCCCCCTCTGCCACGCCCCCATGTCCCCATTAAAGAACCTGCAATCTTCTACTCTGACAGAAGATGGCAACCTTGGACAAGAAATCTGGGAAACCATTCACCCACACTAAGCCCATCAGTTATATAGAAATGTGCAGTTTTCTTCTATATCAGGCATCTATAAAAAGAAAACAAAAATATTAAAACTAAAATTTTCAGCTTATAACATTTTCTCAAATAAATATTCAAAGTTAAAGAAAACTGTAACACAATATAAACAACACTGAATTATTATCCTCAAACTTCTGGAGATTCAGAAATGTACTTAAATTTAAAAGTCTAAAATCTAAGAACCAAAATGGATAAAGGATAAAACAAGAAGCTATGAAAAAAAGAGTGGTTGTTTTCAGGAACGAAATAGAAGAAGGCAATGTCATCTTATAATCTGAGCTCAATTATATCGTGTCTATATAACATTCAAAATAGATGTGGATGAAAATTTAATGATGAACATTGAAGAAAAGTAGCAAAATAACAAAGAAAATGTTTAAAAACAGAAAAAAGGAGTCAGAGAGAAATTGGTTGAAATGAAAAATACAATGAAAAGTCAACATAGGTATAAGTGGAGACCCTACAGAAGAAAAACAATGTATTGAAACAGATTATTTTAGACTATAATTCAAAAAACTTGGCAAAAATAAAAGAAGACCCAAATCTACATAGTAGCCAACGAATTACTGGGAAAACTGATTTAGGATGATCCATTCTAAAACTTATCCTAGCAAAACTATTCAAATGTTGGAATAAAAAATTCCTCAAGTTCTCCAGAAATAATTAATTTATAAGACCAATAGAATTTAACGCACCATATTTGTCAAAACCAATATATGCAAAGCACAGCAAGAATGAAGTGGCATTTGTAGGAAGATTAAGAAAGTGGACACCAATAATTTTATATTCAACTATGCTATATTTTAAGAATCAAAACTATAGAATTGGAATTTAAATTTAAGCAAGA
Organism: Lyroderma lyra; assembly: GCA_004026885.1. Taxonomy (NCBI): domain Eukaryota; kingdom Metazoa; phylum Chordata; class Mammalia; order Chiroptera; family Megadermatidae; genus Lyroderma; species Lyroderma lyra. The sequence continues at coordinate 181,947 of PVJL010001702.1, read as the reverse complement.
ACTCAAGGAATGCTATATCCATGAGCGCTTCTTAAAGACGTGTTTCATTCAACCAAGAAAGGACTGAAGAAATCTAGTCCAAAGTCTTTAGATTTCTAAAGAATAAATAATGAATATACTGAATATCAGACTCTGATTACATTAGAGGAAAATTCACAGCCTAAAATACTTCCACCAATAAGAATAAAATAAAATATATAAATTAATTACATTGGTAAAAGGACAGTATAGATTTAATATTAGATTCAATAATAAAAATAGAAATAAGGATTACAAAATAATATAAATGATATGTTATCAAAAACTAAAATTTTGCAATTGTTATTTTTAGAAAGTAAAAGCATAGGGAGATAAAGAAGAGTAGAAAATGGTCATGGATTCTATCAATACGTGCAAGTCAAAGGATACCACTTAAGACGCACAAGCCACAAATTAAAAGTTAAATGAAACAGGGAACCAGAGGTTTTTTGTGTTTTTTTTAAGTTTAAGAAAAGTATAAGTACAAAGATAACTAGAAATACAAGGTTTTCTAAATTTCAAAAGGAACTTTAGAAAATAAACAGAAAAATTATAAAGACAATAGACATACCAAATAATATGACAGTCAATAAAATGGAATGATCTGAACTTATCTACTAAAAAATAAGAATTTTCTACTTGGCTAATAAAGAAAACCCAAGCTGTACTGATTACAGAGACACACACCCAAAGCAAATTCAATAACACAAAACTTATAAGGATGGACAAAGGTATACCAGGCAAGTAAACACAATTAGAAAGCAAAGTCTCTAGTCTGAATATCACATAAAATAGAATTCCATGAAAAAGCATTAACATACACTTTTTACGACTAAAAGCCACAATTCATCTTGAAGATAAAACATTTATGAATATTGACATATTCATATATAACACCTTTTAAAGCAATCACTTTTGTAAAACAAAAGCTACAAGAGATGTCGACATATAAAGAAACATATGAATAACAGAAGACTTTATCACATTATTCTTAGTACAAGACAAATCAAGTAGACAAAAATAAATAAATAAGGATATAGCACCAAAAAACAGAATCAATAACATAAATCTTATGGATATATATGGACCTTTATATTAATAAAAAAATACAACTTTATCTAAAGTGTACATAGAACATGCCTAAAAATTGTCATATATAAATTAAAAAGAAAGCATAAGTAAGTTCATAAAGTATTATGAAAAGACTGCAATCAGACTACACTGAAATAAAGTTAGAAATTAAAAACAAAACATATTTAAATGTCTGTCATTTGGAATTTTTAAATTAATTTTCTATTGAATAACTCTTGGTTAAAAGTAGAAATAAAAACTAAAATTACAGAATTTCTAAAGAATAATTTTGTAGCAAATAAAAAGATGAAAATAACATAAATTTCCAATTTAAAAAGGTAAAGGACAAAATAAAACAAAACTAATTATAGAAAACAATCAACATGACAGTAGAAATTAAATAGCTAAACTGTAATAACATAGTCTTATATAATATAAAGTATAATGTTATTTCTCTTAATTTAATAAAATAAACAACTACTAACTAACTTAAGAAAGGCAACAGGAAGAAAACACAAATATATTAATACAAATTAAATAATTACAAAAGAGAAATAAACTTTGAAACAAAAGAAACTTAAAAAATCATAAAGTACTACTGTGTAGAGCTCTGTACAAATAAATTCACAAAACTCAGTGAAATAGATAATATTCTAGAACAGTGCAGTGTACCAAAATGGAACTCACTGAGTATAGAAAATATTAATTACCATCTCAATTTCCACCAAAGATACAGAAGAAATTATTTTAAAACTCTCATAGAACCACCGGACATAAACTGCTTCATAGGGAATTCTATCTGGTTTTCAAAACTCAATGCTACATATTTTTTCCTAGAATACAAAATGAAAAAAAAAAACTTCCAAATTCTATTTATGAAACAATTACAACATTGATATCTAAACCTAATAAAAATTACAAAATTGAAAATACAAATATCATTTATAAATAGTGATGAAAATGCTAAATATGATATTACCAACAAAAATCAATACTGCCTTTTTTTCTAGCTTTGTTGAGATATAATTAACATGTAACATTATGCAAGTTTAAAGTGTGTACACGTTGATTCAATACACTTATACAATGCAAAATGATTACCACCACAGCATTAGCTAACACCTGGATCATGTCATCTAATTACTTTTCTTTTCTGAAAAAATTTTAAGATTTATTCTCTTAGCTACTTTCAACTATGCTGTACATGGTTACTCAGAACTTACTCATTTATGATTGGAAGTTTATACTATTCGACTAAAATTTTCCTTTTCCTCCACACCCCCAACCCCTGAAAATAATCATTCTAGTCTCTGTTTCTATGAATTCTGCTTTTTGGAATCCACATATAAATGATATCACACAGCAATTGCCTTTTCCTGCCTTACTTACTTGTCTTCACATAATGCCCACAGGTTCATCCATGTTGTTGCAAATGGCAGGATGCCTTTCTTTCTCATGACTGAATAATACTCCATCTAAATATATCACATTTTTATTCATTAATCTGTTGGAGGACCGGTTGTTTCTGTATTGTTGGGTATCGTGAATAATGCTGCAATGAAAGCAGAAGTACAAATATCTCTTCAAGATCTGCTTTCATTTCCTTTGTATATAAACCTTAAGGAGGAATCGCTAGGTTTTATGGCAGCTCTATTTTTAATTTTTTGAGGAACCGCCATCTGTTTTCCATAGTGGCTGCACCAATTTACATTCTCACCAACAGTGCACAAATGTTGCCTTTTCTCCACATCCTCTTCAAAACTTACCTTTTGTCTTTTTTATGTTAGCTATTCTAGCAGGTGTGAGGAAATATCTTATTGTGGTTTTGATTTACATTTCCCTTACGATTAGAGATGCTGAGCACCTTTTTATAAACCTGTTAACCATTTTTATCTCTCCTTTGGAGAAATGTCTATTCAGTTCCTCTCCCTATTTTTAATTAGATTGTTTTTTGCTGAGTCCTATGAGTTCTTTCAATATTTTGGATAATAGTCCCTTATAAGATATCTGATCAATGATTTTCAAATATTTTCAAGCATTTCATAGGTTGTCTTTAGATTATGTTGGTGATTTCCTTTGCTGTGCAGAAGCGTTTTCATTTGATGTAGTCCCACAAGTTTATTTTTGCTTTCATTGCCTTTGCTTTTAGTGTCAAATCCAAAAAAATTACTGCCAAGGCAGATGTCAGAGAGCTTACCCATTATGATGTCTTCTAGGAATTGTGCAGTTTCAGATCTTACACTCACATCTTTAATCCACTTTGCATTGATTTTTGTGTAAAGTGTAGGATTGGGGTCCAGTTTCACTCATACATATGGCTATCCAGTTTTCCAAACACAATTTATTGAAGAGACTGTCTTTTCCCCAGTACATATTCTTGGATCCTTTGTCATACATTAATTAACCACATATGCATGGTTTTATTTCTGGACTCTTTATTCTTTTCCATCAGTCATGTGTCTCTTTTGTACCAGTACTATACTGTTTTGATTACTATAGCTTTGTAATATAGCTTGAAATGTGGGAGACTAATTTCTCCAGCTTTGTTCTTTGTATTCAAGATTGCTTTGGCTGCTTAGGGTCTTTTGTGGTTCTAAATAAAATCTTTAATGTAGGGACAAATTTTAGGATTGTTTTGTTTTATTTCTGTGAAAAATGCCATTGGAATTTTGATAGAGATTGCATTGAATTTATAAAATCTTTAGGTAGCATGGACATTTTAAGAACATGAATTCTTCCAATCCATGAGCACAGGATTTGTGGCTTCTTCAATGTCTTTCATCAGGATCTTGCAGTTTTTAGTATACAGATCTTTCACCCCTTTCACTAAATTTACTCCTATGAATTTTATTTCTTTAATGCAATTGTAAAATGATTGTTTTTTAAATTTCTTTCTGATAATTTGTTATCAGAAAGATAACAAATAGAAACATAACTTATTTTTGTGTATTAATTTTTTATTTTACAGGTTTATTAAGTTCATTTATTACTTCTAACAGTTTAATGGTGGAGCCTTTAGGATTTTCTACATATCATATATGACCTGGAAATAGAGACAATTTTACTTCTTCCTTATTGATTTGTATGCTTTTTATTTCTTCTTCCTCTTGCCTGATTGGTCTGATTAGGATTTCTAGTACTATGTTGGATAAAAGTGGTGAGAGTCTTGTTCCTGATCTAAGAAGAGATTTTAGCTTTTCATCATGGAATATTGTGTTACCTGTTAGCTTGTCATATATGGCCTTTATTATGTTGAAATACATTCCTCCTAGACCCAATTTGTTGAGAGGTTTTATCATGAAAGACATTGAATTTTGTCAAATGCCTTTTCTACATATATTGAAATGAACATATAATTTTTGTATTTCACTTTGTTAATGTGGTATACCACATTGATTGACTTATGGTGTTGCAAGAGGTTTTACCTATTCACCTGTCAGAAGGACCGAGTGGCACTCACAGCACTTGCAAGTTCAGGCTGTTTATTTTACGCCAGGGGATCCCAGAGGAGTTGTCTCCAAAGTCTGAGCCCGGAATAAAGGCAGGGTGGGGAAATGCATAGCACAGCATTTCCATAAAAACATCAGTTTCCTGCACGAGCTAGGGCTGGCAGGAACAGGGGTTCAGGGAGAAGGAGAACCAGGAAGTGACTCGGGGGGGAAAGGTCCTGAACTAGGCTATCAGCCATGTTGGGAGGCAATATTTCTCTACAACGGATGTTGAACCATCTTCGTATCCCTCAAATAAATCCTATCTAATCATCGTGTATGCTTCTTTTAATATACTGTTGAATTCGGTTCGCTAACATTTTGTTTTGGAAGTTTGCTTCAGGCACATTGACCTGTAATTTTCTTTTCTTGTAGGGTCTTTGTCTAGTTTTGGTATCAGGGTAATGCTAGTCTCATAAAATCTGTTTAGAAGTGTTTCTTCCTCTTTTATTTTTGAAAGAATTTGAATAGGATTCATTTTAAAACTTGGTTAAATGTTTGGTGGATGACAGAGGAGACTTCTGAATTTTTCTGTTGGGAAATTTTTAAATTTAATCCCCTTACTTATGATTAATGTATTCAGATTTTTTTTCTTCCAGATTTTGTCTTCACAGGTTATATGTTTCCAGGGATTTATCTATTTCTTCTAGGTCATCCAATTTATTGGCATATAATTATTGACTCTTTTATGATTCTTTTTATTTGTGCAGTATCAGTTGTCATGTCTCTCTCCTCTTTGATTTATAACTTTATTTATTTGAGTCTTCTTTGTTGTCTTTTCTTGGTGACTCTAACTAAAGGTTTGTCTATTATGTTTATATTTTTTAAAAACAACTCTTAATTTCATTCATCTTTCCTTTCCTATTGTCTTTCAGTCTCTCATTTATTTCTACTTTGATCTTTATTATTTTCCTCCTGATAACTTTGGGTTTAGTTTGTTTATATTTTTCTTGTTCCTTGAGTTAGGTTGTTTATTTGGTGACCAAATATGTCCTTATTTAATAATATCATAAGCCAAGAAAAATTATGAAGATAGGACAAGAGTCTGAACCCTAAACTCTAGGACTATGTAAATATTTACAAATAAATTTCATTCACTTGCCCAAATCACAAACCTTTAAATATGTTTTAGTAATAGCTTTAAAAAGTCTGGTAGTTTTGGTGAACATTTTGTTACAAAATGATTATGAATTATGTTTTTATCACCTGGGAAAATGTTCAATAATCCTTAGTGATAGCAAAATCCACCTTACCATAAAATGCTTCAGCAGTTATTAACAGCATACTAAAACAAAATAACATCCCAAAAGCTCTGGAAGAAAAGAATAAACTAATGATATTTTAAATCAAAACAAACCAAATTTTCAGACAAGTGTAATCTATTTGGTCTAAATTTTACCCATAAACCTAATGATATACAGTAGAGTCTCAGTTAACCAACTCCCATGGGGATTGGTAGATGCCAGATAAATGTAAGTGGACCCTCCGTTAACCAGAACTTAAGCAACCAGCACTCTCAAGGAGCTGGCAAAAATCTCAAGCAACCGGCAGTATTTTGCCAGTTGTTGGAGAGTGCGGGTTGCTTGAGTTCCCGTTAACAGAGAGTCTACTGTACATGTAATGGTTTTATTACTGTTATTTTAAATGAATTATTCAATAAATATTTTCAGTGTCTTAGAAAAAAAAAAGTCGTCCTATCTCCTTGTGTGGCTATTTATAACCTTTCCTTGGATAATTAGGATAATATATAGAGGTTTTTATTTCCTCTTCCCAGATTCCTAGGGGTGTTAACAAGCTGGAACCACCTTTACCCCGTTTTAGAGACCATGATTTTTTCTTGGACCACCAAGGTGGCCCTAAATTGGGCTGCAGCACAGGCAACCGCTGTGTGCCCTCTGATTTTCTCTTAACCCTGGGGGCAGGTCCATCAGGCTTTCCACTCTAAACCACGGGGAGTTGACAGAGTGACCCTGGGAAGCCTTAACTTCAATTTACATTCTCTCAGCCGCATGGAACTTTTAAACAGTGTTTCTCAAGGGGTTCCCTGGTGGTATAGTGGCTAGGCTTCAGTGCTTTCAACCCCGTGGCCTGGGTTCAATTCCCAGCCAGGGAACTACCAAAAAAAAAAGTGTTTCTCGGACTTTCAGTTGAGTCTTCTGAATAACGAATATCCCAGCACTAAAAGGAGTCCCAAATATTAGACTTGCTTCTCTGAATTTCTGTGTTCTCCAAGACATTGCCTTGATATCTGTTTATCTCTCTGTTAATCTCACAGTACATATCTAGAAGATACTTTTTTAATGTCTTAACCAGATTTTCTAATTGCCATCAATGCCATCAATTGCCTCTATTTTTCACATTCATGGCTGGATACCTTCCAGACAGCCCTCGGACATGTGTGAGTGTAAATATATAACTGAAACAAAATGTCAAGAAGCAGCACTTAACCTTCCAAGTATAATACACTGTGATATTTTCTATTCTATTCCATTTCACTTTTTAAAAACACACATTGCAACCACCATATTAATTTCACGGCTAACAAATAGGTTGTATCCCAGAGTCCAAAAAACATTGTCCTAAGCAATAAGATTCAGCAATTATGCTGACACTATAGAAAGGGGAAAACATTTTATCAGACATAAGGGGAAAACACATGTGGAAGCATAGCATTCTTCTGCTCTCTAGAATATTTTAGATTGCTTTTCTAATAATCCAAGATGCCTTTAAACATCAAGCTTTAAGAGAATGAACTGCTTCAATAAAGACAAGGGGAGTACATTCTGAGTCTATTTTAATAAGATACTCGAAGTTCATTTGTGTACCTTATAAAAATATATCCTAATAAGTTGAGATGAGGGAAGCTAATCATTCACATTTCAACGGCAACCTTCAGTCTTTGTCTATGAAAGAATTTTTTTTCAATAAGTTAAATATAAGTAATTCTCCTAATGCATTTAAGTTGGTAATAAAATTAACCACTTGTTAGGACCAGATAAAGGGAAACTAAGTTAAATACCACCATCGATTTTTTTCTTGATCAAACATGAAGATAGAGCATTGTAACAGGAATGATGTTCCAAAGAAAGACGTCCCCGTCTATAAAACTTTTATAATATTTATCCCCAACTTTTAAAAATGTGCTAGCATAAGGTAGGAATACTGCAGCCAGCAGTGAGAGTTCCTCAATTAGGACTGACCAGAGGGGCAGGATATGCCCATGGATAAGCTGGGGGTACACAAGGGCTCTCCGGAAAAAAATCCAGCCATAAACGCTTCTGTTTTCCAAATTGCATGGCTGGATACTTTCTGGACAGCCCTCATAGTTTGTCACCAGCTTTTATTAACCATAGCACATTACTTTAATGAAATAGATTCCTCGTGGGCGTGGCCCCAAAGGAAGACCGGAAAATAGACAAGAGCATTATCTTGCCCCAGCCAACTCATATACTACTTTATAAGGAATAGAATAAAAACTGAGCTAAAGTGGGCTTTACTACACATAGTACTGTGCTAAGTACTTTCACGTGTAATTTCCTTACAACTCAGAGAGGTAAGTGGATTATTCCATTTTACAGGTGGATAAACTGCAACTCCAAGAAGTTAAATAACTTGGCCAAAGGGAAATAGCCAGAAAGTACAGTGTTGAGTGTGATTAAAAGTAAATTTCCTAACTTTCTTACCTCCCTGATAAGAAATGTAAGGAAAGTATGGAGCTTTATTCAAACAGGTTTGGCTTCTGAGTGGATGTGTGAATGAATACACAGCATATGCAGCAAGACAGGCAATCAAGACCTTCAACAACAAATCTTCCCAGATGCTTGGCTATTAAAGATTGTTTTCCCCATTTCTACCCACTAATCTGTCTGTCTCCCTCCATTTTTTTTTTATTTCTTTAAATCAGTAGCCATGGTAACCACCAAAGATAAAACACAGGCAGAAGATTATCGCAAGTCTCTCAAAATGTGGAAACTTGCTGGCATTTTTCATCAGTCTGATACTGTGTACCACACCAAGTAGCACCCTTCTCCAACTTCCCCATTCACTTCCCACCCACTTAGCGGAGGCCACAGCCATTTGTGGATTTTAGGAGATGACTGTCTGGTATATCTGTATTCATAAACTTGCAAATCAGTCTCTCAGTGTTCCAAAACAGGCTCGAGCTAGAAAGTGTTGTATTTGTCTCACCTCTCCCTATTAACCCTTTCCTAAGAGCTAGGCACTAGCCAGAAATGAGCATTCCTGTGCGACATGTTTCATTCATTATTTACCTTAAGCAGAGGTGACTGTTTAAACTGTCACTCTCTCTGGCTTCCCATATACATAATTGAATATTCAGTGAAATTTTATCACAACAAGGCGCTTCTGAATTTCTCGGGTAGACCGTGAATACTGAAAGACATGACAGTGAAATCTGAAAACCGGCTTGGTTTTTTGATGTTTTACTTAAAAACAGCCTTGATTACATTCATGAATATCCGGTTCACCAAGTCAGAATACCTAATTAACTGCATGGCTACAAATCAGAAGAGATCACAAAACAATGATCGCCTGTCTGGAACACATTGAAATGTGGAGGGTTTGTAGGCATGAACAGAGTGTGAATGGGGACACTGTCATGTATGTTTGAGGACATGTACAAACACTTTTCTTTTTAACTTTAATATATTTCAGATTGCTTGATTTGGCATTGATGGTTATTATTTAGTGATCAACGTATTTATTTATTGGCTTTCTCTTTTAAAGTACTAATGACTTTGTAATGATTAACCATCTTTAAACACACAGTTTACCGCACTGGGGCTGCAAGACACACTGACCTCACAATTCCTTGACCTCCTCCATTCTAGCAATGGCTATTGGTGCGTGCTCATCTAGTCACAGCCATTAACATTGTACACACCCTCTCTCCTTTTCCCCTCAACTTTGTGTTGTATGGATTTTTAGTCCCTTTTTATGATAGAGGAAATTGAGGTTCAGACAGATCAAATAAATTGCCTGAGGTCATAAGCAAAGCAGCAGCAAAGTGGGAGTGGGACCTAGGCCTGTGACACCCCCCTACACACACACACACACACACACACACACACACACACACACTCTTCTTTTAACTTTGTGTGAGGTACTCACTTTACTCATAGCTTCAGGCACCCACCAACCTCACAAACATCTGATGATTCCATCGACAATGAGCCCTCCTGAGCATCATCTTTGCTTTTTTCCCCCATGGAATCCTCTGGCCTTTTAATCTCCTCTTTTTCATAGTGCATCAGCATCTTCAGCACAAAATTCCTCGTAGCTCAGCCATTTCAGCCTTCTGCTCAGTTGCAATCCTGAAGCCCACAAATCTGCTTCCAGTTCTTTAGCTGCCCCCACACTGGCACGCCTCAACCCTGAGTAAACGCTATAGCTGGAGGCCACACACTAGCAAAGAAGAAAGCCAAGAGAACAAATGGATTGTTTGCACACAAAGCAATGCTAATCAACTTAGTTCTGTTCTCATTATTCCTTGATGAGCCTTCATTACATCTCAATTTGATTCCCTATCACATTCCTCAAACTCTATTCAAACCTCTTGCTCTCAAACTCCTGCCACAGTCCTTCTTATCTTTATCTCAACAATAAGGTCACATTCCCTTTGACTGAAATGACTGAAGCTCTTTAATATGAAATTCACACCTTTCTCCTCTTCAACTCAATCATATTTTTCTCTTGCTTCCAGGAAAAGAAATTGCTTCATCTCAGAATCTATACCATCATGCATCACCTTCCAACAAATTAAAGGACACAAGAAAATAATCAAAGAAATCCAGAACATGGAGCATTCTACAATACAAATGACTCCATTTCTTTAACAAATAAATGACATGGGAGAAAAGGATTATGAGGGAAGGATTGTTAGCGATTAAAAGAGACTTAAATAATAACCAAATGCAATGGAAGGATTTCGTATTGATGCCAATTGCAACAAACTATCGTATTTTGCCATAAATAATGTGCACACTTTTGCCCAAATTTTGTGAGGGGAAAAAAAGGGATGCACATTATACATGCGTAGCACTAATTCCATATCTATAGAAACGTTTTTAATTCTTTTATTTATGCTTATGAATTGAAAGTGTAACTCTAGAAATCAATAACAATATCCGTATGCAAAATAATACCTGGAATACAGTACAATAATCGGGGGTTTTTATTGTTAAATTTATTGGGGTGACATTGGTTAGTAAAAATTACATAGGTTCCAGGTGTACAGTTCTAAGTGCATCGGCTGCGTGTTGCATTATGTGTTCACCAGCCAGTGTGAGTCCTCCTTCCATCACCATATAGTTTACTCCCCCCCCTCCCCTACCCACCTCCCCGCTTACCCTCAGGTGACCACTAAACTATTGACTGTGTCCATGAGGTTTTGTTTCTTTGTTGCTTTCAGTTTCATATTCCATATATGAGTGAAGTCATATCGTTCTTGATTTTTTTCTGTCTGACTTAATTTGCTTAGCATAATTATTTATTTATAAACAAACAAAAATTTGAACTAAAAAATTAAAAGGAAATTTTTTTTCCCTGAAAGTTTCAGCCAAAAAAGTGGATGCACATTATACACCACAGTGCATTACACACGGCAAAATATGGTATATATAAAAAGACATTTGGAGACAACTAAAGACAATTACATACGGACTGGGTATTAGATGCTAGTCATAAATTGATGCCTAAAATTGAATATTTTAGGTCTGATAATAGCATTATGGTTATGAAAACAAATACCCTTATTAGTTTAGAGATGTATACTAAATGAGTGAAATGATAGAGGGTATCTGGAATTAGTTTCAAAATACTTTGGCAACCTTTTTTTCCAATGTGGGAAAGAGATGAAGTAAGTTTTAGAAAACATTGATAACTTTCAAAGCTTGGTGATGGGCACCGGGGAAATTATACTGTATGTTTGAAAATATGCATACTAAGAAAATTAAAAAACAAAGCAACTGAAAATCTTTTATCCATTATTTTAAAAGTGTTCTTTTTCTCCCTCATCTTAAATCTCCCTCTATTTGGTCATTTTTATCTCCACCTACCTTCAAACAAGCTGGCCTCTTCTTTTATGTCCTAATCTTCTCTGAAAAGCATTGCTTCCAGAGGCTGTAATAATTCCCTATCTTTCGCCAAACCCTGAAATTTCAGGAAGAGTCCAGATCACTTCTGCCTTTCTGGAATTACATTGACTCCTTATCCCCCCCCCACCCCCCATCTGCTCTCACCCCTGGCACTGTGATTTCTGCTCTCATCACCACTTTGCCAGTTCTAAAAGTCTAAGGTGCTAGATAGACCACTAACCCCTACTTAAACAGAGCTCTGTTTCTCTGATGTCTCTTTCTGCAGCCACCAATCTCTTCTCTTCTAGACCATTCTAAATGCTTTATTTACATTTATTAATTCACATAGTCATCCCAACAATCCTATGAGGTAGGTACTATTATAATCCCCATTTTATGAAAGGCGGAAAATGAGGCTGAGGAAGGTCAATTAACTTGCCCTGGGTCACACAGCCAGTAACTGATGAGACTAGGAACCGGGCCGTCTCACCTTTGGCTCATACCCTTAGCCGTCGTGGCCAAATGCCTCTTATTAGAAGCTGGCATAGGACTTCTGCTTCACAAGCCAGTGTGTATGGTGTACAATGTGAAGCAAAATGATCCAAACATGACAAGCTAAAAAACTAAGTAGACAAAAGAGCGAGTGAATGGGCAAGTACTTTATTCTCTAACATTTCCTAAAGCAAACATAAATAATTTTTAGAGATAACACGACAGGTGATGTGCTTTAGGTACTGATAACATAGCATCTACAGAGAACTATTTTTGGTAAATCTTGTAATTTCACATGTAAATAGATCGATCACACTTTCCTCTGATGAATGTGTTTGTCTTGTATTTTCAGTAGCTCCCGATGAGTAGAAAATCCAAATGCCTTCCAGTGGCCCTTGCCTACGTGTTTGGCCTCATCCTACACTCTGTACTTGCAGTGTCCCAATGGGGTGTGTACTTAAGTCCCTGGGCTTCTTCACAGGCTGCATCCTTGGCCCAGGGTGTCTCTTCCAACACACACGATGAGCCCATGCTGACTGTAATCTCCAGGGCCTCTCATTTTGCCCTTCATGGGACTCTCAGAGCTCTTTTAAATGCCCTACTTACACCTCTCACTCTTTGTGATTACTTGTACCCACAATGTCCCAGCTCGGCTAAGTAAGCTGGGAGACTAGAGAGCTGAGCTGTCAGGTATGGAGTCGCCCATTATTAAAACCGCGAGCCAGGGATAAAAATGTCCAGCCTTTAATCACTCACTGCGATGTTGTCAGTCAGTCTGAAGCCGGAGGAAGGGCCGACCCCTCCCCTTCCACTTCCACCCAGGGACCAGTACAGGGGTTGAGGGTTGTGGGGAGCAGCTCAGACTCCGGGGTCCTCTCACTGTTTCCTAACTTTTGTTTTATGGACTCTGAGGTGGGGTGCGGGTGGGGGACAAGAATGGTGGGCTAGGAGTGGACCGAGCCATGATGGGGGAACGTGTCTTCAAGGTTTTCCCCCCCTTTTCCGTAAGGAGAGCTCGGAGAGGACCTTTGCCCAAGCCCGCAGATGGATCCGGGAATGAAGGTACCGCAAGGGGGAATGTAAGCATGTGAAACCTCGTGACTGAGGAGGGTGTCAGAGTCCCTCACGGAGACCGCAGTGCCCTCCCTGTGCCCTCTGCTGGTGTGCCCCATGAACCGCAAAGCCTTTGTCACTGCCTATGGTCAGGCTTTAGAAATCACACATAGGATTTTATCCTGGAGCCACACTCGTCACATATCAATGTATCTGCCCTACTGAGTTTTAAACTTCCTGAAGGCATCAGTTATGACTTACTTGTCTTTGTTTCTGCATACAAAGTGGATGCTCAACCACACCTAATATCTTGTCAATGGAATGAATAATTGTTTCACCTGACATTTTCACTTGGCTTACTTGGAAAATCATGCAGATGGAATTTTCTCTGCGTTGGTTGTCTTATCTATCAAATCTTTAGTCTCCAATTTAATAAATTTTAACAATGTTGTACGAAGATCTACCTGATTCAAATCTGTCCAAAATAACAATTAGAGCATCTTTTGCCAATCTGGAAAAAAATATTTGGTTTAATAGGTCTAGAAATTAAGATATAAAATTGCTACTTGCATTTATCAAGTTCATATTGTACTGATTGATTCATTTAAGAAGTTCTGGTGATCAGGACAAAGATTTTAAAATTATATGAACTGAGTTATACTCACAACGATAAGGTTTACAGTGATTATTGTTTTTTTTAATCTTTCCTTCATTTATTATTAATTCCAGTTGATCTCAGGAATATCTAATTTTGTTTAGCCTAGTTGTTTTCAGTTTGATTATCCTTGAAATTGCAGATTCCAAGTGATTAAACTTGAGTGCCATGCCTTCAGGATATTTTCCCAAGCAATCTGTGTTTCCACAGATGTAGAAGAAGAGCTATGTATTATGCCTCTGTGTACCACCAGTATACACTATAGATTCTGGATTACAGGGACTCAATATACATTTGTCAAATTGGATTGACCTACACTTCATCTTGAAGGTCTGATATTAAATAATTGTAAGTCTTACTTGGTTTTATTTGAGGAGGTCTTATTTTAAGAAAAACGATCTCTGGATTATGACTTCCCGATTTCTCTGTATTTCCTCACAAATATTATCACGTTAATGGGGTCTTAGTAAACCAAAAGCACATTAATGACTTTATCATCTAGGGACATCAGTCTTGCTTTGACAATGTTAGATATTAACTTCTGATCATACATATTCGCACAATCTTAAGCTTCAATGAAATTGGAGGTAATATTATTAGGTTTTATAAATCATTTCCAACTTGGTATTCTAGGTATTGTGAAGAGATTGTTACTATTTCTCTCTTTGCTTATTAACTTTAAATTATAGAGTTTCTTCACTCACATCTATTCTCGTTCTCATTTGTATATTCTGCCAGGTATTAACTATCATTTGTAAAGATGAGAAAAAGAGTGTTTTCTTATACAAATTGATGACACATGTTTGAAAAATATGACACAAACACATGCCTCAAGTAATAAAAAGTACTGTATGAAAGTCCTCAACCAACCTATGAACATGGAAAAACATCAAGTGAACTATGAAAAATTGCCAATGCACAGATTTTAAAACTTTTTTCTTATTCTGTTACACAGAATAAGAAAAAAAAAAGTAAAACACCTGTTTCCAGCACTTTATGTACCTATTGAAGACTCTAAATGGAAATCAGATATGTAAATATTTCTCTGGTGGTTAAAAGAGGTTAGTACCCAAGTACTGTGTGAAGACATTAATTAAATCCCAATTTCAATCTGTACTAAGACACTGCTCTCTTGAAGTTGTTCTAAAGAGATCAAATGCACTGCACTGCAAGGAAAAACAGGAATTTCAGCATGTAGATAAATGCACTGTGAATTAGCTCTTTCAGAAAAAAATAGAAAAAATGAAATAATTTAAACATCGCTGAGATTCACAAATAAATATACTATATTAAGTCCTTACTATTTGTGTAGCACAGAAACATACAGTGCCCAATGGCCCTCATAATCCAGTTGATGAAAAAACATGTAAATTCAGAAAAAGGTATTGTCATTATTGTCTAAATAAAAAACCAAAAGGGATTTTCAAAAAAGCCCCAGAATATGTGTGTTTAGCAAGGTCGCCGAATACAAGATCAACATACAAAAATCCATTGCATTTTTATATGCTTATAACAACCTGCAAAAACCAAAATTTAAAAACACAGTATCATTTAAAATCTTTTCAAAAAAGATGAAATGCTTGAGTATAAACTTAATAAAACAAGTATGAGGTTTATGGAGAAAATTATAAAATGCTAGTGAAAGAAATTAAAGAAGGCCTACATAAATGGAGAGACATATTGTTCATGGATTGGTAGACTTAACCTAATAACGATGTCAATTCTTCATACATTGATCTATAGATTTAATGCAATTTCTATCTAAATCTCACCAAGATATTTTGTGAACATAGGGGAGGTTATTCTAAAATTTATATGAAAAGACAGAATCCCTAGAATAGCTGAAATAATCTTCAAAAAGAAAAATAAATAAGAAGAAGTACTTTATCCAATGTTAAGGCTTACCATATAGCTACAGGAAATAAGAGTGTATTGGCAAAGGAATAAACACATGGCTCAATAGACTAGAATAGAGAATCCAGAAATAGAACCACACAATTATGCTCAACTGGTTTTTGACAAAGGTGTGAAAGCAATTCAATGGAATAAGGCTTTTCAACAAATGGTGCTGGAAATAATTGGCAGAAAAATGAATTTCAACCTAAACCTCAAACCTTCTACTAACTCAAAATCAATCACAGATTTAAATATGAAACAAAAAACTATAAATTTTTTAGAAAAAAAACACAGGAAAATATCTCAGTACTTAGGATTAAGTAAAGAGTTTTAAACTTGACACTACCAACAAAATTCAGAAGAGAAAAAAATGAATTAATTGGACTTCATACAAATTTTAAAATTGGTTTCACCATGTTCTGTGAAAGACTCTTAAAAGATGAAAAGATAAATCAAAGGCAGAAAAGACATATCTGACAAAAAACTATGCTTAGACTATACAAATAAAGAACTCTCAATACTCAACAACTACAAAACCAACAATCCACTCAGAAAAATAATAAAAGATCTTATAAAGTAGGCTGGCCAGATGTATTGTTTTAAATGGGACAGAGAACAACAGCATTGTCACATTTCAAATGGTATCTAGAGTCAGCCTAGTCTCACTAGACTAAATTCAAGGTGTCGGTAGGCTGACCATGCACACCCTTTGAAGTGGGAGAGTACCGTTGTTCTCTGTCCCATTTAAAGTCGTATGTTTGGGCAGCCTACTATAAAGGAATATTTCATTGAAGAGAATGTACACATGGCAAATAAGCACATGAAAAAGTGTTCAACATCGCCAGCCATTAAAAAATGCAAGTTAAGACCACCATGGTGTATCACCACATACCTATTAGAACAACGAAAATAAACCATCACAATACACCAAATGCCAGCAAAGATGCCGAGAATACCAATTTTTCATACACTACTGATAGGACTATAAATTTGCAAAGACATTCTGAAATACAATTTGGCAATTTCTCATCAAAACTATACATGCCATTACCATATGATCCAGCAATTGCATTCTCGGGCATCTACCCCAGAGAAATGAAAACTTACATTTACACAAAAAACTACTCATGAATGTTGATAGCAGCTTACTTTATTATAGTCAAAAACTGAAAACAACCCAAATGTCCTTCAACAGGTGAATGATTAAACAAATTATGGAGAAAGAGAAAAAGTAAATATTTGAGGTGAATGATGTGTGAATTAACTCAATTGCAGGAATTTTTACAACATAAATGTACAGCAAATTACCATTCTGTACACTTTAAATATATTACGGTTTCATCAATTACATCACAATAAAGCTGAAGAAAAGAAAAACCATTATACACTCTCACCAGGGAATACTACTCAGCAATAATTAAGAACAATTTCAAAAACTTGAATGAATCTCAAGGGAATTACACTGAGTGAATAAAAGGAAAGCTCATAAGGTTACATATAGTATGATTCAATGTATATGTTATTCGTTTTTGTTTGTTTTTATTTTTCAACTACAGTTGGATTCAATATTATTTTATATTAGTTTCAGGTATACAGCATAGTGATTAGACCATGTATATGTCATTCTTGATACCACAATATTATAGAGATGAAGAACAGATTAGTTATTGTCAGCAGGTAGGGACAGGTATGGGGGAGGTATGTGTGGTTATAGAGAGCAAGAAAAAAATTCTTGAAGTAATGGAACACCTTTACCATCTCAACTATGGTTATGATCACATGAATCTACAAATGTGATAAAATTGACTAGAATTAAATATACACGTGCACACATGAGAGCATATACAACTGATGAAATCTGAATAAGATCATGAGTTATATTGATATCAATTTCTTGGTTGTGCTATTGTATGATAGTAATGCAAGACGTTAATGTACAATTTTTTGCAAAATAAAAAGCTTAAATATTTTTAAAAAGGCACTGTCACTTAATAGTCTATACAGTACCTACAATAGGAATGCATAGCAGTAGAGATTAAGTATAGTCTGGAGCTGTAAGTCAAAGGGAGAACTTCCCTAAGTGAATTCATGAAAGATGGTAGTAGGATCTCTTTAGGCATAAAGGAGAGAAGAGACCATTCCATTTGTACAGGAAAAATAAGGAAGTAAAACTTCCCAGTTTCTGCTAGAGAGATGAAAGATGCCAATTTTCAATTACCTGATAGGCAGGTAATGCAGTGTAGGGCTCTATGAGCGTTTCCAATGACTGCTAGATTGGGTCAGATATCATCCCTGCCCTCTAAACCAACCAGTTGGAAAGCATGGAATTAGAGCTTCCCAGTTCTCCAGGGAGAGTAGCTGAGCTCTTTCCAGAAAGTTCTGGAGTTGGGGGTGGGGGGAGGTTAGTCAAGCTGTCTTTAACAGTTTAGAATATTAAAGACTTTCTACATTACAGGCAAACTCTCTATGCCTGTTCAACAGGATGAGCCACAAAGACATGGGCTGACGGTGGAGCCCAAAGAGAATCCAGTCTGAGCAGATGCTTAGAGGAGAGACAGCAGGATGTACTGTTGTGAAAGAGCAGCTAGATCCTCTTACTGGTTCTGTTTCAGACCAGCATCGCCCTGAAGGGATACCAAACTTAGGTGCTTAGAAAACAGTTTTCCTACTACTGCCAATACCACCCATGTTCTAATCATCATTGCTGCCCTTGAGAATAAGATATAAGCATAAGAACAGTTAACCCATCTTTGAAAAATAAACTAGAGTTTTGTTATATACTTCAAAAAAGAAAGTATCTTCTAAGAATCAATCAGTTCTTATATTTTTGAAATGTCACTTTTTAGAAGTCCTCCCTTATGGCTCATTTTAAATCCCCTAGGTCATAACTCCTTTTTTTTTTTTTATCATAGTCTAACCTCAAAAGAAATAAAATATATTTTTTTCCATTATGATATATTATCATTGCTTTGAAGACTTTGAATACAATGGGACCTTTTCTAGTTCAACCTCCTTTTCCAACAGATAGAGAACTTAAGATTTGACAGGTAATGGGATTTAATTGAGGCCACATGGCTAGACAGGAATGGAGAGCACGTCAGATATGATGAAACTGGTTAGTGAAATGGAAGTGATTATAACCTTGGGATAAACAACGTGTGTTATTAGGGTTCTTGGTGCCTAAAGGAGGGAATTCTGAGCCACATTAGAGGTGAACTTGAGATTTTAGAAGAGTTGGCAAAAGATACCAGATTGGCTGTCTAAAAGGAAAGCAAGTGAAGACTCGTATTTGGGAGAGGCAGGGAGAATGGGTACAGTTACAGAGATCTCCGGAGGAATGGCTTTCAAAGACTATATGCGACAGATGGAATGAGAAAGAGTTCACCAGTGTTAAATGCCAAGCATAGACCTACGATGTGAATAATGTCAGAAGGACTAACCCCAGAACCAACTATGGCTGCAAAAGAAACCAAAACAAACAAACAAAAACAATAATAAGTAACTATAAATAGCTAGAAAAATAAAATGGCTTTTTAATTACTCTATGAGAAAAAAGAATGTTGATTTTAGCCATGTCTAAAGGCAAATGGTTTATGTTAATTGGACCAGAGGCAGAGATCAGAGAGATGCTGTCACAAGTCAAATGCTGGCAGCCACTGGAAGAGGTGAGGAATGGATTCTTCCCTAGCGCCTCTTGAGGGAGCACAGCCATGTCAACGCTTTGCTTTTAATCCAGGGATGCGAATTCCAATTTCTGGCTCCAGAACTGTGAGAGAATAAATTTCTGTTTTTTTAAGCCATCAAATGTATGGTAATTTGTTACAGCAGCTATGGGAAACTAATACAGAGGTAGGTACCAGAAGTGCAATGTTGCTACAAATACTTAAAAATTGGGAATTGGATAATGTGTAGAGATTGGAAACTAAGTAGTGACATTTAGTGCTCATCTTGGAAGATAACCTTACGAGCAATGTGACAGCTGTCCTCAAACTACACAGGAAGGAAGAAAGAAACGATCTCATTCACTTCAACTCCAAAGATAAAGACCTGGATTTAAGACGCTACAAGAGAGGCAGATTTAGGATCCATACATTACAGCCTCAAATTGTGATCATACTGCCTTAGTGGTGCTAGCTTGACTAGCACCTGAGACATCACAGGCTGGAATGATGACCAGTTGTGGGTTGTTATCTGGAGCATTCCTGCAGGTTAGACACTCCAAGGGTTTATTCAAATATGATTCTGAAGCTCTACTGCCCTTAGGAAGAATGGGTCTGTTCATTGATTGCTTAGCCTCCTCTTTTCCAGACCAAGAAAACTTGGCTTCTTTTACCTTTGCTAACAGTGCTGTCATCCAACATGAAAGTACTCTTGGCCTTCTCTGACCACTTCTTGACTACCGCAGTTGTAGAGTCTAATATAAAAGCCAACCCTGAGTCTAGGTGTGACCAATTATAAGCAGAAGTAGATAATAACCTGTGTTTTCCTGCTGAAGTACCTACCAAAACAAACTCACATTTGCTTTTCTAAAATGGGAAACTGTTCAATCTTTCCTTCTTCCCTGAGAATTTTTGAACTTCATTTCACAAAGCTTACTGATCCTCATCATATGGATAAGATAAACTTGGCAGAAATTGAACTTAGTTGCATTTGTTTCTAAGCTCTAATTAAATGCTAGTCCTGTCCTTCCGAGAGCTGGCAACCTCAGCCAACTCATAGTGTACTTTCTCTTCCCTCTCTTGTGTTCTTTAACCAACTAGACAGACAAGACAGAACCCGGGGGACAACTTGGAACCCTCCTCTTTGGCTGTGCCTATAAAAGAGAAAAGCATGTGGAAATCAAAGAACCAGTTATTTGAGAGGTAGGATATTAAACTATTGTGTGTGGTAGGTTTTTTTTTTAAATATTTTAACTGTATCTGGACAAGTAGATTAGTTATTATATCCTCCCAAGTTCAAAATGCTTCATTGATTGCCATTTTCTGGGCATGACTGTTATGGCCATGGCTCCAGCCTGTGATCTAATTACCTAGGAAAAATAAAATCTTTATCAATCGTTTCCAAGTATTCCATAGGAGCCCATAATTCTAACATGGGTTCACCTTTTTTGAAAGCAATTCTTGAAAGGTACCATTATCGTGGTGCTAATATGCATTATCAGGTACAATATCCCCCTGAGACATTATGATTTATAAAAAGAAAGATACGAGGGCTGTCTGGAAAAAATCCAGCCATAAATGCCTCTAGTTTTCGTATTACATGGCTGGATACTTTCTGGACAGCTCTCATATATTTAGTCTCCATCCCCATTCCTACCACGGAGCTCCTAAAATCCTTGGAATTTTCCAAGTAATGAGAACAATAAAGGTGCTTTTTATTGTGTTATAGATATTACACTTGGAAAGCCCCTAGGCAACCTAAGTTTGGGGGCTGCTTGCCAGGGGGATCAAGCAAGTGATCCAAAGGGGTAAAACTTCAGTCCCATCCACCACTCACCCTAACCTCTGGGGAGGCAAGAGGGACTAAGGGTTAAATCAATCACCAATAGCCAATTATTTAACCATGACTATATAAGAAAGGCTTCATGAAAACCTCAAAACCAGAGTTTGGAGAGCTTCCGGATTGGTGATCATGGAGATTTGGAGAGAGTGGTGTGCTCAGAGAGGTCATGGAAGTTCTGACCCCTTCCCCCACACCTTGCCCTATGGGTCTATTCCATCTGACTCTTCCTGAGTTATATCCTTTCATATAATAATAAACCAGTAATATGATAAGTAAAATGTTTCTTCAGGTTCTGTGAGCCACTCCAGCAAAATAATCTAACCCAAGGAGGAGGTCGTTGAAACGAGGGGGTTGAAACCTCCAGTCTATAGCAATTGGGTCAGGAGCACAGATGACAATCTGGATTTGCAATTGGTGTCTGAAGTCCTGTGGGGAAGAGGCAGTCTGGGACTGAGCCCTTAACCTGTGGGATCGGAAGCTACTTCCAGGTAGACAGGTCAGAATTGAATTGAACTGTAAGACACTCAACTGGTGCCAGAGAATTTCTTGGTGTGGCAGGGGTTTGGGGGAGTAACCCGCACACTGGAATTGGGTGCAAAATTATACCCATGTAAACACACGACAATAAGACTAAAGGCACACTACCAAAAAATTGTATCTGCAGCTACTTAGACTTGCTTCCACTGAATCTAAAAACCTTGTCTAAACTCTATATATGAGTACATGCATTTTTTACTAATTGTCCCTGAACAAAATTCACAAAAAAATCAGTCTTACCCAATATGCCAATTTTATTTCTGACACATGCAAACAAATCAGCAAAGGTTTATTTGAATCCATTAGTAATATGCAAGTGAATTCTAAAGTCAGGACTTCCAACTTAAATCTAAGCTTGCATCAAAAATTAGAAAATGGAATGTTACACCCTCAGGTTGTTCCTGTTTTATTTTATACAGATAGAACAATTCACTCACCAACCCACGCAAATGCACTGAAATCCCAAAAGGTATATGATCATCTCTAATAAAAATGACCAGATGCATTTTATTCATATAAAAATACCAGGTAAATGCTGACTAATTAAAAGTCATTATTTCAAATCCGATTTGAGAGGCAAAGAATCTACATTTGGCAAGACTCGTTCCTCTGCTCCTAATTAGTTAGCAACCCTGAAACTGACTATAAACAGAGACTGACACCTTATTTCCAAAAGCTTTCTTGTTTTCAGACTCTAACAGTTCCTGCCAGTATTGACAATTCTTATTTAGTCCACCTCATGTAAGAGTCACAAAAGTTTAAACACATACAGTGAGTGGCAAAAATGTTTTCTAGGAACTAGAAGACCATCGTGGTTTCCATCAGCAACATGAAGAGCATGCCTTCAAAAGCATGATCAACTGATAAATAAAAGTGAGTTCACTAAGCCAATTAGGTATAAATACAAACCATTTACCGGCATGGAATATGTTTAACTCCATCCTTCCTAAAAGCTAAATGACTACATCTTACCTTTATAAAGCATTCCTATGTTTTATCGAATTTTACAGTAGTTTTCAAACCATGTGTGACCTTGCAGGCTCACACACAGGCTGAGAACGCTGCTGTCCCCACAGGAGGCTTGGTGCCCAGCCAGTGCACCGCAGTCTCGGCAGGGCGTGGCCATCAAGGACTCTGCCCGTCCCAGCCTCCCACCAGCCCTGCTCATTCTCCTATTTGCATTCCTGGCCTAGGCTCTTCATTCCGAAGCCTTTTTGGGTGTGCTAGGGAAGGTGGCAGGTGAGGCCTTTTATTTGGGGCTCTCTTAGCAGTGAGGCCATCTCCTCTTCCCCATCTGTGCCCATCCATCTGACCCTCGCCCAGTGTCATCCCACAGGGGAAAATGGAATATTGGGAGAACTAGCATTCTCTCTTTTTGGCCCCTCACTTACACTACCACAGTAAATGAATAAAGTCTCCATTGTTACTTTTTATTTGACTTGTTATCTTAATTGACCACCAGAACACCCAGCAACTCTCAGGTCTACGAGGTCCCTGGAGAGCCACTGAGGAGGCCATAAGGGAGGACAGAAAGGTTATGTAACAACAGAGCTCCCTTCCCAAAACACATCTGGTTGCAATCAGAGTAGCTCTGTGTCTGTTTTATATGTGGAGGTTGTGAGCAAGATTTCAATTGAGAAAAGGATTGTTCAAGGCTCACCATAGTGCCTGTTACATAGTACAAGATGAATAAATATTAGTTGTTATGATTATTGCAAATCTGAAAAACATTATACTAATAGTGCTAGTTTCTACATTCCAAATACTCATGCCATCTTGAAAAAGAAAGAGCCCACTATAAGCAGTGAGGTCATCATTCATTAAGGACACCTCACCCTCGGACCAGGGCGGGCTTGAGCATCACAGTAAAGGGGGATCTTAAGACTATAAAAAAATTATAAAGAACAGAAATTAAAGCCTATCTTTACTGGAATCTTCCAATCATGGAGAGGGAAGGGATGAAAACACGTTTTATATGGACTCACTGAAGAACAGAGATAAGAGTTCTATCCTCATGGTTGACTTATACCTTAATAGTTACTATTAAATGAATTCCTATACTGTAAACACACACCAGATGTGGAACCTTCATACATTGTTGAAATTAACAAAACCCTGAAGTATAATCCCCATTTTACAGATTAAGAAACTGAAATTTGAAAAGAATTTAATTAACATTCCCAAGGTCACACAGCAGATGATAAACTCCAACTGTATTTAAACCAGTTTTGTTACAAAGCCTGTGCTTTTAACTCCTCCTCAATAATGCCCCCTCCACTGATGTTCTAACTTGAATAAAGTGAAATAATTCTGTTCTATTACTTATCACTTGTATTGGGTTCCTTAATCACAAACCAATTCTTTTAAACTACCAACAAAAGAATATTCCCAGATAGTCAAAGCGAACCAGCCATGACTTACTCAGACATATAAGTTAAAGAAAAACACACAAACAAATAAAAACAAAATCTAAGGGCCTAACAAAATATGTAGCTAGTCATTGGCCCAAGCATACTTGATCTTTGTTTAACTTTGCCCCTAACAGTGATCAGTGATCAGTGATCTCTCTTGGAATGAACAATTAACGTGTCATCAGCAAACTGTAGAGATACCTGATTTGTCTTTTTCTCTAACTTCTGATCACTTTCAGTTGTTTCTCTCTCTCTCTCTCTCTCTCTCTCTCTCTCTCTCATCTTGCGATCAGCAAAATAGGTTTACTGATCGTGACAATAAAATAGAAAGATGTGAAAGTGGCCTATGGGGGATTTGAACACTTTATCTTAAGGATTTTATTTAACTGTGTTTCAATGAATTCAGGGTTACAATTAAAATGCCATAATGTACCACACATAATTTCACCCCTTCTGTTCCCATCTCCACCCTCACTTCTTTCACAACCCTCACTCTCACTCTCAACTGACAATAAAAGATATACGAGGGCTGTCTGGAAAGTATTCAGCCATGTAATAGAAAAAATAGAGGCATTTATGGCTGGATATTTTCCAGACAACCCTCATATGTTCAGAAAGAGAATGTAAGCTTGAGGCAGCCCAACACATTAAAATTAGCCCACGGCCCAGCTAGTTCTCAGTTGAGTTAGTTTGCATCCATGAATGATTAAGCCAACAAGGTGTGTTTCTGTGTCTTCATGAATGCCGTGTCTCACTGGATGGTCTGACTTTATTGTTAACCACTTCCCAGAAAACAGTTTTCTCCCATCACTCCTGTATGACTTTCACAGTCAGTTAAAAAAGCCCTAACTGGTTGATGAGCCATTCACTCGCAATGCAATGAACTGTCACTGTAAGTGGTATAAATGGCAAGTTTGCAAACTACTAGGACAGGTGTCATCCGGTCTCCACACTCAACCAAAATAGAGATGCTCAGTGCCAGTCAGGGCACAGCTGACTCACTTGGTGAAGGATGAAGATGACTCACTGCAGAATCCAAAGATACCACCAATGCAAATGACCCTGGACAATGATGTTTTTCCAGTCTACCAAGTCAATTATAAGATTGTGAGCTTGAGTTGCCCATTTCCTGTGTGGTTCTTTTTTCCACTTGAAAATAATAAAAACATCCAACTCACTTCTAGCCAGACGGACCTGTGTCTTTCTCTATATTACTCCAAGACCATAAAAAGCAATGATTAAGAGGAAGTATGCTAGAACCACCAACACATGGAGCGTGGCCACACTCTGCGCTTATCACTGTCACCTTGCTGAAATGTGATGCTGAAGGAAACTGACTGTTGCTAGGCCGTGACCACAAGTACAGGGAGCAGCAAAAGGCAGTGAGACAGGAATGGGACTCCGGACAACGAGCATTAGTATTTTAAAAGGAATTAACGAGGATGACATTAACTCCAGCTTTCAAAATTGTGGTCTCTCTGTAAACTCTCCCACAAAATAATAACTACTATTAATATTTATAGAGTCCTTCCTAAGTGCTAAGCATTATGCTCAATGTTTTATTCACAATATCTCATTTAATCTTTGCAAGCCTAGGAAGGAGGCAAGAATTACCTTCTGTTCTTACCTGTGAGGCTAGAGCAAAGTGATAAAGAGACCTAAATTACATAGGTTCAAATCTGGCTCTGCCACCTATTAGCTCCTATCACCTTGGACCTACCCCCGGGAGTGGTTTTCATGATTCAAGGAGTGACTTACAGAGAGCACTCACTCAATGTGCAGGCTAGCAATGATTACTGC
The DNA here is from genome assembly GCA_004026885.1 of Lyroderma lyra. NCBI lineage: Eukaryota > Metazoa > Chordata > Mammalia > Chiroptera > Megadermatidae > Lyroderma > Lyroderma lyra. The sequence continues at coordinate 155,930 of PVJL010001702.1, read as the reverse complement.
CATACCACCAATGGTTAGCTGGATCCACAGAGTAGAGACAGGGAAGTGGGGTGAAACACAATGACTTCCTAATACCCAGCCCTGCTAGTGAGGGCGGCTGCCATGTAGAAGCAGCCCTCTGCAGTGATGTTTTAACATGCATCTTCCAACTTTTATCTGCTTCTTTAGCCATCTACATACCAGAAAAAGGCAAGAAAAGACTATTTCTCTGATGCCACGAAAACCAGATCTTTGTTTCTGAGAAGAGAATATATCCACAATGGCAGTCCTTCAGGACAAATTCTGACCCAGTGGCAACTGTCCATTCATGATGAATCTCTCTTGGCATAAAACTGGTTTGGTTCTTGTCTCATCTGGGCTTCTATAAAAGCAGAGCCTGAGACAAGGGTTTGACAAACATGATTTATCAACCAGATGCTCCTCATAAAAACCTGAAAGAGGGAGAGAGAATCAGGATAGGGAATGGTAAAGAATTGGGCAAATACGGGGTCTCAGGTGAACTTGGCCTTAGCCAGATCCATGAAGGACTCTACGACATAAACCAATACCACAAAGCTGTCCCCACCTTGAGACCAGGGGTCTGATCTTTATACCCACCTATCAGTCAGTCATTGTCCATGTGATGCTTCCAAGGTGAATGGAAGCCACAAGCAGGTCCACAGGATGGGAAGAAGGGTGCAAGTGGAGAGACTGAATAGGCAAACCCCACAGCCACTGGGGGAATGTGGACAGGGAACCAACAGCATTGACAGTAGTCCTGTCGGGCGGTAGGACTCATCCCTTGGAATAAGCATATTATTCCATAAAGAGTTTAATTCAAAAGATTAAATGGCTAAGTTGCCTTCTTATATTTTATTTATTTATTGACAGTTGACATTGAATATTATATTAGTTTCTGGTAAACATTTTTTACCTTTTAAAACAATCAAAATAAAATCTCTGAATCTTAAAGATCTACCCAAACCAAGCAGAGTTCCCAGCGTTCTTTGTTTCAGAAGAGAACATGGTAGGCTGGGGTTCATCTCAGCAAGAAGTTCCAGTTAACAGTCCTCTTGCCCACCCCCTGAATAAACCTGCTCTTCTGACTTAGCTTTGCTGACGTGGACACAGACAACTGGAAATCATTCCTAACGCTCATTGGCCAGCATGTTTCTTCCCCCAAAGGACGCCTGGGTAGCAAAGCGTGTTCCCAGTCTTCCTTCACCAAGGGAATTAGACGAGTAAGGCAGTGCAGTTGCAGGAGTGTAATTAATGTCATTAAATCCCTGTTGGGAAAGGATTATGCTTTAAATTTAGAAGTCACCTCCTTATAGGGATTTGCAAAGGAAAACTCACCCTTCCATTGTCTTACTCATCCTGACAGCACCTCCTGAGAGACAAGCAGTCATCTTTACTCCAGGTGGCCTCTCTTGGGCAAATGCTCACAGTTAATTTAGCATCCTAAAGTGCTTCCTGTAGAGAACCTGTCTTCCTGCACCCCTTCCTGGGCTGCATGCAGGTCCAGCTTTGTGGGCATGTGACCCTATCACCCACACAGTTGCAAAGGGCACCCTTCTTTCTGTCCTGGGTCCCTGCCCTGGGCTTCCATTCACCCTGGATACAGTTTTGGAGTTACTGCTCTGATGTCACTCCTTTCGAACTCTTAATAATGTTTGAAGAAGAGGCCACACATTTGCATTTTACACTGGACTCCATAAATCATGTAGCCAGCCCTGGATGTACACACTGAGGGGAACCTGGGGTGTGAGTGAGGAAGCATTGCAGCAAGCTTAGTCCCCCCAGTAACTGGTACAGAGGTATGGTAGTCACTAGTACTGCTGACCAAATATCTGGGGTTCTTGGTCCAGACACAAGTACCATTGAATTGCAACTTGCCGTGTTGGGAATATGAGTAGTAAGTGATGACGTCACATCTGGGCAAAAGGTTCACAGGCCTGTACTTTGTGTGCCACGTTCCCTTTTTCCTGACTTGGGGTTGAGGTGGAGCTTTGCTTAGCAAGTCCCTAAGAGAGACAGAGTCCCCAGACTACCTGCAATAAACATGTTCTGTGAGCAAGGTAAACCTTGGTGGTTTTAAGCCATGGAGATTGTGCAATTATTCCTTTTCCATAGCTAAACCCACCCTGACATGTACAGATTCTCCAAGCACCCTTTGCAGTACTTAGATGGAGCTGGGGAGAAGCAGCAGGGTGCGTGGCAACCATGTTTCTGATAATGCGAGGACTCCCAAACAAAGGTACGAGGAGAGAAAAGAAGTCCACGGGCTATTTTTTAATTTGTTTATTCCAATTATTAACCACTGAGCCTCAGAAAATACAGCATTAGCAGGGTTCAATTGGAATCATTTCAAGAGCAAACAAATTTGAAACAGAGGGGGAAAAATGATCAAATTAGCATGTCCTCCATCCCTGCCATGTTGTTTCTCAAATACTCAGCAAGTGCAAATTGCTTCTTTTTTATGGACAAGGAAAAGAGGGAAAGATAAAACAACCCTAAAGGACCCCCATAGTTTCCTAAGGTTGACTAGTGAACCTCAGCAAATAAACAGTATTTTGCTGAAATGTTTAATGAGCTTGGGAGCTGCAGCAGCTTAAAAAAAAAAAAACAACAAAAGAAAAAAGAAAAAAACAGCCTATTAGATATTTGTCTCTCACGAGCAAGGAATCAAGGTCAATGTGAATTTACAGTGGGCTCTGGAACGGGTCTGAAGAGAATTGCCTTGTTCTGCCTGCAAGTTGGAATAGCTACAGTGTTCTTTTATTCATGGCCAAATGTTTCCAGAATGATTAAACTAGCATTGTAAATGTGCAGTCTATATCAGCTGAGTGACAAGGATTAAGTGAGATTTAGATTAAAATGCTAAGTGAGTTTGTACTAAGCTCAAGCCAGATACATGGTTAACACTAAGAAAACACAAGCTGAAGAAGATGTGTGAATACAACCACCTAGAGAAAACCTCAGAATAATGAGTAGTGCCCGAGAAAGTGTCTTGAATGGCAAGTAAATCAGTGGGGGCTGAAATTACCTTTTGAAAGTACAAATTGCTCAGCAATATTTAGAAAAAATATAAATACAGACAAACAAAGAACTTAATCAACATGTGTATTCCTAGGGGATTTGGTTCAAAAAAGAAGGTACAATACTAAAAAGTCCATTTTATTGACAGTAAATGTTGATAAGCAAATTTCAGAACAAAATATAAGTTAGAAACCAAAAATTACTATAAGAATTGCTGGATTTACTACTGCCAAAGAACAAAAGCACTTTGAAAAAAGCCCACAGTTGAAAGCCAAAATGAATGGAAATTTACTATTTACCAAATGTTATTGCAAAGATAGAATAAAAAATAAAGCAGCATTAGAAAAAGTCTGTAACTACTATATGAGCAATGTCTTAAAATTGTGTTATATAATGAATATAGATATAAAATCACATAGCCCTTTGCCACCAACATTTAAAGTAACCTGAGACACTGATGAAAAGATACAATATTTGAACTGATACCCTTGAACTTCCCTGCCTATGGCTTTCTAATCTTCTCTAGATTAGCTCACATTCCCTGGCACGTAACCCCATTGATCTGCAGGTCTTTGCTATGTTTGGATTTTCAAGCAGAACAAAAGAAAAATACCAATAGACTGTCATACTTAGAAATTCCCAGCAGTGGCCTTTTGCCTGGGAAACTGCCCCAGTTGGCTTCATGGAAACATTTCTGATTTATTACACATGCTGAGCTATCACCCTGCAAGTGAGGACACACCTTCCTCACTCCTGAAGCCCCAATACAGAACAGTGGAATGGTGACTCTCGTTTCATGCTTGGTGCCAAGCGAGCAGGAGAAAGTGCCCAGGGTATCGTAAGGGAGAGGCCTCAGCACACAATAACAAGGGCTCTGAGTCCTTCCAGTCTAAGTGCACACTGCCTATTGCTGTAGTTTCCACTTCTGTAGTCTGGGGATGGTCATAATCCATAACACATCACAAGCCACACAGTGCTCATGCAGCAAGTATGGGTTGCTATGCACAGAACAAGTCAGCCATATATGATTGCTATTATGATTATAGTGAATTCTCTTTCTGAGAAAAATTTCATGACAACACGTGTCTCTTGGCTTCTTCCCCCCTCTTAGAAGAGTCACAAATTTCACCTGTGTGCCATAAATAAATGCTGATTCTATCAATTAGGTGAATAGATGTGGCTGTCCCAAAATTGGACAGAAAGATAAAATACAGCCTTTTGAAGAAAAGGTCAGAAAGAGGCAGCTGCACAGGAAGAGTAAGTGGAAAACAACATCCAAGGTCTGCCCCCTGATGAGGTGTAAAATGACTGGTGGGAACCATCCCTGCTGTAATCTGGTCAACATTTAACACCTAATTGTCACTTCTCAGTGGAGTCCAGATTAGATGCTTTTGACTGCAACCTTCCAGCTATACAGGAAATGCCTGATGCTACTACACCCCAGATTCAACTGTTTAACAGGCACTGACTGTGTAGAAGCTAGCGATGCAGAATATCACTCTAGCTAACCAGTGAAAAGTCGCCCCTTTTCTAGACCTACCCTGCAGTTGAGCAGATTCTAGCCAAATAAGATAAGAATGATATAATCCTAGTGTCCCTTCTAAATTGCCTTGAGTACCAGCGTCATGGAAACGGCTGGAAATACAGTCTGAGATTCTAAACCTAGATTTTCCTTCACATAGAGTATAATGCACTGCTGATGATTCACTGTCACTGTTTTTATGTTTGTTTGTTTTTTGGTGGGATGATTAAATTTCCTAATCCTTCCAGTCTTTCAAAAAAAACCAACAACAACAAACAAACCCATTTATTTATTTCAGTATAAAAATGGAATTACTGCTGGAGGCAGAATGATATATAAGCCTAGGTCCTACCCTCTCAGAAGCTCTAACACAGAAGTCTAACATGGAAGGTTTTCAATACAATAAGTGTAATAACGTTTTTTTAAACAGTTGTGGGAGCACACACAGCAGGGCAATTAATCTGCAATCATATGGATGTTACATCTTAAGAATAAGTGGGAAAAATAAGAGGAAAAGTATCGTGGGCAGAGAGAAGGGGAAGCAGCCAAAGGCTTGGCACGGATGAAAAGGGGGGTGTTGCTTGTGACAGATTTGGGGGTGTGGTATTGGAGAGGTGGGCAGGGAATACTGAGTGAACACAGCACGAAGAACATTATAAAGCTTACCTAGGTGTTTGAATTTGATCATTTAGGTAACAGGAACAAAGAATGAGGGTTTTTCTTTTATTATTATTATTCAATTTTGTTTCTGTTTTAAAAATAAGGCAGTGACACAGATTTTAATATCGAAACGTCATTACTGTAGGTATAAAGAAGGTGGTCGGTATAGAGAATAGAGATGACAAACCAGGTAGGCTGTTGTTGCTTTGACAGTTCAGGAAGAAAAGTTGGGATTGTGGGCAGCGAAGAAGACAGGCCAATTTTAAGACATTGGTGAGATACAAACAAAAGGAATTAGTGACGTTTGGATGTCTGGGATGAGGCAGAGTGAAAGTAAGAAAATATTTGCAATGACTAGTGGAGTGAAAGCCATATGGTGGAAAAGGGAAGGATGGGCACAGCAGTTTGATGGTGAACAAATGTTCTCTACAGAGAAGGTGCATATCATGAGGACTCCTGCCTGGAAACCTAGTCATGAAACAAAACAAAGCTAACTGGATCACGTCGGGTCCACAGTCACTAGATTGGCCTCACTTTAACCAGCACAGTGAATGGGCCTCAGAGAAAAAATTTTAAATTAATCACATTTACTATGTGCACAATGTTGTCAAGCCAGGGCAGAAAGCAATAGCTTCAGACAGCCATGCCGTAGCTTCCGTTCCCCAGAAAGCAGAAGCTGGGACAAAGACATGTGCCTAAGAAATTGAGTGGGATTCCAGGAGCAGGAGAGTAAAGCAGGGTAAAGGGGGAGTCAACACAAAGATGTGTCAGCCACCACTGCAACCATCCAAGTGTCAGCTTAAGATACCACACATGCCCCTCATTTACCCCCTCACCGTTATTCCCTTTGATATTTAATAGTTAAATAATTAAAGGTATGTGAACCACATTTGCAATGTGCAAAGCTCTATTAAACTATTTGTTGGCATGTGTGCTCAGATTGTCACATGTTAAAGCAGGGCTTACCCTCTAAGTTCCGTAGAGCGGATCAAACTAGAGGTGGTTATCCCCCCTCTTTATGAGGTCTGATGTTTAAGATCAAAAACTCATCCCAGAAAAAGTGCTGCACACCTCATTGCTGAATATCACTACTGTTACCTTCGAAGCACTCCCCTTGGGAAGCTGTGCACCAACACCAGTGCCTAGTCCTCCCTTCAAAGCAATTTTGGAACTCTTTTTCTGAAATGGCCATCAGAGCTGTCATCATATTACTCTTGAGGTCATGAATGTCATCAAAATGTCTTCTTTTCAATATTTCCTTTATCTTCAGGTAAAGAGTCACTGGGAGCCAGATCAGGTGAGTGGGTGGGGGGCAGTATTCCAATAGAGTTATCTTGTGTACTGGCTAAAAATTCCCTCACAAGTGCCGTGTGAGCTGGTGCATTGTTGTGGTGCAAGAGCCATGAACTGTTGGCGAAAAGTTCATGTTGTTTTTGTCTTTTTCACACAGGCTTTTCAGCACTTCCAAATGGTAAACTTGATTGACTGTCAAGTTGGTACAAATTCATAATGAACAATTCCTCTGATACCAAAAATGGTTAACAACATCATTTTCAACTCTTGATGTGGACCGACATAAACGTTTTGGTCGTGGAGAATTGGCTGACTTCCATTGTGCACTTTGATGCTTTGTTTCATGGTTGTATTGCTAACCCATGTTTCATCACCAGTGATAACATGTCCCAAAAACATTGTCTTGCCTCTCCAAAAGGTCTGGACAAACTTCAACTCTCCTTTGCTTTTGTTCATCAGTGAGCTCCTTCAGGACCATTTTTGCACACACCTTTCTCTGAGATTTTCAGCTAAGACTTTCCTAATTGTTTCTCTATTAATGTTTATTTGGTCTGCTATGCTTCTCATGGTCAGCCATTATTTTAATGCAAAATTTGATGAATTTTTGCAATATTTTCATCAGTTCTACTTGTTACTGACTGCCCTGACCTCTTTATTCATCAGTGATGCTTTCTCTCCCCTCAGAAAAGTGTTTAATCCATTTGCACACTGCTGTTTTCTTCATGGCATTATCCCCATAAACGTGGACTCGCATGTCCCTGATTTCATTTCCACTCTTGCCAAGTTTAAAAGGAAATTTAATGTTTGTTCATTGCTCTGATTCAAGCTCTGATTCAAGTTTACCATACATTCTCACAATGGCACACAAAAATACACAACAATAATGAACGTCACTCAGCGAGAAACTACCACACATTGACACGAACACAGTTGTGAGACACAGATATACCAGAGTTACGAAATTTACCCTGTTGTTTGTAAGTGCACAGTGGTTAGTTCACAAACTTAATTGTCAGACCTCGTATGTATCTTTGTACCTTTGCACTGTACTGAGTTGAATAGTGTCTTCTAAATATTCATGGGGGTTCCCTGGTGGTGTACTGGCTAGGCTTTGGCGCTCTCAATGCCATGACCTGGGCTTGTTTCCCAGCCAGGGAACCACCCCAAACATAAATAAATAAATAAAAATTCATGTCTACTCAAAAACTTAGAATGCAACCTCATTTGGAAACAGTCTTTGCAAATACGGTGTGTTGAGAGGAGGTCATATGAGGTCAATTAATTTTATGAACTTATCCTAGAAAAAGTGCTACATACTTCATTGCTGAATATCACTATGGTCACCTTCAATGTATTCCCTTTGGGAAGCTATACACTGATGTCAGTGCCTAGTCTACCCTTCAAAGCAATTTTGGAACTCTTTTTCTGGAATAACCATCAGAGCTATCATTTGTGCCCCCCAAATCTGACACCTTATCAACTTGTTTGTACAGTACTCCCAACATAAGTGCACAATGGCAAGTTTGTGAACTTAATTGTCAGATGTTGGCCACAACAACAGCTCTGAGGCCAGTCCAGAAAAAGAGTTCCCAAGTTGCTGTCAAGGGTGGACTAGGCACTGGCATCGGTACATAGCTTCTCAAGGCGAGTACTTTGAAGGTGAACATAGTGATATTCAGCAGTGAGGTATGTAGCACTGTTTCTAGGATGAGTTTGTGAAATTAATTGTCTGACCTTGTTTGAGATTAGAGTAGACCCTAAATCCAATAAGGAAAGGAGGAGATTGAGGGCACACAGGGAAGAAGGCGATGTGAAAATGGAGGCAGAGATTGTAGTGATGTCTTTTATAAGCCAGGGAACACAAGGACTGCAGGCAACCACTACAGGCCAGGAGAGAGGTGTGGGATCACTCCCCCTCAGAGACTCCAATAACTTAATTTCAGGGTTCTCATCTCCAGAACGGTGAGAGAATACATTTCTCTTAAGTCATACAGTTTGTGAAAATTTGCTATGGCCACATGAGGAAATTAATGCAGGCATTGTTCTCACTGATAATTCCTTGAGTACCTGGCTTCCTTGCTGGAACTGCCAAACTAGATCCCAAAGTTCATATACCCAACTTGCTAGATACTATAAAATTTTCAAAACACTCCACCAACCTGTGACCGGACATTGCCTATACATCCTCCAAGAAATACATTGATATTTATCCTATATAACAAAATTGAATTTTTTTGCTACTGAATCATACTATTCTTCAGGATAGTTGGAGGACTCAGACAATATTTTACACACACACACACACACACACACACACACACATTTTGTAGGTATTTTAGAAAAAGAAAGAACATTCAACTCCAGTGCTTTTAAAATAAGGGCAGGAAGTCCAACATGGTGGCCCCATAGGAGGACGTTACACTCACCCGCTCCTATGAGCAAAATCAAATACACAAGTGCATAGGTAGCAATTACTCCTGCGAGACAACTGAACCTGAATGAACAGCTTTTGACAACAGGAGAAACTGAATAGAGAAGACTGGGAAGACCAGGGAGCCCTCCAGGAGCTGCAGGACCTCTCCTGGGCTGGAGGAACTAGTGAGCACCATAGTTTAAGTTCATCTCCACTTAGATAGCAGGAGCACCATGCTGGTGCTCTGGTCTACCTGCTAGATTATAGTAGCTGCAGCATGTTCACAGCTACAGTGCCTGGAGCCTTTTTCCTCCAAACAAAGGGAACAAGCTGGAGTAACAGGGTCTCACCACACTCACCTGGCATCCTTGTCAAGAGCTGCACTGGGCCAGCAGACTAGTGCCCCAGGCCCCTTTGTCCCTGCCTGGGCTCCAAACGGCTTCCCCAAATTACGCAGCACATAGAGGCTGCACAGAGGTATCTTTTATCCGGGATCACTTTCAGTACAACAAACAACAGACACTATGTAGAGAAGACTGGGGAGCCACAGGAGGTTTATATAGGAACTCTCAAGGGTCAGAGGGGCCCCATTGTTTACACATCTCCACCTCCATAGGGTGGGCAGGGACTTTAACTAGGTATTCTGGCCTATCTGCAAGATCATGGCCATACACTCCCAGACACAGCTCCTGGATGCATTTCAGCTGAACAAACAGAGCAAGCAGGATCAACAGGGCATTATGGCATGCACCTGGCCTCCCCACCTGGAGCCAACGCCCTGGAAGCCTTAATTAAGCACCTGCCAGGTTTCTACTGGCCTGCCCAAATGACCTTGCTCACACAGTCTACAAGAGCCCACTTCTACATAGACCGCTTGTACAAGACTGAAAGAGCATTTTTGTGTAATTCACATAAAAATAACAGTAAATCTAAAAAATAATAACTGAACAAACAGAACAAAACAGAAATGGACTCATAGCAGCGGTTCTCAACCTGAGGGTCGTGACCCCTTTGGGGGTCAAACGACCCTTTCACAGGGGTCGCCTAAGACCATCAGAAAACACATATCAGATATTCACATTATGATTCATAACAGTAGCAACATTACAGTTATGAAGTAGCAACGAAAATAATTTTATGGGGGTCACCACAGCATGAGGAACTATATTAAAGGGTCATGGCGTTAGGAAGGTTGAGAACCCCTGGTTTAGAGTAAGCTGGTGGTTGCCAAAGAGGAGGGGATGGGGGAATGAGAATAAAAATAATATTTTTTTAAATTGAATTAAATTAAAAGTTAAAATGAGGGCAAGCAGTTTAACTCTACATTATAAAACAATTTAGTTCATTTTAGAGTCCCTGAAGAGAGAGAGAAGAAACTGGGCATAGTAGATGAGAAAATGACAAAGAAAAAGGAAGAAAACGAGCAGAACAAAGAAACACTTTACTTTATCATTCCAACGACATAAAATCTTCCATCGATTATTTTCTGAAATTGGGATGCATTGTACAATTGATAAAGCTTTATGATCATGAGGTAAATGTTATACCACAGCTTTATGAAAATCTTCCTTTGACAACTTCTAGAAAGACCAAAACAGCAATAGTATCAGCGCACACTAGAATTGATGAAGTGAGAGTGACAAGAAATGAGAGCTACATTTTGGGGGCAGTTCCAGGGACTTATTTAGAACAGCACTTGGGTAGAAGATGAACTGCTCTTCTCACACTGTGGAGTTCCCTGGGGATAGAAGGATAAGAAGCTGTGCCCTGGTCACCCCGCTGAACGTGGAAACTGTCTATAGTATCCTAGAGAATCACTGCACTGTCAACCACTGCGAGCTGTTTTTTGTTCATTTGTTTGTTTGCTTGTCTGTTTGTTTTTAATGAGCACCTTTGTCTGGAAATTTTACAGTTTTGAAATGTATGAATTCATGACTTAGAACATTAACTCTGAAAAGCAAAATGTCTTTAAATGTTAAATTCTTGATTTTACAGACTTACAAAATTGATAGACAAAGAATTAGGTGATCTTTGCAATGTCGCACTTCAGGCATATTGAGAATTGAGTATATTAGATAGCACGTAGGCTTTTATATTATGCCATGCTGCCTCCCTAGGTTTTAGTGAATCCTTTGGAAAGATGGATGTAAATTTGCTACTTATTCCAAAGAGCTGTTACATTGTCTTACCATAATCTTTCAGGGGTTAAAGCTGTCTCATTTGGTAATACAGTAGACTCTCTTTCAACTGAAACTTAAGCAACCAGCACTCTCAAGCAACCGGCAAAAAAGTTGAAGAAATTATACTTTAAATAAAAATTAAAATCTCAGCATGTTATGCAGCTGCACATCATGCAAAACCTGATTTTGTGTGAGAGGCCTGGGGCCTCAGAGCAAACTGGTATTTGTTCATCCTTCAAGAAAGCTGCATGCGAGTTTGCCAGTACAGCATCACCCACTGACATAGAACCAAAACCATCCACATCCACCTCTCCTGATCCTGTTCTAGCTACGTCATCCGATCCTGATGGTCCTGATGTGATGTGTACCCAGCAAACTCTTACCCCTACCGTAACAGTTTTAAGTGTGTACGTGTGTGTGTTCCTAAGTTACTTGAAGTTATAAAAATTATGTTAGTGAAGTTCATTAAGTTGAAAAGTTTATTGACTGCTATTTAACTAAAATTATACACTGCATTCACAAAATTGATTTTTTTCTCTTTCTAAAGATTTTTGTTAAAATATAGCTAATACACAATATTATATTAGTTTTAGGTAGACACCACAGTTAGTCAACACTTTTTTTTTTTAGTCAACACTTATATACATAAAGAAGTTATCACCCTGTAAGTCCAGCACTGATCTGACATTGTACCACACTATCACAATATTATTGACTATACTTGTATTCCCTATGTCACAAAGCTGTTTTTACAATAAAACTGTTACACTAAGTTTATCTTAATTTGTTTTTAATTATTTCAGTATTAATATCAAGATAATATAGAATTTATGGTATGGTATAGTATGGTATATAATATTAGTTAGGCCTGTTTTTAATAGTAACTCTCAAGCAACCAGAAACTACATTTATCTGGCATCTACTAATCCCCATGGGTGCCGGTTAACTACTCTACTATACTTGAAAGTTGCACTGAACTTGGCAAATCAAACACAGACTTCAAATCTAACTGGATCTTAGTTTGTAAGATAATATATGCTGTTTTGTCATTGCAAATAAGTGCTGATTATTAGAACACTCACCTCAGAAGTATTGCATATTCTACCCGTTCAATACATAATACACTCAAATGAAAATGAAATAGAACTTCTTCAAACATAGCTAATGCTCAAAACAATATTCACAGGTCTTCGACTTCTCTTATAAAGCATTAAGAAGCTCTTCTCTAATTATTATGGCTAAGAGCAGTCCAGTGCTCAGGCACACAAATATCACACCACCTTCTACTTTATGGTCTCATACCTGAGGTACTCCTTTCTTCCATTCTTGTTTCTTGTCTTATTTCTTGGACTTATTTCATTAAGCATTCAAGAAGAATACCAGTCAAATCCACACTTTCTCAATTCCATTCCCACTTTAACTTTTCAATTCCTGTAACTATAAGAGGTACTGAGAGTCTCTCCAGAAAATATTCCCAAATTATTCTTTGTTTTAGACTTAAGCACTGATGACTTATGTTAATGTACAAATAACACAGAAAGGGAAATTTATGCATTATGCAATTATCAGTTATTACTGTGGTAGTTTTAATGTTTATCAAGTTGAGTTACCAGTCACCTAACAGGGCACTGAGACATAACATTTGATAATAAAATGTCTGCATCAAGAATGCTCTCAGAGAAGGCAAGTATGCCTAAGCAAACTCACGGAGCAGTCAGGAAAAACACTAGAGTAACACTGGTTGAGATCTGATGTCTGAAACAATGAGTCCTTATCTCTTTCTCTCTCTCTCTCTCTCTCTCTCACACACACACACACACAGATACACACACAACCATTCCTTTAATTTTTGCTCTATATTCAAGGAAGAAATAATATTCTACTTCATGACAAACATTACTACTATTTCCATGTGGTTAATGAGTTAATATATGCAAAGCACTTAGAAGTGTGCCAGATTTAGGGTGAGTACTATGTAAATGTTAGCAATTATTACCACTGTGCCCATCCATTTATATTTTTTCCACAAAAGCATACTGAGAATCTCTTAACTGCCTAGCACTGAAGTAGGCACTACAAAAATAAAGAGAAACTAAATATGATTACCAAGTTTGAAGATTTTTGGTATGATGAAAATAAATGAAAACAGTAGTGGCCCTCTATTTCTTTGGGAAGCCTTATGGGTTAAGAGTTATTATTGCCACTGTACTCATGAAGGATTTGAGATACAGAGGCATGACTTGTGAATCCACAGCTGATACTTCACGAAGTCAGGACTTGAAACCAAGTCTGTTCAAACCCAAATTACAGCTAAAACTCAGAGTGCAGGGTGCATGGTTTCTGTAGTCACAGCAGACTTCTGCTTCAATGGTTTGGAAACAAAAGCGTAAGATAGAATGAATTCTACCTGGGAAAAACAGTGAAAGCTTAAGAGAGGAAGTGACAACAGCAGAAAGGGGCTTAAAAAGAACTGAGAGTAAGAAGGAAGGGGGCATTCCAGCCTAGGGAACAATCTGTTATTGGGGTTTGGGCTTTGAGGTCAAAGGCAGTTTGATAGCTATTTAATTCCAATAGTTTCTGTTGTCTTGTTTTGGACAATGGATGTGTTCACCCAAGGAGTATTTATTGAGCAACTATTCTGCATAAGACACTTTACTGGACACTGTCATGGCTACAAAGAACATTCCAAAACACACTCCATCCTTCCGCCCCCCCACCCCCAATCTTCCTCAAGTCAGGAGCTGACTAAGTTAGCACTTCCTTCAGCCTCTTCTTCAATTCTTGCAATTACTGTGTACTTCTCCCACCCTGGCATGGAAAGCAGGCATAACAGGTTTTTGATTAGACAGAATTCCTGTTACTTCAAGAGGCACTATCTGGAATATCAGAACACTGGTTCCAAAACATCATTTTAAGTCATAAAAAACTTTTTTTAAGCAAAATTTTATCAGTGACAAATGACAAATTTGAAAATAATAGGATGCTAGTTTTCATCTAGACTATAACTAGGAATATAAAAGGTAATGCAAAAGCAAGTTGAGAAAGAGAATGTGCCATTTCCAAGGAGACAGTCCTTAGGATGAGGAAATTCCAAGCCAGAACTCTGAAGAGGAGTGCTCATGGCCCATGCAGAATGGCAGAGTCAGAACTTGATCCCAGGTATAGGTCAAATGTCAGTAAGTGCAGTAAACATAGCGAAGGGTTTCTCTGTGGTTTTGCAGATAGAAGAAAGTGACTGGGAAATCTAAGGTGTGTTTAAGGAGTTTGAAAACCTATTACATTTTCTATGATTCTATAATACAATGTAATTAAAGCACTTGTAGCACACCCTACTGGCCCCAGAGAAAGTTGACCTAGTAAGATGTGTCCCCTTTCCTGTAGATTCCATAGTTCAGGTCACTATGAATACATCTGAATAAGTACTACTGCTACTACTGATGATAATAATCATAGTTAATAAGTAAGGACTGCCTTTTATGTAGCCAGTACTTGATTTTCTCCAATCCTTAAGCATATTCTTGAGGCAAATGTTATTATCCCCATTTTACAGGTAAATTGACTGACACTCAGAGAAGTTTAGAAACTTGCCCAAAATGACAGAGCTAGTAAGTAGCAGAGCTGGAACTGAAACCCATATTAACTCCAAAGCCCACAGTATAATCCCTCAGATTGCTGCGAGTAAGAGAAAAGATAGTAATCTTGGACCATGCAGTTGGTGGCTGGGTGAGATGATAATGCTGGGGCCCTGAATTCAAATTATATTTGAGCCACTTGCGAACTCTGTAAGACTTGAACAAGTTACTAAATATACACATGGTCTTTAGGTACAAATTTAAGGTAGTTCCTGAGAAAATTATATAATACATATTGTAAGAGTGCCAGATCAATACCTAGCACACAACAGATTCTCATTTAAAGCTAGTTGAACTGAATAACCAAGGAAACAAAGAAACAAACAACAAAAACATGCCAAAATCAGAATTTACCAAACATATGCTTCCGTTTCCAAAGAAAATGATCCCTCTAGAATATTCTTAACAGGAGCTACTCCTAATGTGTGTACAATATACTACAACTTAATTTACAACTTTATACAGCTTTCCAGATGCATTTATTTCATTAAATGAGGTGCACCAGGAGTCTAGCAATTGAGGTACTGAATTTCCCTTGCATCTCCAGATATTAGAAATCGCTTTCAAAACAAATCATTAGAAATTTCATAAAATTGGATCACTCTATTATTTACTATTCAAATCAATGATGACCTACAAACAGAGAAGGAAAGGAGGATGTACTATATGCCTAATCGTGTATTAGGTTCCTTATGCAGGTTACACCAGGTGACTTTACTCATAAGGTCACAAACCCTGCACTCTTGATAATTCTAGACCCTGGGCTCTTGTCAATTATCCGAATCCTAGAGGAACAATCAACCTACCTGCAGAGATTTCACCTGTATTTATAGTGGCTAAAATAGCCTGAGTTTTCCAGTTGATTTTAAATATTCTCTTGTCATCAAACCATGTCTCCCAATTTTGATATGGGAAAATTTGTTTATGGTACTATCTTTAATTTAGAGCCAATTAAAACATGAATTTCTCTGAAGAAGAAAGGTGGGGAGGGAGAGAGAGAGAGAGGGAGAAAGGGAGGAAGAGAGGGAGGGAGGGAGGGAGGGAGAGAGCCTTTCCTTCTGCCCACACATGGACCACATGAGACATTTATTTATTCAGATTGCTGTGGTAGCCACAAGGGATCATTCACAAGGGGAAACTACAGGCTTCTGTGAGGCACGAAATAGGAATCTGTCGAGCTTAGCAATAAAGCCTCATCCATTTGCGGGTCTGCTTTTTTATGTTACACGTGGTCATTTATAGAACTAATCATTGGCTAGATGAGGTGTGAATTTGGTTTTTCTGTTTTGTTTTATTTTTGCTTGCATTTGGCAAGACTGCTTCTCCTACCCAGACAAATGAATTACCTGTGAATACCTCCCAGCAGCCCTGACTTTCTCAGAGGAAAGAACAGTGGGTGCCAGCACTCACCATTTCAGAATGCGAGCACAGTAAGTGAAGTGATCAAAACACAAGGCTCTGACCTGGAGCCGAGGACAGAGAGCCCGCTGTGCGTTCTTTTCCACGTTGTTCTCATCAGCATCAAGTACCACAGTGAGCAAGTCCCAAGACGGCTCACAGAATGGATTTAATATCGCCACGTGGGAGGGGGAATAGGGCACAGGAACCACAGCTCTATTAGAAGGCGAGGCCCAAATTACAGGGAGGCCCAGCCTGGAAAGTTCTCCAGGAGGGTGAGAAAAAGCTTTAAAAGGGGGAGGAGGAAAAGATAAGGTGAAAAAGTAGGATCCTGCTGCCACAGAGAAGATCCCACCTTCCTTGGGGACAGAAAATGGGCTGCTGCACCTGCGCAGGGCATCAGAGCTAGTTCTGGGTGAGCAGCTCCCTGAGTGGTACAGCACCTAACAGCACCTAACAGCTACCATGTTCACTATACGTGCAGGAGGCTTTTCCCAGTTACCTTGCAATTTCTCCTAATTGTTCCACCTAGATCTGAGCCTCCAGCTGGTTTTAAATATCTCAAGGGCAGAAGCCAGGATGGCTATTTCATTTACAACTTTCTATAGTGCTGAGTAGCAAAACAACATTATATAATGCTTTATAGCTTACAGAAGGTTTCTTGTGAATCAGCCCATTTGTCCCTTCACCATAACCCCGAGAGGTGGGAACTATCATTATCCTTATTTGACATGACTAGAGTTCAGTGTACATATGAATGAGGGTTTATTCATATGTGGATGATTAGCCCATTTTGTTAAAAGGCCACTATTACACACACACACACACACACACACACGCACGCACACGCGCACGTGCACACACACAAGGTCAGACAATTAATTTCACAGTCATCCTAGAAAAAGTGCTACATACCTCACTGCTGAATATCACTACAGTCACCTTCAAAGCACTCCCCTTGGGAAGCTGTGCACCGATGCCAGTGCCTAGTGCACCCTCCAAAGCAATTTGGAACTCTTTTTCTGGAATGGCCATCAGAGCTGTCATCATCCCCAAAATCTTTACAAACAACTTGGTTATGACAACTTACCATGGTGTTTGTACAGTGCTGCCAACAGAAGCACACAGTGGCAAGTTCGTGACCTTAATTGTCAGATTTTGGGTATGACATTGGTGCATAGCTTCCCAAGGGGCATATATCCTGGATACCTGTAACACATGAATAGGAGAGGAAAGGGGAGTTATATATAATATGACATAAAGGCACAAATTTTGAATATAGGTTTTTGTTTAGAAAACCTCCCAGGAATATAGAAGGATATGACAAAAAAATGAGACGACATGACAGATTTTGAGCTTCAATTAAATCAAGAATGCCCTGGGAGAGGAGTTTCTTATCTGTCAGCACAAAGGCTTCTCCAATCCTTGTAGACATCAAGCACCATCTATAGCTGAATAAATATGTCTCCTCCATATGTACCCACAGTGTGAATGATAAATCACATTTAATAATTACTTCACTCACAGTAGCCTTTTTCATTATATGTATTTACAAACAACAATTACTAGAAGAATAAGTTTTTTTTTTACGAGATCTATCATATATGAAAGGGGTACCTAGGTGCCCCTGTCAGATCTGGGAATAGACCCTGGATTCTGAGCCTCAGATGACCCTCAGGGGCCCTGTGAACAAGTCAGATGGCTGACTGGAGTTCATACGTAAGCATCATCCTAGCCCTGACTGATGTCTGACCTCCTCAGTCAAAGCTCTCTTCAGATCTCATCTGTGGTGTGTTCTAAGGAGACTTAACCCAGGGAAAGTGGCTCATCTAAGGAAAGAAATGGTGCACAGAGAAGACGGCTTATCACTCTCACTGTCATCTTCACTTGTTCTAACTGAGCCCATGTGCAACTCCAGAAAGTGCTCTGGCAGAAATCAGAAATCAATCTTGATCACTCCCATCAACAGCATCTTTATCATTATCACTTCTCTCAAAATAAATCCATCCATGCAATATAATTTCCACTAAAACCCGCCAGTTTCTTCACATAATATTCACATTGATTCTAGAATTCATTTGGAAGAGCAAATGGGCAAGAATAACCAAGAGAATTTTATAAAAGAGCAGAATTGTGATCAGCCCTTCCAGGTCTCAAGACATATTAAAAACTAGAGCAATTATATGACAGCAATTTAGGCATAAATAGATTATTCTAAAATAATCAAAAAGTAAATCAGATCCACATATGTATAGGAATTTAATATTTGATAAAGGCAATGCTGTAAATTATGATGAAAGAGCAGATTAGTCAGTAAGTGATATGGGAATAATATACTTTCTTTTGAAACAAAAGCAAATTTGTTCATATGGAGATTCTATGTGGATTAAAGACATACACACACACACACACACACACACACACACACATATATATATATATATATATATATATATATATATATATGTAAATGCCAAAGGAAAATACTAGAGAACATCTCTGTAGCTTTGGGGGTGGGGATAATTTTTCTTAATCAAGATGCAAAAAAGCAGAAATCACAACAACAGTGATAAATTTAACTACACCAAAATTTAAAATTTACATTTCTCAAAAGACACCATAAATAGAGTTGAAACATAAGCAAACATTGGGAGAAAATATTTGCAACAGAGAGAACAAGAAGTTAGTATCCCGTATCAATAAGGAAAAGTCAAGCAAACCAATAGAAAAAATGGGCAACATTTATTATCAGGAAATTTACAAAAAAGGAAATGTTAATAACCAATAAACATATGAAAGAATACTCAACCCCACTGGCAATTAGTACACTGAAACCACAAATGATATACCTTTTCTTTTTCACCCATAAGATTATAAAAAAAAAATTACAGTGTTGACAAGTTTGACAAGAGTGTAAGGAAAGAATTACTCTCCTGTGCTATGGGCTGAAATTTAAACTGGTATAGCCACTTTGCTGGTCACTGTGCTGAACTGTTTGAAGCTAAAAATGTATATACCATATGACCTTGAATATTCATTCCTGCTAGCTCTCCTAAAGAAATACTGGCACAGTGAGAGATAAAGATATTTGTTACAACATTGCTTGTGCAAATGAAAAGGTAGAAGTAACTTAAATATCCCTTAAGAGGAGTAGTTCTTAAAAATCTGATGTACACATAAAAGAGGACTCCATGGTAGTTAAAAATAATAAGGGTATTCTACATCTGTTAACTTAGATAGGTCTTGAAAAATATACTAAGTAGAAAAAAAGCTGTAAGATGATACTACACATTTTCTCTAGGGGAAAATAGGTAGGTAGATTATATAAATAGATATAGATAGATATAGGTGATTAAATATAGACATATGAGGACTGTCTGGGAAAAATCCAGCCATAAATGCCTCTATTTTTCATATTACATGGCTGGATACCTTCCAGACAGCCCTCATAGATACAGATATAGATGATATATACATAGATATAGATGACATAGATAGATATATATAGATGATATAGATATATAGACGATATAGATATATAGAGATAGAGATAGAAATGCATAGCAAAAGACCAGGAAAGATACACTCAAAAAATGGCAAAAGTACTTACCTCTTAATGGGGATGAAGGTAGGCGGCTAAAAATGATAGTGGGGAGAGAGTATCTTTAAGGACACTTTGACCTTATCTGTAATAATTCCATTTTTTTACAGGGATAATATATTTTTATATAACCTAATTTATAAACTAAAACTGTTACTTGGTATTTATTTAAAATTTATGTATCAAATGTTGTACGAAATGTTTTAAGGGCATTATTTTACTTGAAATTTTAAAATGTCTCCTTGTACGTATTATTATTCCCATTTGACAAGTGAGAAAGCTGAGCCAAAGAGATACTAACTTATGGGTCTGCCTGGCCTTACTACAGACATTTTGTTGCATTCTCTTAGAGTGACTTTGAGGGGTGCTTAGGGATGGCATGCCTCCTTGCCCACATATGAGTCTTCCTCTAGAACAGACATTAGGAATTCGAATTTCTGGATCTCAAAGTATGCACAGATGCAGCTTCCAAGATTCAGAGACACCGATATCCAAGTTTGCTCTGCCAGTTTATAATAAACTAATGTTTGCAGTTTTCAGAGGAGGAAACTGGCCCAGGAACCAAAGATTAGTCTCAGCACCCCAGGTCACTGTTTTACCCAATGCGCTACATCCTATCCCAGAACTTCATCCCAGGTCCAGACTGACGTTTCCCGAGTAGACAGGGCAATGGTTAACACCCATTAAGTGAGAGTCAAAGGCCAAACAGTGTTAATCTTCCATTCAAGGAACCCTGCAGTTACTGGCAGTGGCTTTTAATTGGGTTTTCTATTAAAGCAATTTTCTCCTCGGTGACTTACCATAAAAAAAAGAAATGAAAGAATTAAGTCCCATTTGGAAACGCTAATGAATTATTTAGCATGGGCCAAGTAAAAAGAAAACATGACCTGTGTTAGCCTCATCCAGGGTAGAGGAAAGAAAATTTTAAAGAAACATTGACTCACAAGAGTGTAGGACATGGGAAAGTGGAGCATTATGTATTAAAACAACCATCTACATAGTCACCTTCATGCATCTGAATCAATTGTGTACCATTTCACAGGTAAATCTTGGTAAAATTCCATTTGCTTAACCTCGTCCCTGTTTTTCACCAACCTAGGAAATAAGGAGAAAATGTCCCTTAGTCCGGCATCCAACTCTGAACCCACTGGTTCCTCCCTTTTGGACCTTTGCCTTTATGCTCCCACAGACAGGGGATGCAGCTCGATCTCTGACTTTCATAAGTGTCTCCTTAAAGAGCCTATCTCCACTGGCACTCAGCATCATGCTGCCCCTGCACAGAAGGTGACTTAACTCAGGAGGCTGGACCCAGGTTGTCCTCACATCAACGACGACTCAGGCATGTTCACATCTAAAAGCTCAGCCCATTCTCTGTGGGTTTCAACCAAGCTTGACAGCAGCGTCAACTAGAAATATGTTTTACTTCTGCCTGTGTGACGAGGAGGACAATGTCATAATTTATTGCAGCCCTTTCTGTCTGAAAGGGGAGTGAATGAAAAGATGTTTCTCCACGGGTAATCTTTCTGAAGTGGTGGTCGGCCACCAAAATGGCTCACCGGAACACAAAAACAAATAGCAACAACAACTAATTTGTAGCATTTGCTAATCTCTGTGGTGTAAATACTCCTACTAGGGCCAAGTTCCAGCTACCAATAGGCCCCATTTTCCTTAATATTTACGGATCAGCTCTTCCTGGCCAACCTTCACCTACTCCAGGTTACAGAAGCCTCTGGTTGGTTTCTTTGAATAGGGAAGGTAGGATGCAAAAGCAGACCAACACACAACATCTAATCATCTATCTATCTTTTCACTGAAGCTAACAGTTGACTCAAACAACTAAAACAGTAAACAAAGTACTTTGGGGAGGAGAAGAGGCCAAAGAGAAATTCCTATGATGGTCTCCTCTAAGAACATTAAAAATCAGGCAGGTGAAAAGAACCAAAATTTTGCCACCTTGGAACTGCCTTTTGGGATATTGAGCTGAAGCTGTTTATTAAGAAACAAGACTCAGAAAGAGCCTTTGACCCTCTCGCCTTTCCTGCCCAAGAGTTCAGACAGAAAAGGAAGGTGGAGTCTCAGGATTTTGGTGTTAGCCTAATTTTAGGCTGACGAGACATATTGTTTCAAATGGGACAGAAAAGAATGGTCCTGTCCCGTTTCTAACAGGACGTCTGATCAGCCTACTGACACCTTGAATTTAGCGCAGTGAGACCAGGCTGACGAGGCACACCATTTCAAACGGGACTGTACTGTCCTTTCTGTCCCATTTAAAATGGTACATCTGGTCAGCCTACCTAATTTAAATTAAGTTTGGTAAACAGGAGGACTTCAGGCAGGGGCCTGCTGGCTAGATACCTCATGTCCCATTGTTTCTGAGTTGCCCAGCGAGAATTTGTTGGCCACGTGTGTTCTGCTCTTCCTCAAGTACTGGCACATCTCCCATTCTCACTTCTGAAATGGAATACCCAGTCCCTCCCCTCTTTTCTTTATCCAAAAATGTCAGGGTACATATCCAATGTTGCCTCACTATCTTTGGAATATTCATGCTAATGTGAATACTTCATGTTCATGTATTAGAAGTTTCATTTTCTGGGGGTTCCCTGGTGGTGTAGTGGCTAGGCTTTGGTGCTTTCAACGCCATGGCCTGGGTTCGATTCCCAGCCAGGGGATTACCCCAAAAAGTAAAAAATAAAAATAAATAAAAATTTCATTTTCTCCTGTTAATCTCTCTCTGTTCATTTGATTATTGGCCCAGCTACAAGAACTTAGAAGGTGGGGAAAAAAAACATTACTTTTTTTAGTCCCCACACAGGATATGTCTATTTGATTTAAATAATGTGCAATGTTGTAATATAAATTCTCTTGATAATTCTGAAGCTTCAGGTAAAGTTAGGCTCCCTCTCAACCCTGTGGAGATAGTATTTTGGGACTGAGAGAACATCAGAGGTTTCTAGCATAGAGTAATAGAACAAGGAGAATGAAGAGCACACACAGGGTGTTGGGGCTGTGACAATCCCAATAAACCAAGTGAATTCAATAAGAAGCAGGTAAACAGAGTTAATGAAGGGCAACTGCCCATTCCACCACATTCATCCAAAAGCTCCCCCAAAAGATGGGGAGCATCCTTCTGCCGTACCGAAAAAGGTTCAAGTGAATTTCATTTGACCTTCAAAAGCCACGTGACCTCAGTGGACATCTGTATTACAGAGTCAAAGTAAATGGCTTTCTTTCATGTTTTGCCTTTATGTATCTTGTCTTAGACACAAAAAACAAAAACTGGGAGGGGGGATGGACAGACTGGAAAAGTCAAAGTCCCAGTGTTACCTGACTTAAATCTAGCACAGAATAAAGTTGGATATGAGCAAAGCATGTGGCCAAGAGGTCAGCAGCCATAGATACAACAACAGATCTGAGCTGAAGTCCAGGAGGCAAGCACAGGTAAAAAAGAGGAGAGAAGCATTTCCCAATTGGACAAGGAAAGGTCTGTTCAGAAAGTCAACCCAGTCAAGTAGGACAAAAATGTAGTGAGCCAAAAATAGATGAGCTGCCCTTGCAGGACCAGGGGTCAGCAGAAGCAGGAAGGGGAGGCCGGCATCCCAACCAATGGCTCAGGAGTTAAAGGGGCACCTGTCCCCAGGTGGCATATCGGGACTTTGATTGCTGCTCACCAAGACAGCAGCAGATGCTCTCGGCCCAGGTGTGGTGCTCCCTCCTCCACCTGGGTAAGTAAATGCCAGCCCAGGGCCTCCGCTGCTGCCTGCCAGGGACCCCACAGTCTGTGGCTACAGCTGACAGTCTCCTCTGGTGATTTTCAGGTCTCCCAGCTCTGTGCTCAGGTTACATGTTAACACTGTAGGCTACCAACTTCCCTGATTAAACCACAGGTGGACAGCAAGTCCTCACCTTCTGTCATTTCTTCCTTTCTGTGGAAAGCCAGTTCTCAAGGGGAAGCTCCTGCCCGTTGATTAGCCTAGTAATGAGCCCTTTGACTCTAACTGGGCAATTTGGAAACCATAAAGGAAAACACAACGTAAGAGCTTTCGTGACAGGAGAGGAATATTTTAACGCACAGTGTGACAATCTGCAATAAAAACCAGGAAGCATTAGTGAACACCAAATATGGAAAGAGCCCAGTAAGAGCAATGATAGTGTAGACCAGCAATATCACCTCTGGCTATCTGGTGTCCTTTCTGTCCCCTCTACTCAGAGAACAATGAACTAAGGAGGCTTATGAGAGAACTGAGTGTTTTGGAACACTGGCACATTTTATTTCCTCGTAAGAATAAACTGTTTTGGTCCTTAGCATCATGCAGCTCAGAAAAGAAGGAGCCTGACAATTAGCATGCCGCCTGCACACTCAGAAAATCTCACACAGTCAGGAACATCCTGGAATTCATCTTGCTGATTTCATTCTCACTGGGCTCTAAATATGTGGTTCAGAAGCTCAGCAATGGTGCCACAGAGAGCAGAAAGAGGTCATTGGATTTCCAAAGTTTCCATGTCCTCTGGAGTTGTCCGACCAACACAATGTTGCTGAGGAAAGCAGGCACTAAAGGACTGAACCATCTCTCAAAGCCATCACTCCCCCTCAGCCTCCTGGTGCCCCTTAACTCTGACCCCCGCCCTCCACAGAAGGTCTTCCTGCACTCATGCTTACCCTTTTCTAACTTCCACCTAGCAATGCAGAGTGATCTTTCTCAAGAATGAATCTGATTATTTTATTGCTCTTTTAAAACCATGCAAAAGGTTCCTACAGCTCTTAAAATGCAGGGCACACACCTTAGCATGACTTAGAAGACCTAGCATGATTTTGTCTCTCCCTTCATCCTTTGCTCACTCCCTCACCACAACAACCTCCATCCCTATTCTCCAAAGACACTGAACTTCAGGCCCTAGAGTAGTCTTCTCTCCCCCATCTCTGGACCTTCACATCAGCTATTCCCTCTGGTCCCCTTGCCCCTTTTCCTAATTAAGTCTGATTCACTTATCCTAGGTTGGATACAGTTTACTCTGGGGACTCACACACTCATTTGTCATGCTCTGATTTCTTGTCTGACGGCCCTGGCCACAGTGTCCAAGTTCTGTAAAGCCAGGCCCAGAGCTTGTCTGGTTCACAAAAACATCTGCAGCACCTAGCAGAAAGCCTGCACACAGTAGGTACGCAATCAATATCTACCGTATACATGTATGAAAACAAGAAGCATTGAGAGTAAGTATAATATACTTCAGATGCATTATCCAAGTAAATTAAAAGAAAAAAGACTAACACTTGCATAACTTGTTTGTCTTAGTCTCTGATTGTTTAAAATTTTTGCAAATCTCTGAGCTCCTCACAACTGTTAGATTAAGGGTTTCACAGACAAAGGTTGGTACATACCCTCAAGGATTTCCATACAAGAAGGGCAAAGAGAGACTGAAGAAAGAGACGGGCCACTCCAGACTGGTAGGTGGCCAGTTTAATAAGCAAAGGAACTTACTTAGGAGGCTTGTCTTGGGTGGTTGCAAGATGAACAGATCCTGCACCTGCCCACCAGAATTTTAAAGGTTTACATGGAGGGGCTTCCCTGGATTCAGTCACATGACCACACATCCAGGTGGTCACAACACCACATTGCTCTCTCCAGGTTGCATCTTTGAAAACAGCTCCCAGTGTGGAAACAGTGGGCAGAATGTATGTTCCAAGGACAAGGAAAGGGCTGAGGAGCCTCCTCATGCCTGGATCCAGCTTGCAGGTCAACTGGTGGCCATGTCCTCTCTATGACCTCCTCTAACAGCAAGCCATAAAAGTTACAGAGAGATCTGTATCTTGTCTGAAGGCTTCGTGCAAGGTCCTGCCACAGCCCACATTAGACAACCCACCTGAGATGCTCTCCACTGTACCAGACCACCCAGTACTTCACATGGGAACAAATACCTGATTCCTAGCACAGAAAGGAGCCTCAAGGGTTTCTCCTCTGTAACATTTGGAGAACAAAATCATACAATCTATGATTATCTTCAGAGAATTTTTTGGTTGAAAATAGTTTTGCATTTTCTTCAAATTTTTGGAAGGAAAACATTCACAATGTAGACAATTTCTTTGTCCGTTTTATTAAAATGGGAATATATTAAAGTGAGAAGAGAAAAATTCTAAAAATAAAAAAAAGAATCATTTTCATGACATTATAGAGGAGCAATCAAAGAAAAAATGCAGGGAGGAGGCCAACAGAGGTGGAGGAGGGAAGCTGACAAATTAGAGAGCCCAGCTTATCCATTTCTCTGACCTCTCCCAAGTGTTATTGCTGACCACACCTTGATATACACACGAGTGCCACCCACACCCAGCAGCTGCAAAGAAGCCCTGATCAAACTCAATTACTTAAATATTAGTGAGAGAGAGAGAGAGAGAGAAAGAGAATGAATCAGAGCCAGTCTTCCTTAAGATATTTGAGAACCAACCCAGTTGTAAGGATTTGAAAAGCATATGGTGATAGCAGCCCTTTCTCATCTGTCCTCTTTATAAAATAGTGCACATACGTTTCTTAGTAGCAAGAAATCAACCAACAAAAAATTAAGTCCCTACTATCTTCCTGGCCCTGTGTTGGAAGATATTATCTAAGGGAAGTACATTAGGCAGCGCCTCTGCCTTCACAGAACTCCAAATTGTGTTGGAGAACCAACACACATGGAGAAAAAGAAAAACAGATACAGACAGCTCACAGTTGAAAACAAATCCATTAAATTCCAACTTGCCAACCAATGAGATACCACTTGACATCAACTAGAAGAACTAAAATGAAAAAGCTCACACACCAAGCAGAACTCTCTTACATTGTTGGTGGGACTGTAAAATGGTACAACGACCTTGGAAACCTGTTTGGCAGTTTCTGAATCACCTAACCTTGCACTTAACCAGAGTCTACCCCGGACCCAAAAGAAATGAAAATATATATCCACAAAAAAGACTCATATGAGAATGTTTATAGCATTCTTACACATGGTAACCCAACCGGAAACAACCCAAAAGTCCATTAACAGGAGAACAGATAAATAAATTGTGGTGTATCCATACAATGGAATGCTACTCTGATACCTAAAAGACTGATTTACTGACCTATGGAATAGCATTAATGAATCTCAAAATATTATGTTGACTGAAAGAAGCCAGACACAGATGAGTGCATATTATATCATTCCATTAATAGTATATCCAAATACAGGGAAAACTAGCATACTGTGATATAAATCAGAAGGTTGTTGAGAGAAAAAATTACTGAAAGAGTATAGAGAGCTTTCTGAGGGATGGAAATCTATACAAGTATATATATATATATATATAAAACTGCCAAAACTCATCAAATTAAACTCTTAAATCCATGTGCTTTTTAAAATGTTATTTCTCAACTTAAAAAAGAAAAAACATCTTAATGCCAATTTGGCAAAAGGAGCCTGGCTCATAGTTCCTAGTTCTTCCTGGTCTGTGTAACATGACTACCTAGAGGTACTTCCTTCTTAAACCCTTTAAATATCCAAATCTCCCAGAAGAGGGACTTCGGAACATCTCCAGCCTCTAAGGATAGATATGGTGCTCAGAGAAGGAAAATATTATTATCCCACCTTACAGTAAAGAAACAGAAACACAGAGAGATTAAGCAACTCTCCCAATGCCTCCCAGGCTGGTAAGTGATAGAATCAGCACTCAATATCTGACTACCTGTCACTGAAGTTTATGCTCTTTTCAATACCCCATGGCATCATTGTATATGGTAAATACTCTCAAAAATGCAGTGCCAAGATTCTGCATCTACTGTGCCACAAAAGGAAGGGAATTTTATGACCCACGGTGCTCCTCAGGGAAAGGAAGGTTGATACCCATTAACAGGGATTAAGGGGAGATTTCATAAAGAAAAAGAAAAAGTAAATTCAGCAAAGAAAAATATTAACAATCCATAGAAAAAAGTGGAAAGATATGAAATGGTAGTTTACAGAAGAAATACAAAAGCCAAAAATTGTGCTCAGTCTTGTTAATACTTAAAGAAACACAAAGTAAATAATGAACATGAATTTTGTTCACAAGTTGGTCCAATGTCTCTAAAAATGATAATATCCTATGTTGTCAGGAATGTGGGGTACTCATATACACAGTGCAAAATGATACAAACTGGTATAACCTTTTTGGAAGATTTGATAGTATCTCTTTTTTTAGACAATTTGACAGTTATCTACCAAAATATAAATCCTAAATTCCTTTCAACCCACAATCCCACTTCAATTCACAGAAATGATAACCGAGATTTACAAAGATACGAATACAAGGAGTTTCATTATAGCATTGTGTGCAATGGTAATGATTAGAAGCAATATAGATGCCCATGAATAGGGGACTGGTTTAGGGGACTGGTTAAATATGTGATGCTAACCTAGATGATGAAAGATTATGCAACTGTAAAAAAGAATCAAACAGTTTTAAAGTTCCAAACAAAGGGCTATATCTTGGAACATTATCCAAGATAAATAACTCAAGGGATAAAGCTGTACAAAATGTATATAAAATACTGTCATTTTTATTTTAAAGGAAAGTAGGCAGGAGCTAAATTATACCTTGAGCAATGATTCCTGATTCACTAGACATTCAGGGATTGAAAAAGATCATATATCTGAGCATAGTAAGAACTCAGACACTCAGTTTAAATTCAAAGAGACCAGCAAAAAACACAGATGCTAATTCTTGGCAGGAATCCTAAGAGTTGAACAAGGTCCCATCTTGATAACCCATTAAGATATAAATAACAACAATGGTTTTTATTTCTTTAGCATTTCAAAGTTTATAAAGTACTTTCACATATATTCTCTTAATTTAATACGTTCATTAATTTCTGTGTTTGACGTTGTCATTCTCATATTGTGATGAGAAAATCTTCAGAAAGATTAAACAAATAACCCATGTCAACTTTAGAAAGACATAGATCAAGTCTGATCAATTCCCCCACAGTATGCCAGGCTCCTATTACAGTGTATCACACACAGACACACACACACACACACACACACACAGACACACACACACACAGACACACATACACACACATACACAGAGTGCTCAAAAGTTTATTTATTGAGTGAGTAAATGAGTGAGTTGGTGAGTAGAAGTGAGTAAATTTTCATTTTCGGGTCACTCATTTGCAGACAGAACCTCTTTTCATTCAACTCTACCACTGCCAAGAGATAGGTAGGTAGGAGGTGATCAATATGAGAGAGAAGATCTCGAGAATAAAAACCAAAACATGCAGCAGCCTCATCCCCATCTCCTGAAGTAGTGAAAGCCACTCTGCAGGTCAGAAGCAATGAACCCAGTTCTGAGTATCTATGGTGCAAACTCAGTGCTGACAGATCCCACCGTGCAGCTCAGGAGCATCCCTCGGGCACCATCCTTCTGAGTTCTAGCTCCTCCATGCTCCTGGAGACTTACATCAACATACGGTGGAGCGGGGCAGAGACCTGACTTCCTGTCTCTGCTTGGCCCCTTACCACCTTCCCGGGCTGTGGCTAATCATGTAACTTCTCTGAGCCTCTGTTTCCTCATCTGTAAAGAAGGGATGTTAATAGTTGTTACCCAGCAGAGATGTGAAGGGTTCATGAGCCAATGCAAGTAAAGTACAGCATGTGACACATGGCAAACACTCCATAGATGTTAATAGTTTCTAATTATGGCATAGTAGGATAAACATCGAAAAGTATGGCCACATAAAATAGTATTGCTTAGCAGAGAGCATGCTAAGCAAAGGCATATGTGTGCAAATAGGTGTGTATACGTGTATGTTCATGCGTGTGTGTGTGTTAAGGAGAGCAGGCGACCTGGGTCCTGGGCAGAGGTAGTTTAGTGTTTTGATAGCAGGCTATTTCAAATAAGCTCTCTGAAGCGTGGGGTTCTCAAACTGTTGCTGCTCTTTTGGAAAGCCATTAAGACAATTCCTGGGCCCAAACCAAAGATTGGAGTCACCCCAGGTATCTCTCCCCTGCCCGAGCAGCCTTGCTAATATCCTTTCACACACTTGGGTACAATTGCAGATCTTGTGAGAATGCATTCTAATTGAAAGCTTGCTGTTTCCTCATTCAGCCCCCCAAGTACTGATGTTTTGATACATGATTATTGTAAAGAATGAGAGTAATGCCACAAAAAAGCTCTGCTTTTGCACCCCAATCATATTTATTAATCAAGCATCTCTATTCCAACATAGTACCAAAGTGTCACTCCTTCACATTGGAGATGCCTCCTTCAGCGATTGTGCTCAGTCTTTAAACACTGGGGAAATGAAATAGCTTTTCTGTTATCACTCTCATCTCCCACCTGACATGCTCACATTCCTGTTGTTAACAGAGCAGCACCAATCACAGGAACTCAGCTAGATATTTCCCACTGGCAGTGTTGCCATGATACTCTAAGCAAGCTACACCAACAGGACAGAGCCTGGGCAGGACTGGCTTTCTCACTGCAACTACCCAACATAAGATCTTTTTAAAAAGTCATGGAGTGGCACAGGAAACAAAGAGGATGGAAAGATTTTCTAGAACATTCTGGTGTCCCCCCAACTCCACAATAGCACTTTCTCAAAAAATTGCACATTTCCCAGCAAAACTGCCTATGCTTTCCAGAAGAGAGAACAAAGCAGTGGTATACTCTCCATCAGCCTGCCAAAATTCTGGGAAGCTCACCTGGGCACAGTTTGATATGACAGGGGAGGCTGTCTATACGGACAGAGACCTGGGAATCAGAACACACAGCAGGAACACAGAAAGCCATAGCATAGGGGGATGGGGGAAGGGGGATGAAAAAGAAAGCAGAGTTAACTCTGAGTGTCACTAAGATAAAAGGAAAACCTGGGTGGCCACTTCCAGTGGCCTCTACATGAGTTGTCTGCTAACCAGGAGTCTCTCAGGAATACTCCTAAAAGGCCAACACAAAAGTTTGTTTGGTTCTACATATGCAGATCATTGTCCTAATGCTGTATATAGAAAATGAGCACAGCCTAGGCTGGGCCCTTGAGGAGCTCACAAGTTAAGGTGAGAAGGTCTGCCTGCGTACCTGCTGCTTACCTGTTTTAGGTGGGTTTCTAAAGACCAAGACTTGTGACACGCAGTGACACAGCAGTTGCTGGTCTGACCTCTCAGGGCACATGGGAAAAGTGGGCAGGGAGCTCACAGAGGGTTTAATAAGGGCTGGAGGAGCCTATGATAAGGCCTGTCTTCTTCAGGCCCAGGTTCTCTGAAGTAGAATGGACTGGGAACAGAGTTTACCCTCCTTACCGCTTAGATAATGTTAATTCTATTTTCTGTCCCAAAGACTGCAAAACTCCTGCACAGGCGTCACAGGCTTGAGGCCTGACTGGTGTACAATGAGTCTTTTCTTACCCATATTCAGGGACATCAGTTCCCAGCCCTGTCCTTCAAGCCATTTCTCTGATTGGAAGTAAGATACTCAGCCGAGAAGAATTGTACCAGGTAATATATGCACTAGCGGTATAAAAATAAAAATAAAAATAAAAATAAAAAGTTAAATGATTATACTCCATTTTGGTAAAGGTTTGGAGAGCCATTTAAGTTTTTCATGTTGACGGAGATTTTAATTATGTTACATCCATAAAATGAAATACTACATAGCCACTAAAAATTAAATTTTCAATAAACAATGACAAAATATGTTATACTCTGTTATAGCTTGAATTGTGTTCCCAAAAAGGTATTTTAAAATCCTAATCTTCAGTACCTATGAATGTGACCTTATTTGGAAGTAAGGTCATTGCAGGTATAATTACGTTAAGATAAGTCAATTCAGGTGGGCTCTGGTCCAATATGACTGGCATTCTTCTAAGAGGAAAACACCAATGAAGACAGAGACACACAGAAAGAATACCATGTAATGGCAGAGGCAGAGATTCGAGACATGCAGCTGCAAGCCAAAGAAAGCCAAGGACTGAAGGCTACCACTAGAAGCTAGGAAGAGACAAGGAGATATTCTACCCAGAGTCTCAGAAGCAACATGGCCCTCCCACACCTTGATTTTGACCTACAGAACTGTCAGAGAATAAATTTCTGTTGTGTTAGGGTACCCAGTGTGTGGTACTTGGTTACAGAAAACCTAGGAAACTTATATACTCACCATATACTGCTAAATGGAAAAAAAAGAGGGTACAGATTCTTATTTGGTACTTAGTGAGTTAAATATTTTTCACTATGTGTTTACTGGCTCTCTTCTTATGTGAGTGATCTGTTCACACTCTCCCAGGAAAGGTAATTCTTAAGGTTGAGAATTAGAAGTCCAGCCCAACTTCACACGGGCTCTGTCACACATATGGGCATAAAAGGGGATTGTGTAAGAAGAATGCATTCTAATTGAAAGCTCCAGGTCTAACCACGTGGCAACCCCCCTGAGTCTCCTTTGCTCTATGCAGAGTAGGAACCCCTTGCTCTGAGGATTAAAATCTGATCCCCTCCATTGTCCCTTAGTTACCTTCTAATGTTTAGTCTGGAAGCTGATCTAAGCTTCTTCTTTGGCATAAAACACATTTAATGCAAAATTATTTAGCTTAAGTTACTTCCAAAGTTTCAAACACATTTCCTATTCCAGGACTGTAAAATTAATACAAATAAAATAGCTTAGGAACATTAAACATTGCATAAATTGCCTGATGGGGCTCTTACTGTTGTCAGGTTCTTGGATGAGTATCCTCAGAATTTAAGATGGGTCCAGCTGGGCAGGATATATATTTCCTCCTATCCCTTCCCTTTACCCAATCCCTCCACCTGCAAAACCTCAATACTTTGAAGTGGGAATTCATAAGCATGAGAATCTCAGATTTGGTTTCCTTCTGCAGACCTCCTCTCCACCTATAACAAACCACAGCATCTTTCCATGTCCGAAGGAAGCTGGCCAATGGGCAAGATGTCGATGAGGGGGTAGGGCACGGTCGTTTTACAGGAGACACATTTGCTTAGTGAGTAGCTTCAAACTATACATCCTTCTCATATGTAGGAATTCCTAAGTATCATCTGTAGTTGTAATTTTCCATTATCTGTTTTAATCTCAAACGAATTGAGTCTCAAATTTGGAATACTCAAAGCGGTTGCCAGACATAAACCTGGTTCTATTACAGCTCTTATTACTCTGTGTTCTTTTATGTATGTATTTCCACACTAGATTATAAGATCTTAGACTCAGAGTCATGATTTATTTATTTTGGTATCTTCCCAGGTTTTACCTTATATGGTACATGCTCAATGTGTCAATGTTTTTTAAGGAAAGATTGTTGCATGCTTAAATATAGCCAGTCTTTCTCTCATTCAGCAAACATACTGAGCATCTATAGAATTTGGGATACTTGTTCATATTCAGTATCTAGTTCAGTCTGACCCCTCCAGTGGGTTGTCCATTGTTTAAAAATGTTTTGCAGGTGTTTTACATAGCTTGCCTGAGCTCTACTCCTCATAGAACAAGCTAGAGATTGCATATTTAATTCATTAATATTGTTCCATAAAATCTGCATAAATTTTTGATAGACATTGTTGTTTAATAGATGCTTTTGAATTGAGTTAAGCTAACCTCAAGAGAAGCATAGTAGAAGGAAGAGGGCTAAAAAAGGCAGAAAGAATAAATATTAAAGGGGACTTAGAAAGGGAAATGTTAGTGCAAGGAAGGCTATAGAACTGAGAATAAAGGAGGACTACTTAGAGGGTGCTAAAAGCATAGAATCTTAGGTCTAGAAGGGATATGTCATAGGTTTAGATGGATTTCTAGAAACCACTTAAGGACACTTAAATTAGGAAAAAGGATGGATAGGACTCTACCATTCTCTCTAATGCTAAGGCTCTAGGAAACAAAGAACAGTATTACTTTGACTCATATTTGACTAAGCACTATAGGACTATTTAAATACCCCCAAATTCGTGGCCCTGATTCCCATGTCCTGAGCCTTCTGGCATCTGGTGGGATGGTAATCATAGTCGCTGAACTAACTCCTCATTACTGGGTGAATGAGGTTAACAGAATTTCAAAGCATGAAAAAGAATTACAACACTCTTTCTCCTCTAGTTCCAAAATATAATGTCCAAGTTCTGGGCCTGGGAAACCAGAAGCCCCTGTCTCGATTGCATTATGATTGTCATTATTTCTGACAAGCCAAGTAAACAGCACTGTTTCTAACTTGTGCAAATCAAACTGCTCCTCAAATCTGCTGCTTCCTGATAAAAGATACAGTGCCCCAAAGTTCCACATCTCCTTTATGGTGTTGGTGGCAACAGTGGTCATCACCATAGTGACACATAACTCTCCTGTAATGTTTTTGGTACATCAGGTTTAAGTGGACCTTAGGCAAAAGATGACTAACCACACCCCCTCTTCCTTCAGTGAGAGACAAGTGAATCAGACACCACACCAGGAAGTGGTAGAAGTATGAATCAGGTGTCTTATTTAAAGTTCTGTCTCTAACTAGTGATACATTCTTGCCAAAGTCCTTCTAACATCATTGACTACTTCCTTTTTAAAATGTATTCTCATTAAACTTTAAGATCTTGACTCTTGACTATTCCCCCAAAATCTAATTGAATGGCTATTTATTATGCAATAAATTTTATATTTTCACCGCAGAGGACAAAGTACTCTACCCATATATTTGCTCCCCTGATGAAAAAAAACAAAACCTGGTTATACATAAGATTCATCTCAATGGCAGCCATTAAAAATGGAAGGAGCTTTTTGCACTGATTCCTCCACACAGTAGAGAAGCTACTTTCCATGAGATTGGCTATTTTGTCAGCTGACATTTTTAGGGTATGTGTGCAGCTGGCAAAGCTGAAGCCAAGACAGGGTGAGAGAAAAACAGCTGCAGCACAGAAAACTGGCCTCTGAAATCTTAATGAAGAACTGAGATGCAGCCATGGAAGACCTTACATGGTTTAAAAAGACCATACAAAGGGCGGGGACCAAAAAAACCCCCCCAAAAAAACAAAAAACAAAAAAACCCAGAACTTATTTCTAAGAAATTGAGTATTTTTTCTTTTATGTTTAAGCTTTAGTCACCTTTAAAGTACTCTCCGTCTGATGCAATACACCTATTGAGATGCTTTTTCCACTGCTCAAAACAGTTTATGAGCTTGTTGATTTTGACACCTTTTAGTGCTTCTGCCATTTTTTTGTTTCAGTTCTTTCACATTGGCAAATGTTTTCCCTTTGAGGACCTTTTTCATCCAGAGGAACAAAAAAAAAGTTGCTTGGGGTGATATCAGGTGGATAGGAAGGGTGGAGCACAGGGGTCATGCCGTTTTGGTCAAAGGTGTGGGCAGGTGCATTGCCATGCTGCACGTTGTTGCATGAATCACCCCCCATGAAATGGGCAAACATGTTGAAAAAGTCTCCAAGAAAAATTCACTGAAGCTGAATGCAGCCTCTCACAAAAATGCCAGCTGATACACTGATACAGATGGGTTCATAGAATACCCACCTCTCAGAGGCCTGTACTACAAGAAGCCTGCCCTCCAGAAAATAATTCCAGTTTTTTGGAGGAGTGCCCCCTCATTGATAATAACTGTGAGTTCTCTAGTGTCTTCAGCAGTGAACATGGCTCATTCACTTCTCTCTCTTTCTTCAACCACCTCAAAGAGTACAATGACATTATTGATCTCTTCCTTTGCCAGCCACAGGATCTGAATGCAATTCAGATGATGTGTGAACATACTCTTCACTATATGACTATAGCAGTCATAACAAAGATATTCGAAAATGCTGGTAAGTACTAAAAGATCTGGTCAGTTATTCCATAGGACTCTTACACATATAAATGCCCAATTGCAGTTTGTTTGACTTTGATGGGGCTCAGAAAAAGCTAAAGGGATGTAAATTTGTGCTATTAATGAATTCTTTTTGGTGGCTTGAGGATTTCATTAAAAATGCCTGTCTCTTCATATTTGAGAATTTTTGGTCACAGCCACCAGTGTATCAGCACTTACATGTTGGCAGATAAATTGAACATGACTCCAGAAGAAGCTGAAAAGTGGATTGTAAATTTGATTAGAAATGCAAGACTGAATGCCAAGACTGACTCTAAATTAGGTCACGTGGTCATAAGTAACAATGCAGTCTCACCCTAAGCCAGATGTTGGCTATGAATATTGGGAAGAAACTTAATCAGAGTAGTAGATCAGAGGCTCCTAACCAAAGGATGAAAAACTGTAAAAGATGAAATAATAGAATTATTATAAAATTTTACAAACAATAAACATTGAATACAAATTTTGGAGAATTTGAATAAAATTGGCTGTTTCAAATAAAAATAAAACTATACTTTCATTTCTCCTCCAATAATTCAAAAAAATTATTCATTAGATTATCAGCCTATACAATATGACAGAACTCAGAATGAAGCAAATCCTTAGTTACTTGCTCTCCAAGAGGTAGGGATATTTCAAGTTTTTTGAGGTACCTCATTAATATTGCAAAGTAGTATAAATATGCTAGTGGTACTGATAGTATTTATATTTACCATGAAAAAAAAGGAGGGAAGTTGTCCACTTTTAATCCAGAATTTCTTACTTGGTCCCATTGCTATTGTGATCATTCTCTTTGATACTCTCAGGCCCTTTACTGACCAATAGAAATAAAGAATTACCAACACTTTATGGAAAATTTAACATGGATGAAACTATACACTAGAAGAAGGACACTTTGGAATATTTCAGAAATAGATACAATTTGGAAAAAGATTTTTTTGAGCAATGGGCTTCCCTAGAGCCCTGGAAATCACTGTATTCCTGCACATCAGCCAGTTTTGTGTGCTATTACATAGAATTCCTTCAGCAGACATGAGGCCAGGCGTAATTTTACGGATCAGCCAGCTACTTTTAACATGAACCAATTATCTATAAGTAAGTTCAGGCCCTGCTTAGCTATTCTTATGGTTCAAAACTGAACACCTAAGTCTGAAATGATTTTAGAAGCTGCCTAAGGCTACAAGGGTAAACCTGAGAAATATGTACCTGGCCCAGGTTACCCTCCATAATAAATCAGAAGATTGCCTGGTTAGCAAAAGTTTACAACAAAGGGAGTCAACATTTTTCTCCCATCCACCAAGCAACAGTGACTGAATGAAATCATTAGAGGACTTCTGCCAAAAGCAGAGCTGGAGATAATTTAATGAATTCTAACTCTTTGATTCCAGGTCCACATTTCCCCTACTTACTCCTGACATGACCTCAGAGCTATGACTTGAGTAATGGTGAAGGTGAGTTAGGCCAATATTCAAAGGCTAGTCCAAGTATAAAGATGGGTAAAGAAGGGAACTCAGAATCAGGTGAGTTGCTGTGTCACTTATTTAACTACTGAACCAGTAAGTATGCCATGCAGCAAATATGTATGTGGTTAAGCATTTCTGGTGGTAATGTATATGAGGTCTGACAATTAAGTCCGCAAACTTGCAACCATGCACTTAGGTTGGGCAACACTGTACAAACAACTTGGTAAGGTTTCACAACCTTAGTATATCTGTATCTCAAAGCTGTGTTTGTGTTAATGTGTGGCAGTGTCTTGCTGAGTGGCATTCATTATTCTTGATGCGTGTTTCTGTGTGCCTTTGCAAGAATGTTGGAGCTGAATTAGAACAATGAACAAAAATTAAATTTCTCCTTAAACTTGGCGAGAGTGGAAGTAATATCAGGGATATGTTGGTCCAAGTTTATGAAGATAATGCTATGAAGAAAACAGCAGTGTACAAATTGATTAAATGTTTTTCTGAGGGGAGAGAACATATCACTGATGAAGAGAGATCAAGGCAGCCAGTAACAGGCAGAACTGATGAAAACATTGCAAAACTTCATGGAATTGTATGTCAAAATCGTCGGCTGACTATGAAAAGCGTAGCAGAACAAATAAACATCGACAGAGAAACAGCTAGAAAAATCTTAACTGAAAATCTTGGCATGAGAAAAATGTGTGCAAAAAATTCTCCCAAAGGAACTCATTGATGAACAAAAGCAAAGAAGAGTCGAAATTTGCCAAGATCTTTTGCAGAGGCAACATGATGTTTTGGGCTGTGTTATCACTGGTGATGAAACATGGGTGTACTAATACAACCCTGAAACAAAGTATAAAGTGCGCAATGGAAGTCAGCCAATTCTCCATGACCAAAAAAATTCCCTCAGTCCAAATGAAGAGTCAAAACAATGTTGCTAACCGATTTTGATATCAGAGGTATTGTTCATTATGAAATTGTACCAACTGGACAGTCATCAACCAAGTTTATTATTTGGAATTCCTCAAAATACTGCATGAAAAAGTCAGACAAGGGGTTCCCTGGTGGTCCAGTGGCTATGCTTTGGTGCTCTCAATGCTGCAACTTGGGTTTGATTCCCAGCCAGGGAACAACCAAAAAAAAAAAAAAAAGTCAGATGAACACAACGTGAACTTTTCACCAGCAACTCATGGCTCTTGCATCACAACAATGCACCAGCTCACATGGCACTGTCTGTGAGGGAGTTTTTTGCCAGTTCACAAATATCTGTATTGAAACACCCTCCTACTCACCTGATCTGGCTCCCAGTGACTTTTTTCTTTACCCGAAGGTAAAAGAGATATTGAAAAGAAGACATTTTGATGACAGTCAGGATATCTAGGATAATAGGATGACAGTTCTGATGGCCATTCCAGAAAAAGAGTTCCAAAATTGCTTTGAAGGGTGGACTAGGCACTGGCATCGGTGCATAGCTTCCCAAGAGGAGTATTTCGAAGGTGACCATAGTGACATTCAGCAATGAGGTATGTAGCACTCTTTCTCAGATGAATTTGGGAACTTAATTGTTAGACCTCATATGTTGACTATCAGTGCACACCTCATGCCTCCAGAGGCCTATTCATTCAAGATTTGGTGGCCTCAGCAACCAGTGTGAATTGAGAAATTCACCAAGTCAGAGAAGCTGAGACCTTTAGGCATTTGCCATTTATACCTCATCAAGCTTAGCAGAAGTGGGGAGACCATTATCCTCACTCTTCCTTATCATTATACGAGTAATTTCTTGCTTCTCCACAGGTATATCCTTCAACTTTTTATTTCTTACTATGCCATTCAAGGCTTCAGTACAACAGGCCTAGCCATGACATACTTGAAAAGGCAACTAAATGGATTTTAGCTTTTTGAGAAACAACTAAAAACCCCTGGCTATATTTGAGAAATAGTCTAATCTTACTTCCAAACATCTTTTACATATTCATATCCATATATCGCTCTTCTTAACCAACATATGGATACATTTACTAACTTCTGTCTCAAATAATAACCTTATCTTTGACCCTGAAGCCATAGTATTAAATGATCTTTCTGTACTGACCACAAAGCATACCTGAAACACTGTCCTATATTTAAAACCCTAATCCCCCTAATCCTAGTGTTCAATATGTATAT
The DNA here is from genome assembly GCA_004026885.1 of Lyroderma lyra. NCBI lineage: Eukaryota > Metazoa > Chordata > Mammalia > Chiroptera > Megadermatidae > Lyroderma > Lyroderma lyra. Next base: position 116,792 of record PVJL010001702.1, on the reverse strand, counting down.
CACACACACACACACACACACACACACACACACACACACACATATATATATATATATATATATATATATATATATATATATATATATATCCCAGTTCATTCTCACATGATCCAACTGCTTATGAAAGATTCTTTCTCCAAACATGGTGCAAGACTAAATCTTGGCACATCATATCTCCATTTTCATAAAGATTATAAAGTTTCAGAAGACAGCAATCATCATAACCATGAAGTGTTTATAGGGCATGTGCAAAAAATAAGAATTAGACATACTTGAGAAGCTTCACAACTAATATGAAGAAATAGGACATAAATATTAATAGAAAAAAAAGAACCTGGAAGTCAAAAGTCATAGATTTTTAGAGTTATCTAGGTCCACAGTAGGCCTTTCTCTAGTTCCATCTCTGAATTTCCTCCCTGTAATCACGAGTTTAAAAGTTTCACTATGTTTCAAGATTCAGGTCATTGGCCACACTTTTCTCAAAGCCTTCTCAGATCTATCTCATGTATTCCTGAATTAGAAGTTATTTCTCAGTTCTTTCAGCTCCTACGCAGCTTGTTTCTATCCAAGGATACCTTCTACTGTGTATCATAATTATTTATATAGTACATGTCTTATTTCCAAGGCCAGATAAAATTAGAAGCCTCTGGGGACTGATCTATGTATCTTTGAATCTCAACATAAGCTAGCAGAAAGCAATGGCCATAATAGATAATAAATATTTGAGGATTTGATCATGTTTGCAGAATTTGATCTCATTTGACAGTTAAAGCAACTAAAAACTAAAGAAACTATTAAATATCTTGTCCAAGGTCATGCCACTGGGGTTGATGTTCATCTAGGATCATCATTATGATCTTATGGGACATGAGAATATTGAAATACTTCTATGTCAGTTCATAAGCAGCTACTGATCCCAAGTGGCCTCCTTCTGTCCCAGCTGTGCTGGGCCATCCCTTGGAATCCCCTAGGTCCCTACCTCATGCAGCAACCACAAAAGTGATAACCATCAGAGCAGGAGACCTCCCAGACACTGAATCAGTTCCTCAGCAGACATCATTTTGATTGTTTTATGCTCCCGCCAAATCAGGAGCATAAAACAATATTTTGAATATCACCTTGGCACATAATAGTTACTTATGGGGCTCTGAAAAGGAACAAATGTCTTACTACTCTTCCCAAAACATTGTTGCTAGTTTAGCATATGATAAACTGAGCTCTGTGGACAAGAATCCAGAGTAATGAGCTATCAACAATTAGACTTTTGAAAAGAAGGGGAACCAGACCTCATTGTTGGAAAATGAAGGAGGAATAACTGAATAAGCAAGTTAGTGAATGACACTCCAAACATGAAAATGAAATCAAACAATGGTTTGGAAGGAGATCTTCATTTGATATATTCAGTGTTGGCTACATAATTTGCAGAGCCTAGTGTAAAAGAAAAATGCAGTCTCTTGTCCAAAAAGTAGAAAAAAGCTTTTCTCCATTTTTCTATAATCTCTCTCCCAACCTATAATGATGTTTTGTTTTGTTTTTTACTTGCTATTTAATGATGCACCCCCCTGAGCACAGAATATTCATAGGGGAAATATAGACCCTCAAAGCTGTCCAGGGTCCTGCTCAGCACACAGGGTACATGTGCCTGACTCCAGTTCTCCCAGTGATCCTACCAAGCCCAGGACAGGAACAGGGGAGAAAGTAGCCAGGACTCTATCCAAGGAAGGCAGAGAGGCAACAGGAGATGGGACCACGTGTAAACTGAGGCCCATCCACACTTCAGGTTATAGGTCAAAAGACCTTGATGATGGCTGCAGGCCCTGAAAGGGCCTGGAAACTGGCTCCAGCCCCTTTTGTCCATGGTTCAGGAACCCCCACAAAACACTATCTTAGACAATTACTCCCAGATAAGAGAGCCTTTGTGAGAGCCCAGCACATGCTCCATTTTCCCATGAGACTTCACTTACAAAATACAAATCCAAAGATAAAATTATTGAGAATTTCAAGATGGCAACCATGGAGCATTAAATACCAAGTGTGGAACCAGCTTTTGAGCACAGAGCCCAGTGGACTGCCCCAGTGACATGCCCATGAAACTAAAGCTGGATGAGTTCAGAAGTCAGGGAGCAGCAGACTTAGCTAGGAAAATAGGATTAATGTAGGGGAGGAGTAGAATGGGGCAGCAGAGGATAAATGGAATATGTAGAGACAGCTACAATCCATGCCATGCAGAACCTAGAATAATTTATGTCCCACGAATCAGTTACTCAGGGTATTCAAACAAAATTAAACCAATAGATGAAATTTTTGTCTGTCCCTGCAGGATCATCCCCTCAACTTACTTCTAAAAAACACTATGGAGGAAGCCCTACCAACCCTTATTGCTGCCACCATCACCATGTCTGCAGTCCCACTGACCTTTCTGCTGCTGTTGGAAGGACATCAGCATCATGATGGCATAAGATGTCCCTCAGTTTTGCCACTTGGACAAAAATTTAGCATCCATCCACAGACAAAAGTGTCTTTGAGGGATCCAGAACCATATGTTAAGGATCTTGGGAGGAACTTATCAACCTATGCATTGGGTAATAGGCAGACAGATGTTGGTCACAGATGTGGATCCTGCAATGACCCATGAACTGATTCCAGACCCTCTCAGCCCTTGTCCAGAAGCCCTTGGACAATACTACCTTAGACAATCATCCAGTACAAAATGAACAAGTGGGATTTATCAGTGGGTGCAAGAATAGTTCAAAATATACAAATCAATAAATGTGATATCACAGTAATAGAATGAAATACAAAAATTATGTATCATCTCAATTGATATAGAAAAAGCATTTGACAAAATTCTTTCATGATAAAAATGCTTAAGAAATTAGGTATAGAAGGAATGTACCTTAACATAATGAAGATCAGATAGGACAAGACCACCTATAACATCATCAGTGAAAGGTTGAAAGATTTTCCTCTAAGATCCAGAACAAGACAAGGGTGTCCACTCATTACTTCTATTTAACATAGTACTAAAAGTTTAGCCAAAGCAATTAGTCAAGAATGAGAAATAAAGGGCATCCAACTTGGAAAGAAGGAAGTAAAACTGTCTTTGTTTGAAGATGATATAATGTCATATATAGAAATTCCTAAAGACTCACACACACGCAAAAAAAAGAACTGTTAGAATAAATGAATTTAGTAAAGTACAAGATACAAAATCAACATACAAATATTAGTTGTGTTTTTATACACTAACAATGAAATATCTGAATGAGACAAAAAATCCAATTCACAATACAATAAAAAATAATAAAATATTTAAGAATAAATTTAACCCAGGAGCTAAAAGGTCTATACATTGAAAATTGTTAAGCCTTCGATCAAACTAAAGAACACACAAACAAATAAAAAGATACCCCATGTTTATAGTTTAAAAGAAATAATATTATTACAATGTTCATACACTCCAAAGTAATGTACAGATTCAATGCAATTCTCATCAAGATGCCAATGGCATTTTTTTACAGAAATAAAAAAAAAAAAATCCTAAAACTTGTATGGAACCACAAAAGACCTCAAAAAGCCAAAGCAATCCTTAGAAAAAAGGACAAAGCTTGAGTCATCACATCTCCTGGATTAAAACTATACTACAAAGTTACATTAATCAAAACAGTATGGTACTAGCATAAAAAAGAAGCACATAGACCAACAGAACAGAATTAAGAGCCCAGAAATACAGTCAACTAATATTTCACTAGGGAATCAAGGATACTCAAGGGAGAAAAGATAGTCTGTTCAATAAATTGTGCTGGGAAAATTGAATATTCACATGTAAAATAATGAGACTGGATTCCCTTATTTTATACCACTTACACAAATTAACTTCAAATAGATTAAAATTTTAAACATAAGACCTGAAATCATAAATCTCCTAAAAGGAAATATAGAAAAAAAGCTCCCTGACACTGCTCTTAGCAATGATTTTTTTGAATATGATACCAAAACCACAAACAACAAAAGCAAAAACAAACAAGTCAGACTACATCAAACTAAAAAGCTTTTGCGCAGAAATAAAAAATCAACAAAATAAAAGGCAATGTACAAAAAAGGAGAAAATATTTGCAAATCATATAACTGATAGGGGTTAATATCCAAAGTACTGTTACAACTAAATAGAAAAACAAATGAAACAATTTGATTAAAAAATGGACAAACAAACAAAAAATTAAAAAAATTAAAAATGGACAAAGAATCTAAGTAGAGATTTTTCAAAGATGTACAAAGGTCTCACAGATGCATGAAAAGGTGCTTAACATCAATAATCATTAGGGAAATACATAACAAAACCGTGATGTGATATCACCTCACACTTGTTAGAATGGTTATCATAAAACAACAAACAAACAAAACAAAAGAGAGAGAAAGGGACAACAAATGTTGTTATTATGTGGACAAAAGAAAACCCTTGTACACCACTGGTGAGAACGTAAATTAGTGTACCCAATATGGAAAACAGTTTGGAAGTTCCCCCCAAAATTAAAAGTAGGACTACTATAAGATCAGCAATTCCACCTCTGAGGTATATTCAAAGAAAATAATAACAAGATCTGAAAGAGATATCTGCACCCCCATGTTCATTGTACTAATAGTTTTATTCACAATAGCCAAAACTTGGAAACAACCTAAGTGTACATCAATGAGTGAATGGATAAAGATGTGGCATATATATATATATATATATATATAATTTAGCCACAAAAAATAACAAAACCCTCTCATTTGTGACAACATGGATGAACCTTGAGGGCATTATGGTAAGTGAAATAAGTCAGACAGAGAAGGACAAATTCTGTAGAATCTCATTTATATGCAGACTCTAAAAATGTTGAACTCATAGAAACAGAGTAGAGTAGTGGTTGTCAGAGTCTGGGGAGTGGAGGAAATGGAGAGCTGTTGGTCAAAAGTTACAAACTTTCAGTTATAAGATGAATAAGTTCTAATTTATAGTATTGTGTTTCTGGTGAATAATACTCTATTATATACTTGAAAATTGCTAAGAGGGCACAAGTAAATGTTAAATGATCTCACCAGAAAAAGAAACAGTAATTAGACAACCTAAGGGAAGTGTTAGCTAAAATGCTATGGTGGTAATCATTTTGCAATACAAGTGTATGAAGTCAACACTGTACACCTTAAACTTACACAGTGCTATATATAAATTATAGCTCAATAAAACTGGGGAGGGAGTTCCCTGATGGTGTAGTGGCTTAAGGCTTCGGCGCTGGCGCTGTCAGCGCTGTGGTCTGGGTTCGATTCCCAGTTAGGGAGCTACCCACATACCAAAAAGAAAAAAAAAAAACTGGGGAGAAAACACAGGGAAAAACCTACTATGTGGATGTACTACTCTGAGGTCCTGGGATAGTTTTTCAGGCTCTGAACATGTACTTCCAACTCTAGCCCTAACCTATTCTTCTTTATCCCCCAACTGTTCTGTTACAAGTAAGGATCTGATTGACTCTTTTATTGATAACTAAAGAGCAAGCAGCTAATGTATTTTCTCTTCCAAAGAGAAGTTTATAAATAGAAATTATTTCAAATCACAACTATTTTCTTGTAGCAATGGACTTACAAAATCAGCAAAAGGTCCTATTGTTAGCAGGATAGATAGGAATGCAGGAAAACAAATACACTTGGGTTGAGATTATGCTTAGTACTCCCTCCAGTCACCTGTTCTACCTGAACAAGTCTAAGGGCTATTACCACACCTATCCACTGCACCTGTTGTCAAGGCTCAGCTACAAAGAAAAGATTTTCTGCTAAGGGAAGCCTGAGCCTCACAACCAGCCAAACAGAATTTCTCAGCCACAGTGTTTCAGAAAATGTGAAATTGGATCTTGATCTTTGGCAACCTGCCATCATCATTAAACAGAAAAAAAGCAGACAGACATCTGTTCTGTGCGGGAACACAGAGAGCATACCAATCACAGCTACTGCCTGGTGCAGAACACAGTAGCCTCAGCTTCAACAGGCTGAGGCTGACCAGGCTGCAGTCACCCTAGAAGTGATGTAGGCTACCACTGAAGTGTCTGGTGGCTCAAGGCTCTGCCTCTCCTCAGCGAGTGAGCAAATTATATGGAATGTCTTCTCCATCACGATCCTGTTCTCTTCTTTCAGATCCTGAATTCCAGAAACAAATTTCAGAACAGAGCTTGCTTAGATAAATCTTGTGCTTTTCATTCTCTAAGCCTATCATAATACTCTCTTCTCTACTCCTTTACCCAAGTCTTGTCTACTTGTTAATGCTCATCTCTAGATCCACATCATTCATTCACCAAAAAGGAGTACTTAATTTGCACAAAGTAATGTACTAGTCATTGTGCAGAATACAAAGTGAATTGTGGGTAAATCTTTCCCTCCTGAGGTAAGCCTAACAGGGCAGAGTAAATAAATATACAAATAATTACAATCCAAGGCAAAAAAAAAAGTGGCAGTACCATAAGACAGGTTAACACTAGATGTTATAGTAGTTCAAAATAAAGAAAAATGAATTGTATTCAAGCATATCAAAGAAGACTTCATTGAAAAGGTGGTGGTCATGCTGTGATTTAAAGAATGGGCAACACTCAGAGACACAACTGTGGAGGAGGAAGCAGAAAGAACTACTGAAGTAAATAAAGGAAAGGAAGAAAATGCAAGCTGTGTTTGAAGAACACAGAAAATGTTCAAGATGATAAGAAATGAACTTTTAAGGGAAATTATAAAATGTAAGATTACAAGGGCAGGTTGAGGCCTAATCATAGCATCCTTTCTGGAAAACAAGTCAGGAATCTACCTCTGTTGGCCTCTCTTTTCTTTGCCTTTACATAATGCTTCTGTTTGTATCTTACCCTTTGGGCTCTAAATGGCAAACTTTCAATAAATGAGTATTGAATGATGAATTAGACATTCACTGGTAAACATTTTGGTGACTATAAATACCCAGGGTAATTGTGCAATATGTTCTAAGTAAAAACTCAGTTGTTTGAAATTGATTATCTTTATTCCCTAATGTTTGTAAAACTAGTAAATAAAAGCTATGGTTTGTGAAAGACAAGATAAAGGTGATAATTTACATTTTAAGGGCATCTAGGGATGTGTAAATAGTATCCTAATTTTTCTCAGTAATTCAAGTTACTTCTGATGGAGAGAAAAGGAAAGGTGGATGAACTAGTGGAATCCAGAAGGTCTGTGTCTCCCTGAGGCCCCTGGATAGATATGTCCACTCCTGTGCCACCTCGTTAGAAACTTTCACAGAGAGGTCAGTGATGGAAACAGATCTGGCAAAAGAGGAGATGAGGCAAATGGAGAGGGCCTGGAAAACTTAGAGAAGACTTGAAACTCTAAGCTGAAAATGTTCATTTGCTCAAAAAATATTGAGGTAATTAATAATAATAATAGCTATAATTTATCGAATCCTTACTATGTACCAGGCATTGTGATACTTTAGAAATAGAACTTCATTGAATTCTCATAACTACTATGTGAAGTAGATATTATTAGAATCATTTTATAGATAAAGAAAACAGAGAACGGAGTGGTGAAGAAACTTGACCAGGTTAAATAACAGGAGTTGGCAGAGCAAAGATTAAAACCCAGGTCTGCCCAATCCTAGCCTACTCAGACCATCTCTTTGAATTAATGGATAATGGGCGCTTCATGCATTGTCAAAAGAGATCAAAATATTTAGCAGAAACCAACAAGGCAGACAGCAGGAAGTTAGCCATGCCCTTCTTAAAGCCAATTTTCGCATAAAAATGTAAATAAGAGCCCCTAAATTTCTGCACGTGTGCTGATTCTTATGGACTTTCTAGGACAGGAAAACGCACCAGTCTTGCCACAATCTAAGAATAAATGAATGTTCATCAGATCCATACACTGCATATGAGAAAAGCAAGCTAACAAGCAACACGTCAAAACTCCAAAAAAGATGCACGTTCATGAATACTGAAATGGGAGAAAGAAGTAAGTGGCACCTACAGGCATAAGTAATGTTGAAACGTACAGTAGTACTTCCCCCCACCCACCATGTTGCATTCCAAGGTTTCAGTTACCTGCGGTAAACCACCGCTCGAAAATATTAGGTGGAAAAATTCCAGAAGTAAACAATTTATAAGTTTTAAATTGTGTGCCATTCTGAGTAGTGCAATGAAGTCCTGGACATCCCACTCCATCTTGCCTGGGACAAGAATCCCCGCTTTGTGAGCATCTCTACACGGCGCACGTTCCCATCCACTAGACTTAATAGCCATCTTGGTGGTGAGATGGACTGTCCTGGTATCGCTGCGCTGGTGATCAGGTAATCCTGATTTTACTTAATAATGGCCTCAACGCGCAAGAACAGTGGTGCTGGCCATTTGGGTAAGCTAAAGGGAAGCTGTGAAGTGCCTCCTTTATGTGAAAAGGTAAAAGGTCTTGACTTAATAAGGAAAGAAGAAAGACTCATCAATTACGAACTTAATCGCACGTATGTAAATACAGGAGAAAACGTAGCACATCCAGGGTTTGGGACTATCCGCGGTATCGGGCATCCATGTGGGCTCTCGGAACGTCTGCCACGCGGATAAGGGGGGACTACCGCAGTGGTGAAACGAGTAAGAACTGTGAACCTGTGGAACAAATATTCCTGTCCTTGCTCCCCCTCAAAACATTTGCTCAACATTGGCTTTGGTCTGTCCACTGTTGAATAAACACAGTTGTTGCTGAGTGTTTTTTAGGCCAAATATCACGTCTGCCCTACGTTTTCTCTAGGAGGCAGCCCTGTGGATGCCAGTCCCCCGCCGCCATTTATGAATAGGAGTGCGGCCTGTGAGCAGCAACCGTGAGCCTGTATCATCAGGCCTATGAGTCACTTCTCTCTACAGCTCCAGCTTCTCATCTATAAAACGGGGATAACAAAGAATACTTACCACATAGGGCTGATGTGAGGATTTAATGACAATATGCGTATCATTCATAATCCATGTCATGTACTTAAAACAGTACCCGGCACATGGTAAGCACTCCGTAAATGTCAGGTGTCATGATTATTTTACGTGTACTATGGTGGCTCTGCCAATAGTCACTGCCTTAGGAATCATTTTCATTAAATGCCACTTACCAGGGGTCTGCAGTCTCCCGAAGCAAGGGCCCCTGTGCGGATACGCTCTCCGGCCCACTCCCACACGGGTCTCTGAGGTACGCACTCGGACTTTCCTGACGTGTTCTTGTCTTCATGCACTTGGGTGTTTTTCCTTGAATATCATCATTGAATCCATTTTCTTCCTCGTTTGTTCCATCTCACCCATTGAGACTTCCTGACACGGGTCAGGGGCGAGGTGAGGAACGGAAAGCACCCAGTGCTGACAGAAGTCAGGTTTTGGTTTCAGTTTGGCAGCGCTTTGGCAATCAGAGAAACTCCTCACCCCGTGTCTCCTCAAGGACAAAATCAGGGTGCAGAGAAGCTTCTACACAACCCCGAACGAGTGGTGGTGGTTAAAAAACCTGTATGTGTATTGAGCCTGCTATGGCTAGACATGTGTGCTGGGCAGGAGAAGAAAAGAGAGGAAAAGGCAGACGAGGTTCCCGGCCCGTGGAGCTTCCTCAGGGCGCGCGACCGTCCTTCCACAGGGCATCGCTCTCCAGGGAAGAACAGGCCTCGGTTGCAGGCTGAAAGGAGGCTCGCGCGCCTCGTCGCCCGGGGCCCCGCCTACTCGCTGCTCGAGCCCCGCCCACTCATCGCCCGCCCGCGCAGCGCAGATCCCGCCCCTTCGGCGGCGGCGGCTGCGCGGGCCTCGGATGCACGGGCACGCGGGGCGCCCAGCTGTCAATCACACGCAGGCTGAGCAAGGTGCGGCGGGAGCGACGGCGGCGGCGGCGGCGGCGGCGGCGGCGGCGATGGGACCCCAGCGAGAGATCTGCGGCTAGCTGGCTGCACTTGCTCGACGGGTCGGGGGATCCGAGGGTGCAGGTAAAGCCATGCAGAGCCTAAGGGTACAGTGTTCTATTCTAGGTTTGTCTCTCCAGTTCGCCTCCCTCTTTCTCCTTTCTCTTTCCTTCCTCTCTCCTCACACACAAATATTCGTATTCTTTCTCTCTCCCTCTCCCTTTCCCTCGCCTTTTCTCTCACACACTCATTACTCATTTATGTTTATTTTATGGGCACAAATCTCTACGCTAACCATGGTATAAAAATCGATGAACACTTACATATTAGGGGGTAGCCAACACCATGCTTTGGGGGTTTATGGTTTGTGTTATGTAAGAATTTGGGAGGTATACAGGGAAAACTTAAGAGTTTCTTTCCTGTGAGACAAGGAAAGTTGCATATTAAGTACGAGTAAAAATTGTATTTGGAGTTTGCAAAGCTGATGTGATTTGTTTTCTGGGCTCAGTTTAACCCCACTTGCCCTCTCCAGTCCTTTGCCATGTCAAAAATATTTGAGTGTTTTAATATTATCTCAGGACCTACTTCTGTGTGCTTAGAAAGGGGCTTTGGGTGGACGTAATACCAAAGCTGGTGACCTCAAAGAAAAGAGAGCTGGAATTAAACAGCTGTTGTTGGCTTAATTCGTTCCTGGCTCTGTAGCAGAAATGTTTTCAGCACCTTGGAGAGCTTCTTGGGCGCCAGGCCAGCCTTTGATGAAGAGCAAGTGTGGAGTCAATTCCTACAAAGAAAATAGGGACGACGACAGGTTAAAAAAAAATTAAAAATATGTTTGTTTTTAAAAAGAAGAAGTTTAATTGAGAGAGGCTTACAAATAAGAGAGAGAGAGGCAGAGAGAGGGGGAGAGGAGATGAGAGGAAAAAAGAGAGGGGAGGGGAAAGATGATAGTGGCTTCTTTTTTCTTATCCGGACCCAGGATACCCACAAAATAAAATTTGGGGGCAAAAAAATGACTCTTAAAGGTTTTGCTATGTTTCATATAGACTTAACCTGCAAAATACTAAAAACAGTTTGTCAGTTCTCAGCTAGGCTTACTCATCTCAAGTGTTTTGAGGTTCTTCTGCAAATGGATGGGCAACTGTTCATCAGAAAGAATTCTTAATGGCCTCTTGAAAAATATTTCCCCCAATTAGTAATTTGTTTCACATGACTAGAGTAATGTAGGAAACCAGTAGCTCTATAGCTGGCAATGACTTTTTAATTAAATCTTGCATGGGCACCTGGTTTTCTTAGGCAGACAGAAAGTAAAATGATCATGATAGGAAGAAAGTATCCTTATAGGAGTGAAAATCAATCAAAGAGCCTTAATAAGTCTAAAAAGCATGTATGTAGATCAGAAAATGCAATGACTGTAAGATTCACTTATTTTATAATATAACGGAACAGGCATCAAACAGATCCATTTTAGAGTAGTCTAGGAAGCAAGTAATCTTTCTACTTAGGATTTGTAAAATACAAATGAATCAGTCTAGTTGCTATTATGGACTGCATAGAACATAATTATATCAAAATAAGAATAGTGTTTGTATAGGATGTTGTAGTTTACAGAGCCCTTTTCATTTATGTTTACCCTAAAACTTCCATGGTAGCCCATTAAGAAGTTCCCAAATATGTTATACTTTTGTATTAAAAAAAGTTATCTCTGCTCTTGAACAAGAAGTCCTTTTGTCAAAATTTTTGTCTACATTAAAATGATTCTTTATACTTTATGAGAATGGCTTATGAAATTTAGGTTCTTGCATGGATCACATTCTGCAGAGACTTTTTTCTTAAATAGGATTGAAAAATGCGCCGTTGAAAGGTCAAACAGTAAACAACAAAAAGAGGAAGAGGAAGACTTCAAAGGTAAGACTCAATCCTTATTGTGTGTAGATTTATAAGAACCTTGTGATCTGGATGCAGATAAAAACAGTTAAGGATAATATGGGTTCTTCTCACTTTGGTTTTGAACTTATTATACCTTACTTAAAAATACACCTTGAAGAAGTAAAGTAATAAGATAATTTCATATCATTACCCCTCTTTAAAAAATTCTATGGTGGCTGCACATCTATTGACTTCAAAGATATTTTAAAAAGTTAAAATATAGACCCACAATGTCTACCACTGTTTCAGGAAAATAAAATAACTCTGAAATGATCCATTGGTAGAAACATATTTTCAAGTTTTAAGGATGTGCTTACATAATTCCAGAATGTCTGATTTCAGAGTGAAAATGCTGTTAGCAGGCTTTAATGGCTTCCTGCATCCACTCTGAATCTGAGTCTTTTAAGTGAGTTGACCTTTGGGTTTAGTGCTGCAACAATGGTCTAAGTCATCTATGTGCCTATACCTTGCAGCCCTGGGCCTGTGGAAAAATGGCTCTAATGGCAACTTCACTCTCATTATCTCAGAATGATTTTAGGAGAAGAAAAGCAGCGTGAAAATTGAATGATATTTCAAATAGAATAAATAGAACAGGGCCTGTGCCTGCTTCACAGCTGACTCACACACAGTGCCATGGGAAAACACTCATCCTTTTTGTGTCTCAATTTCCTGCCTCTCTTTGCTCAAGGAGATCATGAAGACAAGTAACATAAAGTCTGTGGTGTCCTTAGAGCTTCATGTGGCATAAATACTTATTTCTGGTTTTGTAGTTATGAATATTTTTCAAGTAGCATAAAAAGTAACTGTACATATTAGACAAGTTGAAATCTCCAGCAAATTAATGCTGTAGTATATTGGCACACACAGAGATCATAGCAACATATGTATGGGTTTCTTTGCCAAATAGAAGAATTGTTCAAGGGATTCTCAACATTTGTACTCCCCCTTGCTGCATATACCTCATTTTGGTGCCCATTTTGTTGCACTTATCACTTCATAAGTGTGTCTCCTAACCCAGCAGACTGTGACCCATTCATCTTTGTAACAATGATCACACATAATCTGGCACATTAGTACTTCAAAAAAAACATTGAAGGAACAGAGGAATGAAAAAACCAAGGACCACTCAGGCCATCACCCACTTCAACCCATTTAGAACTCTGTGCTAAGAAGTTTCAAAGTGCTTGAGATCAAAGTAGTAAACAGAACAGAAAAAAGTCCCTGCCTTTGTGAAGTTTACAATCTATCATGTACATGGTCTATCAGACCATAAATGAATAAACCACATCATTGAGTATCAGGCAGTAACAAGTGCTATGAAGAGAAACAAATCTGGACAAGGGAATAAAGAGTGGTAGAGAACTGATATTTAACATCCTGATTGCAGAAAGCCTCTCAGAAGAGTTTGGGAGCAGGGTTAAGGTATGATTTTCTCCTATGGATTTCTGGGGTGTGATAGTTTGCTGTGTTACTGAGAACTGGATATCTATTTAATGTATAATTGTGCATGCAATTGAGATAGATATCATAAACAGATTATAAAAAGAAAACCATGGATGGATCCTCACTTACAGCACCTAGAATGTCCTTCAGAGAGAATGAGTAAAACTGCCTCTTCATAGGTGACCAAACAACCAGACCTTGATGTTGCTTGTGCTCCATCATGATGGCCATGCCGGCAGTGAGGACACAACAGGCTTCACTAGAGTGTTTATAGAATGAATACTCCCAGGACTCAGTTAAAGACCATATTGGAAAATAGGTTCACTCCCCCCTTCCCGCTCTCTTGCACTTCCTGGAATGTTAAGGCTCTCTCTAAAAAGAGGAGCCTTCCAAGATCTGTCACATAACAAGTCATAGATTTAACATTACTGTTTTTGCTGCTGCTGCTACTATAGCTATTGAAATACGACTATCAGAATTCTCATGAAACTTTGCTCGTTAAATAGAGGCTGAGCCAAGCTAAAAAGCCTTTGACATATCTTCTGTTTCTCCTCAGCCCTAGTTTATTGTATAATAATTACTCAGTTCTTAAAGTGACTTCATAATGTGACCTTATGCATCCTTTCATGACACTGGAGGTGTCAATGAATCAAGTAGATTTCAAATTACTGTAACTTTCTCAATATTATGACAAAAGGTTACTGGCTTTTCTATGAGGAACTCTCTTGAGATTCTATAGGTGCAAAATTCTCATTCTAATATGTTATATTTTAAAATTCATGTTCTTGCAAATGACCATTCTCCTCTAAGAGTGAATTTCAATAAGTTATGTTTGGGAAAATGTATCAACCTCTAAGACCCACAGGGACTTCATTTTAGGCAGTATTTATGATACTTAAGTTAACTTACCAAACAAATAAACAATGCACATTCATTCATTCTACTTAATACCAAGTAACTAGCCTAGTTAGCAGCTTATGTGCTCTTTTAAACTGCAGCTTCATGCATACAATAAAATAAAGCAGCATTTGGGACAATGACAATCAATGACAGTGTGGGAGGAGGTGGGAAATCATTAAACCCAGTTATTTATCCAACAAAAATAATTGACTCATTCTGTAGATTCATGGCCAAAGACTCCTGGAAAACATCTAAAAGCAATTAGAGGTTATCTGGCCCAACCTTCTTATTTTAAGGGTCATGAAACAAGAGCCCAGACAGGTTAATGAGCTTACCTGAGATGTCATGATATGTCAACACCAAGAACTGGTAGCCTATTCTCCACTCTGTATGGTTAGCACAGTGCAGGCCATGTCTTAGAGGGGAACATAAGGCTCATTAGGATTCCTTTTCTGGAATGTACCTAGTTCTGACATGGAGTAGAGCCTTCCATCACTTAGCCTCCAAAACATTTGCTTTATGACACTTTCTATCTCATAAGAGAGACAGAAACCCATGTTATGTTTCACAAAGTTGGAATACTGAGTCTCATTCTATAAAGCAGACACAGTTGACCTGGTGTGCCAGGAACAAGCTGTGCAGGGAATGACTACAGCATGGCACGTGGTCCTGCTCTGCAGGAAAGCTCAACCCTGCGAAAGAATGACTTCAGCCTCTAAGAAAAATAACTCTTGCTGTTGCTAGGAGGGATTTTTTTTTTACTTGTATTATAACTATTTTTGTCCTTTTTTATGTTAAAGTTTCTGATGCTTTATAGAAAATCTGAAAATATACATTTGGATGAGTTGGTTCAGATTAAACAGGAATATGATTCAGTCCATCTATTAATTGTCAGGTTTCACTTGCCTTGTGACTCATGAGATAACCTTTAGTAGATGATTTTTCTATGCCTCAGTTTCTTCAATGACAAAGCGGAATTAGTAATAATAACCCTACCTCCTCTTGACCAAAATTTTATTAGAAGTCTTAAAAGAGGGTCCTTTGAAAATTATTTTACTTATATATCACTAGTATTAGGCTCTTATTAATCATCTTCATTGTAAAGCATTAAATAAAAGGTGCTAAGGAAGTCATACTGGCCTTTAAAATATGAAAACTAGGTATTTGATTCATCAGACTTGCTGTTCTAATCTGCCAAAGTACATTATAAAATCTTAATTTTTAAAATGAAATAATATTCTTCCAAAATGTTTAAAAGTTTAAAAAAATGTCTCTCTCCCTTGCTCTCTTGTCCTGGGTGACATCTTTAGATGGTGGCTGTACCTGAAACAGGAAGAAGGCAGAGGCACAGGGAGGTAGGCAATAAATGTAATATTAAACAACACTTTAAAGGATGAGGTTATTGATCACCATCTTTAGCACCTGATTGCATCAGTTTTCTAAAATCAGGGCCATATTTTTCCTGAATGTGACTTCATTTTCTAACCAAATCCCATTTGTGGGCAAGGACACATATTTGCAAGATATTCTTAGGGGTTCACTTTGTGGCCATGGACAGGAACATGCTGCCAATCCTGCTTCAATTTTGACGTTACCCCATGATTCTATCCAACCAAACTAAGTGGCCACATAGCAGCACTTGCTAGAAGTTTAGATTAATTTTTTTCCTTGTAGATGTACATGGCTACTTAGTTGCTTGATAACTGGAAACATTTGTTGTGTCTTCAGTTAGCTTGGATTATAGTACAACCTTGAGAAAACCTGATTCAATAGGAAAATATGCTTGTATATTCTTCCTTGCTTTGTTATTTTAAGATTGACTATGTGCACACAGGGAGAACCAACTACATATTTGGATAATTGAAACATCCAAATATGTACTTCACATTTAATCTGCTTATATGGACAGCAGAAAACCAAGGAATAGAGAGTAACTGAGAATTCCCTTACCAAAATTGCGATCCCTCAATATTTCCTTTTTTAACCATGAATTAATAACCAGTTGCCTCTCTCTAAGGGTATTGATTGGTCAAACCAAGAAAATGGCCAAGTCCAAAACAACGCATATGAAATAGAATTTCATTTAACAATTCTCTGAATTCTTATTTATATTAGCCTCTTCATGGAAAATAAAATAAGACGTAGTCTACTCTGTACTTTAGCATCCTACATGGACAGCTGTATCCACAAGTAATTACTGAAATATCTGGTGTCTGAGTTAGTGAGGTGTAAATAATGAGCCAAGCCATTTGTGATTAATAAAGCATGAAGCATAAGTTGCTCTACACCTTTTCAATAAAGTGTCTGTAGAAGGTGACAGTTGGTTAAAATATTAGAGCAGGATCCATGAGATCCAAAGGCAGAATCTCAAGCTGCTAAGGCTAACACCATGACGTCTCCATAAGGGAACACGGAAGCATCTGGGGGGACAATCGAAGACGCATTCCATCTGTAGAGAGTGGGTGCCTGCCTCAGTCTTTAACATCTAAGCATAGAGACTACTGGATTCTAAGAGATTAAAAGATTTCTTGTCATGATAGTGAACATTTTGGCTTCTTTGCTCCCCTTTCTTACGTGCTTCGTGGTTAAAATGTTGCATTATGTAAGTGAGCTGTGCTGTTCTGTCTCAATTCATTTGTGGAGAACCAGTTCTAGTCATTGAGTATATAGGATGTTTTGCACTAACCTTATAAGAAAGACAGGCCTTGAAAAGTGTCTTTTCCCCTAAGAAAAGAACATGGTTCAAATAGGCAGACATTACTCAGCCTGGTTCTCATCTTTGATATGCCTTCTGATCCTGAGGCCAGAGCCGGTGGCGCTGATGCCCATGAATGTTGTCATTCCAGCTGGGAAGGATGAGTTCCTGCAGCAACGTCTGTGGGTCCAAGCAGGTACAGGCTGCTGGCGAGGGCGGACACCAGCGCTATGGAGTCCGGTCCTACCTGCACCAGTTTTATGAGGACTGTACCACCTCGATCTGGGAGTATGAGGACGATTTCCAGATCCAGAGATCACCTAACCGGTGGAGCTCAGTATTCTGGAAGGTAAGTCAAGAGCCTGTGTTTAACTTAGGAAATGTGCCAGTTGTTGGACATGGTAAGTACTGCAGCTGCAGAGAACTGAGAGGTTTGGGACTCTGTGCATCACTCCTGGTGATCCTGAATGCAGTTTTCTTCCCTTCGGAAAGGAGAATATAAACCATGGGCTAAAGAAAGCCTTTAAGGACAGCATAATTGTTGATGTGCAGGTTAAACGTGAATAGACATCATTTCCATTATTAATCATTACTTTTGCTACTGTTATTAATGTGCCACTGACTTCCCCAACTTGGAAGCCATCCATAGACAAAACATTATATGCTTTCAGCCTCCTTTACAGGCTTACTAAGTATTATTTGACACATTACAATAATTTTTAATAACTATGAAAAAGAAATAATTGAGTATTTAGAGGAAATTAGTGCCAAGACATAATATGGTGGTCAGTTTTTCAGCTCTCCTATCTAATCATGAGACTTTCTGAGCTTCAACTTCCTCGAACGAAAGAGCCTCATTAGCCACCATATAATTAATGAACACCTATTCTGTGCCACGCAATTGCAAAGTGCTGGAGATTAAAGTGGTAAACGGGAGAAGAAAAAGTCTTTGCCGTCATGGAACTTATTATCTATCATGGGAAATAGACGATAAACAAACCAAAGCACATAACAGAATGTCAGGTCATAACAAGTGCAATGAAGAGAAATAAACCAGGATAAGAGGCTAAGAAGCGATGGAGAACTGACACGTCGGTCTGCTGACCATTGAAAGCCTTTCAGAGAAGATGACATTTGAGCAAATACCAGGATGGACTGAGGGAGCAGACCATTCAATTATTTGGCTGAAGGTCATTTCTAGGCTGGGAAAACAGCAAGCCTAAAAGCTCTGAAATGGGAACAAGTTTGGTGTTTTTAAAAATAAACAACAGGTGGTACAGTCTGATTGGAGTGGAATGAGAGGGAGAAAGGGAAGGTGATGGATTCAGAAACTAACAGGGCACAGATCATTCAGGTACACCCCTGCACATGTTAGTGAGAACTTTGGCTCTAAACCTGAGAGACATGAGAAGCCATGTGTACATTTTATACAAAGCAGTTACATGATCTGAATAATATTTTAACAGGATAATGCTGTCTGCTATTCAGCAAATAGGTTTCCGAAGGACAATGGTAGAAGTAGCTGGATTATTTAGGAGGCGATTAATGTACCCAGCAAGAGATGGTGGTGGATTATAGTAAAGTGATGTTCGTGGATGTGGTGAGAACTCATCAGATTTAGCATGGAGCTTGAAGTCCAAGCTGTCAGGACATGCTAATGAATTAGATGTGGGACAAAGAGGAGAGTCAAGTATGACTCCAAGTCTTGTAGTCTGAGCTAGTTAGTGAGTGATGTTATCATTTACTGGGATGGAGAACACTAGGAGAGCAGTGGCATGGATGGGGAACCAAGAGTTTGATTCTGGCCATCTTATATTGGTGATGCCTATTAGACGTGCAAGTGGAGATCTCTGGTGGTAATTTAAATACACTGATCTGCAGCTCATGGGTCGGGAGTGATTAGTAATGTAGAATGTATGTAAGGCATTAGACTAGATGAGATCACCTAGGAAGAGAGTAGGGGCATGGAAGAGGGCATTTGGACATGCCAACATTTAGAAATCAAGAAGAAGCTGAGGATTCAGAGAGGGATACTGAGAAGGTGCAACCTTGAGTGATGGCTCAGGTTCCCTCTATCTCTAACATTCTGTTTCTAGTCACCTTGACTTTCTCCCAAAAGATCTCAGATTTTTTTACATTGATATTGACATAAACTTGCAATTTATTGACAATATTGTAACAAGAGACAATGCAGCATAAAGATTATAAGAATGGAGCCTGTCCTTAGACTGCATGTTTTAAATCTCTTCTCTTCCATTTAATAGCTCTACAACTTCGGGCAAATAATTGACTTTAATGGGACTCTTACAGTGATACTTAGAGTACCTATTACATAAAGATGTGAGAATTACATAAGATAACATTTACAAAGAGCTTAGAACAATGTAGTATGCACTCAATAAGGATTCAGTGGAGTGGTTAATGTTACCAGATGCCATAGGGAACACTGAGTTCTGAAATAGATATAAAACCAGAAATCTAGTAAATACATAAACTATTGGGTAACAGAGCTGTTAACACACATTACCTAAGTCCCATGTTAATCCAAAATCTTACTAGTGTCACATGTTCTGCTTTAGAATTGGTCAAGCCATCATCCTTGCCCTTTAGAAATGTTACCTCTGATTAATCCTTACTGGTCGGGACCAATGAAATACATAGCCAAGCTTGGCACGTCTTGTATTTACCCATGTAAGTGGGTGGTTGCTTCAGTGTGTGTCAAAAGAACCAAATATTTGCTTGACAGGTCTGTTGTGCCAAGAGCCTAAAATGCCACTGACACACAGAATATTGTCAGCATTCACACGGGCCTGTAGCAGTGGAGGTTATGAGATTTGTAGTCCACCAAATAAGATGTAAGTATGGATTTAAAATGAAGAGCTCACAGTACGTTACCAGTCCCAGAATTCCGATTTCAATATTTTCTCCTTTTTGTTTTACACAAACAAGAAAGTATTGGTTCCTGTTGCGCCAGACCTACTTCAGAGAAAACAACAACAACAACAACAACAACAACAACAACAACAACAACAACAACAACAATAAACAGGCACAGTCCATGGCCTCGTAGAGATCATGTTTCGGCACAAACCACATCCTAGGCTCCTGTCCTAACTGTTAACACTGGACTGGGCATTCAGCACCCGACAGTCAGCCTGGATAACCTGAGCATCACTGCTTTATCGCCTCCATCTCTAGCAGTGGGCAGCATGGAGGGGCTTAATGAGAATGGAGATTGGAATCAAACAGGCCTGAGTTAGAACATTTTCTCTGTCATGTGGTTCTACCTAGCATCTATCGCACACTGCCGTTCTTTCTTTCTCCAAACGTTTATATGTCCACTAACTGGCAGGCTCCAGGATTCAGTTGTGAAAGACACTATTCTTCAACCGAGAATAAGATACAGCCTGACCTGCAGGAGATCACAAGTAGGGAAGGTAAACATATATACAAATTATTACAACCCAATGTGATCAGCACTCCCCTAAAGGCAATCGTATTATTTACTGGGAGCACAGGATTTGGGGTGGGGAGGACCTGATGCAGCCTGAGAAAGAAATAGTTCCACCGAAGAAATCACTGTGAACAAGCAGGAAGAGGGCGCCCAGTGGAAAGAAAGCATTGCAAAAGCTGAGTAGTGAGAGAAGATGGCATGTCCTGGAGACTGCAGAAAGCTCGGTATGGCTGGGTTACAAGCTTAGAAGTTGAAGGAGAGGGATCAAGAGAGGACTGTAGGAATGCATGCAAAATCTGGATCACAGAAGACTTCTCAAAGCTGTGAAACAGAAATTTCTCTAGAACCTTCCAATTTGAGCACAGTGAGGGGACAAGATAACAATAAGTCTAGGCTTTCTTGGAGAGGTTTTCTCACCATCAGGTGTGAATGTCCACACACACACACACACACACACACACACACACACCCTAGTATGACACACATGCTCTGTGCCTCCCAGGTTCTGCATAACTACATGGTTGCCTCTGCCACTAACGTATCCCAGTGCCTGCAACGACTGCCATATGCAAAACTCCATGTGACATGGTCCCATCTACCCTTGCCACCCACTATACTGCCCAGGGCGGAACTTTTCTTTCTTATCTTTGCAGTAGACCTTGACTGATGCTGTTGCCACATGATTGTGCAACAAACAGCCTCAGTTTGGCAGATGTGAACTAATGAGAGCAATCTTCTCACTCGTAATTATTCATTCCTCACCTCAGTGTTATTATCAATCAGTATAAGAAACCACTCAAAGGGTGTCTAACAGCCACATGCAGGTACAGGGCAAGACTCCCTCCACCATAGCCTGACTAAAAGTAAAGGTGAGTCTGGTCTCTCTCTTTTCTCTCAAGCCCTTCTCCCCTCTCTGCCCTGATCTCTGCAGTTTCCCCTGTGAACTAAATCAGAATTTACAGTTACATCTTAGATTTCTTTTCAAAGTTTTGCTGGATACTAAGGACCTGGCTTTATACTAGATGTGACAGGAGCTATAAAAGCCTCTTAAGCAGAGAAACATGTGACATTCATTCCGTTTTTAAACATTTTCTCAGCTGGCTCTTGAAAGAGCAATAAAGAAGGATGAGACCATCAGAATGCTATTGCAATGATGTAATAATGGTCTGCACCATTACAGTAGCTGTAGTGATGGAGAGGAGAGACACAATTCAAAAGAGCTTTATGAGGTGGAATCGATAAGATTTAATTATTTATCATCTGTGAATGTGAGGGAAGACTTGGTGAATGGGTGGCTAGCAGGAACACAGAAAAATTGGGAAGGAAGGAAGGAGTACCATTTTGAATATTTTGTGTTTCATGGCCTTTGGGCCATTTTTGTGTAGATCCTCTTATTGACGGTCAGAATTGTGAGGCTAGAGCCCAGAATGATGATTTAGGCTGGATTTGGAGATTTGGAAATCATTGGTATCTGGGTGGGATAGAGAGAACATATTGAACAAAAGGTGTGAGTCAAGAGTGAAACCCTGGAGAACACCAATAATTTTAGAACAATGTCCAACAAAGTAGGTTGAGCGTGGGTTGTTATTATTAAAGAGGTAGACGTGGAAAGAGAAGAGAATTGTATTGGGTAACAATAGATGAGGGTTTTTAGAAAGCCTGAATGATTAACTGTAGAACATTCAAATGAGATAAGAAAAGAAAAATCACATTTGATTTGACAATTGAGATGTTATTAGTGACCTCTGAGAGAACAATTTCAGTGCAATCGTGGAGGACCAAGCTTGGCTATTAAAGTTAGGAATGAGTTCAAGAAGTAGCTGGACAGGAACACAGGGGTCTAGAATAGGTTTAGAAGAAGGAAGCAATTGAATGTGCTAGAGGGACAGAGCATCTGTAAGGTAGAAGAGCTAATGTGGGATAATAGGGGTCACTACCCAGGTGAAGGGGGCTGGGAAGACTGCAGGAAGGAAGGCATGCGGAAGGACCTTGGTCATAGCCTGGCATAGGCAGTGACTTGGTAAAGCTCAGCGTCCCTGCAAACAAGTCAGGCAAGAAGGTCAGGACAGATGAGCTAGAATCTGTCATCACTGCTGGCAAGTGACACCATTCAGCTCAGATCTTGCTAAGAAGACGTCAGCAGCAGCCCTTGGGGCTAAGGAGGAAGAAAAGCCAGGCTTCACTCTTGCTATGCTTCCCCTGGATTACCTCGAACCCAGATGGCGCCTTTCACATTTAGCTCCGTCCAACGTTTTCCCCACATGCTGCTCTCCCCTGCCACATGAGCTCTTGCTTCCAACAGTCATCACTGTTTCGTCTCGGCCAGAACAGCTGTGTTGCTACTGCTGCCAGTTCTGCTTATTGGAGTAAACTGCATTTTCAGAAGTCATCAGCTCACAGGGATACAACGAAGGGAGGTTGGTCAAAATAACAGCAGTCTCTGGCTTGTTGCCCCCAGCAGTAGAATTTCTGGAATCCAAGTTCCCTCTATCCAGTCCTCCTTTGCAACAGCAGGGCCTGAGTTTCCATACATCCTCCCGAAAGCCAAGAGAGTCATCAGAAGTCACAGCTCAGAAACTGTCCTTGCTGCTGTCTTTAAGCTTTGTCACAGTCTGGGGCAGTTTCTCTCTCTCTCTCTCTCTCTCTCTCTCTCTCTCTCTCTCTCTCTCTCTCATCACCCCACAGGCTCAGGTTGTTCTAGAATACCTGGGGGGGGGGTGCCTTTGCCCAATTCAGTTCTTCTGCATGTCCCTAAACAGGGCTGCTTTGGTCTCTTAGACCCTTAAAATATCCAAGTTGCATTTTCTTAATTCTCTCTACTTAATAGAACCCCCTTTCTCTTAGACCTACTACCATTCCAACTTATGAGTTCTGACAATTAAGTTTGTGAACTTGCCACCATGCACTTACATTGGCAGCACTGTACAGACAACTCGGTAAGGTGTCACAACCTTGGAATAGCTGTGTTCGTGTTGCTGTGTGGCAGTGTCTTGCTGAGTGGCGTTCATTACTGTTTTGTGTTATTGTGTGCCATCTCCAAAATGTCAGAGCTTGAATTAGCACAATGAACAAACATTAAATTTCTTGTTCAACTTGGCAAGAGTGGAAGTGAAATCAAGGACATGTTAGCCCAAGTTTATGGGGAAAAATTCCATGAAGAAAGCAGCAGGGTACAAATGGATTAAATGTCTTTCTGAGGGCAGAGAAAGTGTCACTGATGATGAGAGGTCAGGGAGGCCAGTAATGAGCAGAACTGATGAAGCATTGCAAAAATTTGTCGAATTGTTTGTCAAAATTGTCAGCTGACTGTGAGAGGTATAGCAGACCAAGTAAACATCAACAGAGAAACAGGAAAATCTTAACTGAGCATCTTGACATGAGGAAGGTATGTGCAAAAATGGTCCCAAAGGAGCTCACTGATGAACAAAAGCAAAGGAGAACTGAAGTTTGCCAAGATCTTTTGGCAAGGCAAGACGATGTTTTGAGCCAAGTTATCACTGGTGATGAAATATGGGTGTACCAATACGACCCTGAAATAAAGCATCCAAGTGCACAGTGCAATTCAGTCAATTCTCCATGACCAAAAAATTTCTGTCAGTCCAAATCAAGAGTCAAAATGATGTTGCTAACTTTTTTTGACATCAGAGGGCTTGTTCATTATGAATTTGTACCAACTGGACAAATAGTCAACCAAGTTTACTATTTGGAAGTACTGAAAAGGCTACTTGAAAATGTTAGATGAAAACGACCTGAACTTCTCACCAACAACTCATGGCTCTTGCACTATGACAATGCACCAGCTCACAGGGCACTGTCTGTGAGGGAGGTTTTAGCCAGTACACAAATAACCATATTGGAACACCTCCCTACTCACCTGACCTGGCCCCCAGTGACTTTTTTCTTTACCTGAAGATAAAACAAATATTGAAAGGAAGACATTTTATGACATTCAGGACATCAAGGGTCATATGACAACAGCTCTGATGGCCATTCCAGAAAGAGTTCCAAGTTGCTTTGAAGGGAGGACTAGGTGCTGGCATCGGTGCACAGCTTCCCAAGGGGAGTGCTTCGAGTGTGACCATAGTGATATTCAGCAATGAGGATTGTAGCACCTTTTCTAGGTTGAGTTCACAAACTTACGTGTCAGAACTCATAGAGCTGCATCCAGAGACAACTGCTGTGGTGCTGTATAGCAGGCCTGCACAGACTTCTTCAGGGCAAGGGCTACTTCTGATTTTTTCCAAGTGTCACTGTCCACTTGCTATTTATTTTCACTTGCTCAAGTACATTCATCCACCTTGATGGTAAAGAGCCAATTCTCACCTCTAGTAGCTGTACATGTAAGTGTGAAAAATGCATTTCTTTTACGTTCTGCTACCTAGCTGCTAGGTCCTGGCATAATGTGGTGTCTGATAATTCAGGCAGTCACCCCAAAATGGCTTGATCGACATCTTGCCTAGCCCTGCTGTATAGCATCACTCCCCAAGTTTTTATTCTTTCCGGTATTCCAACATGGTACCAGGGTTAAACTGATATCCCTTCTTACCTCCATTACACTCTCAGGAAGTTAAGATGCAGGGAAGTTTTGATGCATCAGTGCTCCTTTGTGCCTACTATCCCAAGCTCTTCCTGACACATTGTAGCAGATTGAGAGTCCCTCTCTGGGCACATCTTTTGGACATCTTCATTAGCCTTCACTGATGGCACCTTCAGAATCTTTGGAGTTCGCTAGTCATACACTGTGCTCCCCTCCACAGATGGCAGGCATCTCTCTGCTAGTTGGATATAACAGGGAAAAGAGAGAAGGCTCAGGGAGGCCAGCCACTTACTAGTTCTCAAAGTGAGCAGAAGTTCTGCCATCTGCAAGTCATAGTTTGCCTTTTAGCTTCTGAGTGATATTCCAAGAACGGATTGTAATCTGTAAAGCACTGCTCAGTTGATGAGCAGACTGTTCTGAGTATCAATCACCTGGCTCCATACTCAGCAGTCTGATGGTTTAGGTTAGTCAGTCAGTCAGGAACATTTCTTAAGCACAGCAAGAGCTGTGGAAAGACAGACAGAGAAGATGCAGAATGTGGACCTTAGTTGCTCATAAGAACCTCATAAACTAAGATGGATACATTTTTGCTGCCCTCAATTTTTGAGAATTAGTGCCAGTTCTTAAGGAGAGAGGTAATTTGGTGACATATGAAGCTTGTCACTATGGATATTTAAGTTAATTTAGTTCATACATTCAGAATTTTCCAATGTAGTTATTTTTAAAGAATAGTTAGTTTTTGGAGGTGAATTTATTCCCCACCCTTTTTAGAAAAATGTAGAAAGCCATTAAAAATGTTGTATTTTATAACCCTATTTTTCCTATACTGCTTATATCTTAAGTAGTTTCTTTTTTTGTTTTTCAGAACAAAAATAGTGATTTTGTTTGTTTGTTTGTTTTGGTTTTTTTTAAAAAATATTACATAATGGAATTTTGTCCATTTATGGTAATAAAAACTCTGTTGCAATAAAAAATATAATAGCAGATAATATACAAAATAGTAATTGGTGAAGTATCATGAGAGAATTAAAGGGTGGACTGCTTAGAAGTCCTGCACACCTAGGTTAGAGCTGAGTCAAGCCACCTGCTAACTATGGGACCTTGAACTATGCTTCTTCAAGCCTATAAACCTCAGTTTCCTATGGGTGAAAGTGGAATAGAAATACCTACCTCTCATAAGATGCTGGTGAGGACGAAGTCAAAAATACATGTAGCACTATGCCTGGGTCACAATGGATGCTGTCAGTAAAAGTTCACTGTTACCAATCCAATGCCACCAGGAACTCCCAATCAGAGGTGCAGTAAAAGGAGACAATTTATTCAAGTAAAAAGATTTGCAAACCAGAGAAACTCAGCCTTTGGAAGAAACCAAACTGCATTCTTCTGACACAAAGGGGAGGCTGGCTTATACAGAGAATGCTCCGACCCTGGTCCCTGGTTGGTCTGGTTTTGGTTTTTTGTTTTTGTTTATTTGTTGTGTTTTTGTTTTGTTTTGTTTTGTTTGCAAATGAGGAATCAAGATTTGCACAGTTCAATTGGTCCAAATAGCACTGTCCTGATTAACTGGAATTGTCCTTTCTGATTGGACATTATGGAACCACTCAGTAGAGATGCAAATAAGGATATAGCTGCCCAGCTCTGATGCAATGAAGCAGGTCTCAGCCCATTGGTCAAAATACAGTAACAGGAACTCCTTTGTAAGGGTCAGCTCACATTGTGCAGAAGCATAGTGCAGGGGGCTGACAGCTGTGGCTTTCTCCAAAAATGCAGCATGCAGGAGAGGCCTCTGCCAGTAATGGCTGAGGGACTCTGATTATGAATTTGAGCCCAATTCACCACAAGGAGTCTTTCTTGGCAGATATATCCCTTCTCAAGGTTCGCAATGCTGAATATACTTCTCTTTTTCCCCCTTTTGAAGATGTTGGATTTGCGAACATGTTTTCCTTCTATTAGCTACACCTTTATTAGTGTATCACCCAGGAATTGAATAAATAAGTAAGTTAAATAAACATACTTTATATGTTCCAGATTAAATAGTGTTATGCATTTTGGGGGGTTATTTTTCCAACCTTGTTTTTCTAGCTAAAAGCAATTACAAACAGGAGGAAATTAAAAATGCGTTTAAAAAATAACTGTTAGCTGTTCTCTCTTGCAGTGCTGAGTGTTATGTTGTAATGTAGTTGTCAGTGTACAAGACGTACAATTTGCAAATAATAACAGCTACTCATTACAACGTATTACTTAGGCAGCCATAGGGCTAAGTGCTCTCATCATGGTCTCAGTCCTCAGCACTCTATGAGATAAGTACTATTACCATTTATCGTTTTATAGATGGGGAAATTAACAGGAGCTTTGTTTAAGTAACTTTCTCACTGGCAGGGCTAGACGTCCAAGCCTGAGTCTAAGCCACCAAGTCGATGTGACTTTCCATCCGCAGCACATTCCATTGTATTCAAACTTGATGCAGTGGAATCTCCATCCGCTACTCCTAACACTTACCATCTGCACTAGTAAAGCCCAAACAGCTCCGTGGTAGAGGAGAAAGAACATAGCCTGGGGTCAGATCTGTCACTCGTAGCCCGGCCTCTGCAACCGGCTAGCTGTCTGTCCTGGGCCAGTGACCTGGCCTCCGTGAGGCTACATGTCCTCACCTGTACACTGGCGGTTACTGTTGCTTCCCCACTGACTTGGGGTAGGGGTGAGTAGTTACACGGACTGTCAGTGACCTCCAGCCAAGGTCACCAGGCCTTACCTACATGTTGAGGGAGTTGAGTTGATTACCCATCCTAGTGAGAGGGGATCCCACAGGGCTCCCTGGGGGGTTCCAGCAGGGGAGTGTGAGAAAGGACACAGTGTACAGACTGGTTGGGTGGTTGTGGGGCGGACAGGAGTTCACGCTGCATTGTCAGGGATACTTCTTTCATTGGATTTCTTAATGAATCTTCTCTGAATGGAGGGCAGCCTAGAACCAGACTAAAGCTTCATTGGTGAAGAAGCAGCAGTCATTCATATTAGCCGGGCGGGGGGAGGGAGGGGTTGGGTATTTGTGGTTTGCACGATGACCTTGTTTCTGTCCATGCTTAGAGCAAACAAGGACGCAGTCTCACTTCGTCATGGGTCCAGAATGAGCTTGTCTGATGTTACATTCTGTGAGGCTGAGTGAGCCAACAGGAGAGCAAGCAACATGACCGCGCTCTGGGCTCCGGGCAGCCTCTGACGACCCCTAGGCCCAGTGGGCAGTCAGGCCAGCTCCTGGGTATCGGGGCTGCCTTTCTCTTCCTGAAAACTGAATGAGACAACAGCAGCATTGTACAGACTGAGAGCTCAAAGGAAAAAATAATCCTGACAGCACTGCAGTTTCTGGTTGGCTTTAAAATCAGAAAGGTCCTCCTTTCACCTTCCTTTTTAACCAGAAAATTATGTAGGCATGCAAACTTGCAGGGACTGCGAAAACTCACGTCCCCCCAAAAGAAGCCCAAGTCCTGCCCCGGAAGTCTCAGGGAGGCGGAAGCTCTGTGCCGAACTCACGTGCTTCCCTGTGTCTCTCTAGGTCGGACTCATCTCTGGCGCAGTCTTTGTGATTCTTGGGTTGACTGTTCTGGCAGTGGGCTTTCTTGTGCCCCCCAAAATTGAAGCCTTTGGCGAAGCTGACTTCATGGTGGTCGACACGCACGCTGTCCAGTTCAACGGGGCCCTCGACATGTGCAAGCTGGCAGGAGCCGTGCTCTTCTGCGTGGGGGGCATGTCCATGGCGGGGTGCCTGCTGATGTCCGTGTTTGCCAAAAGCTACTCCAAAGAAGAGAAGTTCCTGCAGCAGAAGTTTAAGGAGCGCATCGCAGACGTCAAGGCTCACACCCAGCCTGTTACAAAAGCTCCGGGCCCAGGGCAAACCAAGATACCAGTCACTTTGTCCAGGGTTCAAAACGTCCAGCCTGTGTCAGCAACCTGAACGCCCGCCACCACCAGTCCTCCCCTGTCTAATTTCTGCACATGGTTACCATGGAGCGAGCCAGCTTCGGAGGTGACAGAGATCTGGCGTTGACTTGCCCCGGGGGCTGGGCTCGGCCATGGGCCTCCCGGGGCGTGAGCTCAGGCTTGCTCAGCTCGGTGGCCCTGGCACAGGTGGATGCTGCGTGGCGGGCCGCGCGCAGACACCCGGCTTCTCCCAGGGTGTGTCTGTGCCTGCCGGGAGCCCGCGCACGCCCCTCCCCCATAGATTGTCCCTTAGTGTCATTTTCCGTGTTATTGGAAAACGCTGAGCAGTTTCGACCAGCCTACCCATCGCTCACGTGGTCCGTTCTCTTTCCTAATGTTGGTTTTTCTAATCCTCCCCGCGTGGTGCTGCCCTCGGCTCCTGTCTCTGTGTGTAAGGTGTTGTCAGGTGTGTCCTTAGCAAAATGAAGTTCCCTGATCCGACCCGAACACTACCTTTCCACTGTACCTGAACGTGAGATTCTTGAGATCGGAGACAAATTTATCAGAGTTCTCCATAAATCTTTCTTCTTTAGTTTTGTTTTTGCTGCTGTTTTTACTTAAAAAGCTAAAATGACCAACTTTAGAATCTTGGGAAAGAAGCTAATATTGGGATTATGTATTTCCTCAATATCCGAAGGCCCCGAATTAGAAGCCAAGAAATTTGCATCCTACCACTAACTAGCGCTGCGACCTTGGGGAAGTCGTCGGTTTTCCCATCTGCGTAATGGAGGTTCTGGACTGTGCTATCTGAGATCCCTTTTCCCCACGTGTGCCCCCAGAGGACGGTTCCGGGGCCCTCACTACAGGGGGGCTTCTTCCGCAGCGGGACTGCAGGGGGGTTACCCCGTCAGCAGCCTTCACCCTTAGAAATCCAACCCCAGCAGTTTACACGACGCTGCCATATTTTTTATAAAGACAAAAGTAAGCCATTCTCAAAGAAGAAACCCCTGAGTAGAAATTAACCTTAAAAAGGGTTTTCTTTCTCCAATAAGTCATTGTATTCTCCAGCAGATGTTTGTCTCACCCCTTCGCACTTTTATGCAATCTGTGGATTTAAATGGACTGAAGACGTGACCTTGGTGTTCTCTCAGAATGTGTGCCACTTCATGTTGTCCTTTTCTTTCTTTCCCCTTCCTTCCTTCACTGGATAAATAAAATTTGTGAACAAGTGGAACCTGACTTGCACTGTCATTCCTTCGGTGTGGCTGTCCCCTCCCCGACATGCCATTTTTCACTCCGAGGCTGCATGCTCTGCGGGTCCCTGGCCCCCCGGAGGAATGGGTGAAGTAGCTCGTGGTCCCTGTGCACCCCGTTGTTTCGCCCAGTCCAGCATGAGACACAGCACACATCAGCCCCCTCCACCGGGCCGGGTTTGGGAGAAATCGGTCCCGTGCCCTCAGGTCTCCCCCTTCCCTGGGAATACCATTTCCATGTTATTCTTTGAGACCGTGTACAAGCCACAGTCAGCTGTTCAGGGCAACAGCATGTGAGGCTTCCCACACCGGCTTCTGTGCTCTGAGCACGTGACTTGACGTTTAAAAGCCTCTGGAATGAGAAAGAATGGCTGTAGGGCAGGGGCACTTTGAGGTTTAGGCATGATAGCAGCTACGAAAAAGCAGCTCTATTCCTCAAAGGCCTAAAAGGATCCAAAGTGGATAAAGTAGGAGCTAGGTCAGAGTGATTCCACCTGCCCTGGGTCTCTGTCGCCCCCCCACCCCCCGCCAGGCTTTGTCGGGGGTGCAGACTCATAAGAAGGAAGGGTTGAGGGGTATGTGAGAAAGCAGAGGAAGAGGCTGAAAGGGGTTAGGAAATGCAGGCCATGTGTCACCAGAGGGCAAGGAGCAGCACACCGAAGACTTTTTAAAGCGATTTTCAGGCTCAGTGGTACGACACACCAAATGGACTTACAGCCTTGGCCCCAGCCAGTTTGCTTGCACTGAACCAACCCTTCCCTTCAATACTGGAATTTTCTAGGGCAAAGTGAAACGACATACCTACAGATGAGGAGAGGGGTGGGAGAGAAGGGGCTGAGGCTGCAGCTGGAGAAACTGAGAACTAAGTTTTGGCCTGGAGACATGGCAGCAGAGGCACGTGGAGTGGGCAGACACCCTGGATGATAAGGGACAGCCCCCCAACTCATGTCAGCATTGATCCAGCCACCTCTATCTGCTTGGGCTCCTCCGAGGCTGCACCCCCACTGCCTTGGAGGGCAAGCACTACATCCTACAATGGTGCCATATGGGCAGAAACCTTACCCTCATGTCTCCCCAAAGTCTGTCATTCTCACCCTTCCGTATATCGGACCAAGTTCTAGAATTCAAAGTTACCTACAAGTCTAACTCCCGTTATGAAAGACCTCCTACCCCTCCCCCTACTATGACGTTTTTCATTCAATTATTTTAAATCCTGTTACCTCCCTGGCTGTTTTCTTCATGGAAATATTTCTTTGTATTCTCAAAGTTCCCAATTGTCCATGCCACCTATTAATTGGGGTCCCTAGAAGTTTTGAAATGCATTTAGGTTATTAGATCCCATAACTTGGGCAGTTGCCTTATTTATGAAATGTATAAGCACGCAGCACATCAAGCCAGAGAACTGATGACAAGACAGGTGCAAGCAGGTCCTCCTGCACTCCGTGGCCTCCTGTGAGCTGTCCGGCTCCTCTCAGTTTCTTCTGGCACGTGTCACACTCAGCCATTCTCTCTAAAAGTGCCTGCATTTTTCTGCCACCGTGCCTGCACTCGCAGCACTTATTTTCCCAGCAGTAGCCATCGCCCATCTCTGGCCATTGAACACCTCATTCAAGGCCATATCAAGAAATAACAGCGATCATTTGTATCAAATGTGCCATTGAGGCATTATATACAGTATGTCATTTAATCCTCACAAACACCTAGGAAGGCCGTTGCCATATGCCCATTTTCCATGGGAAGAAACAGGCAAGGAGACCACGTGTCTGAGGAGAACCAGCAAGTGAGGGAGGTGGGGTTCCGATCCGAGCAGCCTGGCTCCCCAGGCGGCAGCTGCACTGTCATCCGATAGGCTCTTCTGCCTCTGCAAAGTCACCTTCCCTCTGCAGTCCTCTCTGTCTCTCTCTGTCTCTGTCTGTCTCTCTCTCTCCCCCACCACCCCCCATCCCACCCCCAACGCCCTCATCTCCTGGTTCGGACTTAGTGTCTCTTTCTCAAGTGCCAGCATTTTGCACAAACACATTCTGTCGCACTTATCTCTCTTTATTATAGTGATTTGTTTATACATCTGTTTCTTCCATTACAAGCCGTACTATTAGTTGCTTGGGGACAAGGAGCATGACTTAATGAGTGGTGAAGCCCCAAAAGCAAATACGTAGAAGCTGTTTGCTACGATCATATGGCTATTTAAAACAATTACTGTATTTTTACCTGGAGCCAGGCATTTGCTGGTACTACAGAAAACAAAGAGGTGCTTAACAAAAACACTAAAGGATTTGCATATCTAACACGTACGTGGGTGCGTGCTCACAGGTCTGGATTAAGACAGAGAAGATGGCTATGGATGCCTGACAGCAAAGCTAGCATTTGAGTTTGAGGGAGCCTAGCCTAATGGCTTTCTTGCCATTACTCCATCTTAAAGCAAAATCCTCCAGCCAACAAGCCGAGCCCCGCTCACTATCATAGAGCTACCAGTCCTACTTGGCATTCCTGGATAGAAGAGCTGGAGCTGCCTAGTCCAGAGCAGAGTAAATTGTCTCCCGAATAAACAACCCAGTCCTTCACCCTTAAATAGGAAAGTGCAACCAGAATCATCAGACATCTGAGGAAAACCAGCACCTTGAAAGGGGATATGCATAGGGAATAAGAGATTCCATGGGAAACATAAGTATTTCAGATATCACAGAAGAACGCCAAAAGAAAAAAAAAATCTAATTGGTCTTCAAGAAAAAGTGTATCAATAAGATAAAACAGAATACTATGAAAAGGAAGATTACAAATAGTTTAAAAACAACAAATCCATAAGAGAATAAGTTGAAGGCATTTCCCAGAAAGTAAAATAGCCCCATAAAAATAAAAATATGAGACAAAGAAGTAAAAGTTAGTCAAAGATAACAGAAACGATAGAGAAGAAATTAAATAATAGAAGAAAATTTCTCAAGGCTCTAGAACACAAGAATCATCCGAATGGAAGTGCCTGCTAAACAATTAGCAATGTGAATGGTAAAATGAAAGTCAGACACATTCTTGTGAAATTTTAGGATGAAATTTAAAAATGACCCAAGAAGCTTCCAGAAAGAACTACCAACATCTACCATGCAATAAGAATCAAACTGAGAAGAGAGAAAGTCTGTGATTTCATGCAACTAATGGGAAAGTAACCTTCCAGTGTACAGAAAACACGTAGGCTCTTATCAAGAAGAAAAAAACAGAAAGAAAGCAATAGAAAATCCAGAAAGAAAATTTTTAAATAAACTGCACAAGAAAATTGTGGTCCAAATACTGAGCATGAGTGTGGATGCACGGGGAAGAACTGACAGAAAGTCAGAAAAAAGAAGCCATTTGAAATTTGACCTCCCCACTGGGCACGTTCTGTACCGAGTAAAACAGGAGTTCTGGGCGCATGGGACCCACAGATGGGAGAAGTGAGCTCTGCAGCCCCAGTAGCTCTGCAATGACAACCATTTCACAAATCCAAAGCGAAGTGTGTATTTATTTGTTTTCAACTCTCGAAATCAAACTAGACAAAATATAAGTCTAACTTATAATTATGAAACAGGCTGCAGTTGTGATAAGCCTGATGCTATTGAAATAAAGGTAGAGCTAGCAAAATTTGGAAAGCAGGAGGGAAAAGATAAGAGGAGATAATGCCAAGAATATAAATCTTGTCTAATGTAGTAAGGAGTCAAGAGTAACTATCTCACGTTTATAGAAAGCAATTATGGCCTAGGTTCATCATTTTTATAGTTATAAAGATAATCCAATGAAAGAACTAAACATGAAACGTAACAAACACGGGAAAGAAAAGAGGGAATAAGACACGATGTAGAGAACGTAAATTAAACCCTCATCTTTCATGGTAGGAAATCAGTGATTATTGACTCAGCTAATCAATCAAGCAATAATAAATAACTATATTATTCAGAGTTACGGAAGAAGACACTGGAAGAGTTTCAAACAGGAAAGACTCTAAGAGGCTGCCTCTGAGAAAGGCTGAGAGAGACAGGGTGGTTTTCATTCATATACTGAGTACCATGGCCTTCATAGCCTTTAAGCAAATCCCTGTTGTTTCAGAAGTTATGATACGAGGGCTGTCCGGAAAGTATCCAGCCAGGTACTATGACAATTAGAAGCCTTTATGGCTGGGTTTTCTCCAGACAGCGTGTGTGTGTCTGTGTGTGTGCCTCTAGGGCTTCTGTTTCCACAAGGGAATACACCCCAGATTCACGTCTGGGAGGGCCTCCCTGAGGACGTGATATTTAATCTGGGTCTGCAGACATGAGCGAAAGTTAACCAGAGTAATCCTGGCTGGAGGGATTTGTTCCTTTTGGGGACAAAGGGCAGGGGACTCGGGAAAGAGAAAGAAGAGCTTTCAAGGCAGAGGCCACAGCACATACAGTCTCTCCGAGCACTGAAAGAGCTGCATTATTTATTAAGTGCCTGGTGACTCAAGAAGCCCTGAGCCCTGGGGAGAGCGAGCATCTGTGATGACGACAAGGCCGCCGAGCTCCAACGTGAAGACGAGCTAGAGTTGTGCGCCAAGCCAGCCTGGAGGATGAGTCCGTGTCATGGTGGAGGGTGAGGTTTTCTCCAGAAGGCCAAGGTCAACCCCAAGGGGAAAGGGAAGCCTGAGGAGAGCTGAAGAAGCTCAGAGCAGCTCCTACAGGGAGAGCAGCAAGGAGCCGGCCGGAAGTGAGCACAGAGCTGGCTGGGAGCACGGATGCCCTGTGTCCCAATACTACAGATGGTCTCGGCTTTCTCACAAGGTCCCTGCCTCAAGCACGTCACCAACTTCGGACACTAGTCCAAGGGAATCGCTCCCTTGATACTTCCTTTGCCTTCTGATAAACGGGAAATGTCAGGAAGAAATGCTGAGCACGTCCCTCCCATACCTTGCCCCTGGGCTCCTTAACTGGGCACAGAAAGGAGAGGATCTAGAATCCTTGCTTTGCTAGAGAGTGCCTTCCGGAGTCCTGCGTGAGGAGATGAACTCAGAGATGGAGCTGTAGCAAGGAAATACTCACAATAGTCTCCATGTGTTGAGAGCTTCTACTGTCACACGCAGTCTGTCCTGGATTTTTGCTTGTAATTTATGCTTAAAAGAATTCTAAGGGTGACTACTTTTATATTCTTCGTTTTACAAACAAGGGAGTCTAGGCTCAGAGAGATAAAGACGTTCACCCTAGAACACGTATCCAACACTAGTGATCAAACTAGCAGTTCACACCCATGTGGGTTAACTCTGTGACATCCCTCCTTGTGACTAGATTCTTCTGGAAAGGGTGAGGAAGTAGCTACATCTCATCTCTGTTCAAAAAGGCCAAGGTTAAGCATGCCCTATCACAGAGCTCTGCGTTTTTATGGAGCAGAAAAAAAGTGGGCACGAAAAGCACACATTACCATTTAAAAGTCAGTCTAAAACCAACGCAGGTAACGAAGGCAAGGCTCGCCCTGAACTCAAGTGCTGAGTTTGCAAAAGATCAGTCCACACAGTTATTTATTTCTGTTTTTTGCAGAAATTTTTATAAACGGCCAATCTGCTCATCCGCGAGCTCCTGGAAGATCGATCCACCTCTTACTTGTATTTCTCCCCAACACCTAACAAAGTATCCAGTTTGCAGGAGCAGCTCGACAAATGTTTGCTGAATTGAGGTATTTCAGTTCAAAACCTGCAGTAAGTTTTCTTAGCAACCCAACCTCCTGGTTGACCTCTACCACTTTGTATGAATGAGGGTGGTAAGAGTCCTACTACCTCTGTAGCGCCAGAGAGCCTTGCATGCTTTGACCTGCCCTGAAATGCCTTTGCAGGAACTCCTTCTTGAAAGGTATTGGTGCCTCGAAACCTACCGGCTGCTTGTGCATCTCTCAGTGTGGGGGTGCAGCCCAACCTGCCTGAGAGAGGCAGCAGAGTCTAGCGGTCAAGCCTACGGGCTCTGAAGTCACACTCCATGTGTTCAAATCCTGGCTCTGTCACTTTGCCGACTGCAGAACTTTGGCCAAATCACTACAACTCTCTGTGCCTCAGTGTCTTCAGCTACCAAGAGTTATAACAGTGTGCACCTGTGGGGGTTGCTGCTGAGGGTTCAAGGAGTTAATGCATTGAAAGCACGTGGACAGTGACTTACACAGAGCTACTACCCTTAATACGTGTCCGTTGTTATCAGCTGGGGCGTGGCTCACTTAAAATACACCCATTTAAGGTTCCAATGGAAAGCACAAGGCTCCCATTTGCCTGTGTGCACATCTTCTGTCACCCCTACTGTCAGGTCTGCCGTGATGTGGAAGCCAGACAGGGCACTGACCTTTTCAACATCAAGTTTAATTAAGGCTGGTGAGCAGCTAAAATGTAATGTTTCATGTCTTTCCATGTAGTTCAGTGAGAAAGATTTATGAACTCATTAAAATGTCTTGTTAGTTATTCTCAGCTACTCAGATGACTGCTACTTCCAGCCAGCGACTTGTCCCTGAAAAGACCAAGAATAGACTCCGACTTCATTGACTTCCCGAGCTGGCATTTGCGTCACTAGATCATGTTGCTCCAACGTTAGGATAAAAAACTGAAACGAATGGTAGCTGATTAAACCTCACCTGCCTCTGGTGACAAACAGAAGGCTGTGAATGTCCTGGCGAGGGCACGCCAGGCTGGCACCATAGCCTGCTTCTCACCCACAGCGCCGGGCCAGCTGAGCCGGCTGAGGAGGCCCAAGGATCTGGGGGTGCTTCCTGCAGACCAGCTGGTTGAGCTCCCGCTCCTCATCTCAAGCTACTCCACCCACCCTCCCTGTGGCCCATCAAACGGTTTCCTTTTCTAAAGCAGAACATTAGCCACTCCCTCATCAACCTCGTTCTATCCCGTCGATCAAGTTGCAAAGGTGCAGGCTCCTCTGTAGAAACTCCCCTTTTTTTTGAAGACAGCAGAAATTCTCAAGATGCAAGTCCCCCAATTTCCTTCTTCATGCCCATACTACAAAAAGTATTTGATGCTAGTGTGCAATAATAAACACACACTTATATTTTTGGTCTACGTGTGTACGTTCTCTATTCTTTCTAGTTATGTTTTCTGGTTAGATTCTAGAAGCAGTAGAACAGAGTGGTTAATAATATGAGCTGGGAAGGGTGAATCCAGACTCTTGGACTTACTAGTTGTGTCACTTGGAGCATATCATTGACTTCAGGTCTCATGCATGGACCTCATCAAAAAAATGGAAGTAATAGTAGTACCTTCCTCACGTGGCTGTTGGGAGGATTATGTTTTTAAAAAGCCAACTGCGATGCTTAGAAGGTGTCTGTCAATAATTAAACATAAATTTAGCATGGCTGTTTTTGTTCTCGGAGCTGTCGTTACAAGCCCCTAGAGGACAAGAGTCCCCTCACCGAGAGCGCTGAGTGGAGATCGGTATTCAATAAAGTTCTGTGGATAATGGCTGCTGCTGAGAGTAAGAATGAGGGGAGAAAATGACAAATAAGGTCTAGATTTTTAATAAAGTGGGCAAAAATTATTTCCTGAGGAGCCAAACTTCTCAATGTGTTTCCTCCATCCTCTCGAGCTTCCTATTTATTATGACAATTTCCTGCTTTCAAATATTGAATGCTAAACAGGAAATTAGCTTGAGGATGATGGTCTCCAGCCAAAGAGAGGAAAGCAATTTCCGTGGCAAGCAACCAGACACTCCTCCTAGGAAATTCTCTTCAGAAAATGAACATAGCGAGCATGGACCTTGAAAATAATCTCCATGGACTTAGAACTTTCATTCCTAGAAATGAAGGGCAAAGTAGCACTTCCTCATCTTCATAGCCCAAATCATCACCATGAGTTTATTTTGTTTTCTAACTGGAGAGTGCCTTTTGGAAGTGCAGAGAAGGCCCTGTGGAGGGCAGGAGGCTCTCCAGCAACTCCATCGCTGCATCAGGTCACTTAGGTGGACAGGAGCCGATAGGCAGGGATGCAGAGGGCACAGTGCTGTACACGCAAGGAGCTCAGTGAAAATTCTGTGAATGATGAAGATGATAATTTTTAAAACTTTACACTAACATGATGTCTAAACAGGTATTGGGTTACCCACTAGTATTTCACTGAAAGCCTAACACTGACTACCTCACGGATGACCATGTTGCCTAAGGAGAAGCTTTCCAACACATGTTCACATCATCCGTGACGTTCCTGCTTGAGCAGCATGGGCTGGGATCAGTAGTGATTCAGGCTTTAAGGTGGCTACAAGGACAAAACCTCCGAAGTACAGATGTAAACAGTTTGTGTTTCAATGTTGTAAAGCTTACTGAAACCCAATGCCAAGCTGATACAGCGTCAAGCAATATGGGCTCGATCCGTCTCACGCTCACACATACACAAATGCACACACCGTCATTGCCATCAACACCATCTTCCCCTCTTTTTATGTCACAGCCTGAAATTTAATCAGCAGTGTTAGTAATAAACAAAAGTTGTGAAGCTAGCCATTCCAAGGTTAATATTAGGTACAGAAAGATGGAGCTGGGAAGAATATTTTTGTCAGTAATGGAAAAGCACCAATAAAGAATCAATTCTGGCTCAGAGGTAGATACATAAAGAAACAGTAAGAAGCCAGGAAAAGTTGGCAGGAATTTCCAAAAAAGATGCCAAAAACCAAGTCAGAAAGCTAATAACCATAATTTCTAACAGCTGCAGAGTGCCTGCCCTGTGCCGAGTGCTGCAAGCACATTCTCTCCATAAATCCTCCAGGTCAACAAAGTAGCTACTATTATTTCCTCCTTTGCAGAGGTTAATTAACTTGATTGTGGTGATCCTTTCACAATGTACATGTGTATATCAAATCATCACACTGTACACCTTAAATAATTTTCATTTGCCAACTATACCTCAATAAAGCTGGGGGAAAAAATGACTGGTGGTCATTTCTAGAAGCTCTATTTGGTTTTTCAAATTTGTTCTTTTGTCTATTCAGAGGCCTTATTTTTTTATTATGTTTTCTCTGCGTTCTAGAATTTTAATAACTTTGAACATATTTAAATTTAAATAGTTGATTATAGACCTATAAACCTTTAAAAGTTATTGTTTCTGCTTCCTTGGGTACCTAATTCCCCACTTGTTGTGTCTGCTGACTTTACATCACCAGGGTCCTTTCCTTGTATGGCTTTCACATTGTTATTGTGAGCCATCAGTGGATTATTTTGCATGAGACAATTATACTCCTGGGTGTGGAATTATCTCTGGAGAGGTTTTACATTTCCTTGTACCATGGCCTTAGAGGTTTCATGGTTCTTCTAAGTACATCCTGCGATTTAGGAGTCCCATACTACTGCAGCAGTATAAATTTGAGATGCTGCAAATGTTGCAAACATGGATTTTTATTTTGTGCAGATTTTTCTTTCCACCAAAAAGTAAAATGGATAGTGAAAGGTCCATGCTCTTTCTAGAAGCCTATGAGTATAGTTATCTAAGATATAAGAATGGTTTAACATTAGGAAAAAAATTAATATAACTCACAACATTAAAAAAAAAACTAAAGGAGAAATATTATGAAAACATTAATGATACAATGTAGAGTCTTATAAAATTCATTCATAGTTCATTCAGAGCTTTCAAATAAAACACCTCTTATAAAACTAGGAATAAAAGAGAAATTTAACCTGATATAAAGTATCTACCAAAAACATGAGCAAACATCCCATTTAATTGTAAATACTGGAAGCATTTCTTAATGTCAAGACAAAAATATCTGCTACTGCTGCTTCCATTCAATTTGTTCTAGTTAGTTCAAGATAAAAGAATAATTTTAAGATTCAAACAGAGAAAAAATGTTATTTTTACATAACATTATAGTCTTTATAAAAATCTTATAGAAACTTACAAACCACTTTTAATAATGGGTACAGTAAGGTGCTGAATGCAAAATCAATTTATAGAAATCAATGAGCAAAGATCCAAGATGGTAGAGTTGATAAACACTGTGCCTTCTTTGTTCTGTGAATACATTAAAATTACAACTAGATTATAGGACCACCAACCTGGAGAACCATCTGAAGTCTAGACAAACAGAAGTCTTATAACTAAGGATATAAAGAAGAAGCCACATCGAGACTGGTCAGTGGGGCAGAGACGCAAAAAGAGCTGACTCCAAATCTCAGTGTGACAGTTAAGAATCAGCAGGAATATCTTGGCTGTAGGTGTTTCCCCCAGGGGAGCAAAGGACCCCAGCCCTGCACCAGGCTCACCAGTCCGGAGTACTGTTGCTGGGAAGAGCCCCACAACATCAGGACATGAAAAACAATGGAGATTCAGACTTTCCAGGTGGGAGGGAAGGCTGTGGAAAACACAGACATCTTCTTAAAAGGCCTGCACAGACTCACTCATTCACAGGGACTTACCCTGGGCTCCAGCAGAAAGACACTGACTCGGAGGGTGTTGGAGAAACACGGGGTCAGGGGGAGATTGAGGTGTTCAGCTTTGGGGCAAGGGCTGGAGGACAGTCGCCACTTTCCCTGAGTGAGATCCTCCTCCTGGGCAGCTGGCAGGTGGCTGTCATCTTTCCTGTGCTGTGCCCTCCCCCACCCAAGGTCAAATCTGAATCTAATTGGTCCAGAGAGTTCCACTATCTCCACCCAGCTGACTCACAGGGACCCTGCCCTACCCAATTCCCTCAATGCCAGAGGCACTGAAAAATTGAATATAAATATTGAATGTAAATGTTGAATAATTATGGTGTACCCCTGAAACTAATATAATATTGTATGTTGGCTATATTTTTAATAAAAGTCTTTTAAAATATCAATGACATCTCTCAGTATCATTAATAAATAATTGGAAAACATAATTTAAAAACTTATTCCATTTACAAAAGCCACAGAACTATAAAATATCTGGGAGTGAATATATTAAAAGATGTTCACCTGCTTCCAGCATTTATCGATTTGTATCCAAGTTTGAAGGATGAAAGAACACTGCCACTTATCTTTTTAGCTGAAGAGGATGGTACACATTCTTGTCACTGAATATCATGGGATAAAGTCCTTCCTGTTGAATGACTAAGTGAATGTGAAACCGAATTTCCTTCATGTCCTTAGAATTGTTGTTAACTCATTGATACTTATATTTGAGAAGATTCATCGGAAGTCTATTCAGCTGAAGACTCAGTCTGAGAATATGCTTCTACAATCAATTTCCCTGTCACCTTTAGCATCTAGAGAGCAGCTCCCTGTTTCACTTTCTGATCTGATAATAGGCCAACATCTTCCTCTGCCAATTTCCCTCACTTGGTCATTAGGAATGGAAAATAAAAAATTCCAAATTCTCTATTGTGTTCAATAAAAGCTTAAAAATTAAAAACAAAATGAAACA
Organism: Lyroderma lyra; assembly: GCA_004026885.1. Classification (NCBI taxonomy): domain Eukaryota; kingdom Metazoa; phylum Chordata; class Mammalia; order Chiroptera; family Megadermatidae; genus Lyroderma; species Lyroderma lyra. The sequence goes on along the minus strand of PVJL010001702.1, from coordinate 75,442 downwards.
AGAAACAGATGTTCAAACCCTATGCAATAAGAAATACACAAATTTTTGGAAGGACTTCTTAAAGACCTGGCTAAATGGATGTTTTAAATTTATAGATAAGATACCTCAATATTATAAAGATCTATGCAGTTCTACTCAAAACCTCAACTGGGTTTTTCACAGAACCTGACAAATTGACCTTGAGTTTTTATGGAACAATAAAGAGCCACGGTATTTGTGAATCAAATACAGAGTTGCACTCAATCAGACATTACTTTTCTTGTAAAGCTACAATCATGTTTTGGCACAGAGAGCCTAATAAAAAAAGATGGAAGCAGAACATCAGGCCAGACAATCTATGGACAAACCCTCCTCTATAGGCCATTATTCATGAACGATGTTTCCTTCATGGAGGATTATGAGGACTTAACATACTACCACATGGAAAGCTGAGTACCACCCGGCATGGGTCATCCCCATCCCCAGAGATCATATCTTAAAGTTACAAAAAAGGGAAGGAATAACACATGGACTACCACATGCCCTTTTATATTACACTTTGTCATGAATATTTTTTGCATTCTTGCTATTTTCTCTCTTTTTTATTAGAGAGGAACCCTGCTTTTCAATCCCTTAGATAGAGCATGCTTCCCATTGCATCTTACTATTGTCAGCCATCTGGATATAAAAGAAAGTATCATCACATAGATGAAGAAGCAGTATCTGGATTATATCCGAGGAGCTGGACCCCACGCAGTCCTCCTTGGATTCACTTCTCTTCTAACCTAATACCCATCTAAGGTTGGGAGTTCATTAGCAGAAGACTGAGAAACCAATGTGGATAGTACATAATAAAAACTTAATATTATCTTGAATATAAAATAAAAAAATACATTGAATATACACTTTTAAACCAATATGTTCTCTTGTATATGCACTGACAAAAACATAAAAATAAAAATAATCCCATAGGATTTGGATTAGGCTGCTCTGGCTGCCATAACAAAATGCCACAGACTGAGTGGTTCAAACAACAGACATTTATTTTCTTACAGTTTTGAAGGTACAAGTTCATAGTTAAGGTGTTGGCAGACTGAGCTTCTCTTAGTCCTGGCTTGTAGATTATATCTTCACATGGCCTTTCCTCTGTGTGTGCACAGAGTGAGCTCTGGAGTCTCTTATTCCTCTCGTAAGAGGACCAGTCTTACAGAATTAGGGCCCCACCCTTATGACCTCATTTAACCTTAATTGTCTCCAGAAATGTCCTATTTCCAAATACAGTCACATCGGAGCTTGGGGGCTTCAACATACAAATTTGGAGGAACATGATTCATTTCAAAATAAGAATCTCCTCTAATTTGGGCCAAGAATTTCCTTCAAACACATGAGAACTTGGCATAGTTCAGACTACAAATCAACAGAGAAAACACAGCATGTTCAATAAATGATGCTCAGACAGTTTGCTAGTCATATGAAAAAAATAAGAGAAAATTATATCCATAACTCCAGTGCACACAAAAATACATGCTTGGCAGATAAAGCCCTAAGTATGAAAAGCAAAACTAAAACAAATTAAAAAGTATTATAGAATATAATTGACATCAAGGTTTAGACCAGTCATGGCCAACCCATGGTCCAGGATGGATTTAAATGAGGCCCAACACAAATTCTTAGAACATTATGAGATTTTTTTTTTCCGAACTTTTTTATTTTTAGCACATCAGTTATTGTTAGTGTATTTTTAAATAAAAACGTTTCTATTGAGTTTGTGGAAAATTTCATGCAAAAATTAATACATGAACTATTAGCAATACAATATCATAAGCAAACAATAAGCCATCCAGACATATTTTTATTAAAAAACACAGATCTATCTACTTATAAGACATGGTAAACTTTTATATTTTAGAGTGAGCACTAATACAGAAGTAAAAACCTAAATGCTCACAATTTGATCAAAACACAAATAATTTTCCTTCCAAGGAGTAGTTCTGAACATAAATCAAAAAATGAGCTCACCTCAATCTTTACTTACAACTTTGATAATCACTCATTATCATTGTACATATTAAAGATTTAAGGCACAAGAAAAACATCAAAGAAAGAAAAAACAGAATAGATTTTCTTCAAATTTCTCAAATTAATTATAGTCATTCCCTCTTCCCATATGCTATTACATTTGTGACAATCCAATTACACTGTGGTTTAAACTGATGAAACTACAAAGAATTCATTTGGTCCCATTCATGGATTAAAGCTAAGTTGTTGTTGACCTAAGTCAATGGAGCGCCATTAGTTACCTCCTGATTTTATAAATGCTTTGTGCTCATCACCTTAGAGAGACAGACTAACCTTTAAAAAAAAAGTCTCATTCCAGGACATTACATACACACAAGGAAGCTATAAAGCTTCTGCACTGAACCTGAACATTAGACAAATCAGTGGGCGAACAAGTCAGTCTCCCCTTCTATTTATAATGAACCTGACTGCTTGGTACCAAAAAGAGTCCTCTATACATTCATGTAAATCACACACACACAAACACACACATTCAGAAGCAGTAATAACCTTCTGACAGAGCCTGTGGTGGTATGAAATATTCTACTTAAGATCAATTCTGCTTAAGATTGATGACAAAGAACTGAAGAACTATATGCTGTTGTTACTTCAGGATAACAAGATTAGCTATCTAGCTATCATCTAGCTATCTACCTGAAATCACCTCTCCCTATCATAAATTTTTCATGAAAATGCTGGTAGTCTTCTTATTTTGAGAAGTTTAAACCTCTGAATCTTTGGAAATCAAGTCACAAAGGACCATGATATACCTCTTTTCTTAGCATTTCCTCTCCATGTGTTTTAATGCATTGCATCTCTAAAAATAACTTTATTCCATTAATAATGCTGTGCCTGAGGAAGACATTTCAATATTTTAAAGTGTGTGAGTGCATTGTTATGTATATTTGCTATGTATGAATGAGTGTGTGTGTGTGTAGTCGATATCTGTTCAGACTGGCAATAATTCAGATGGGATGCTTTCTGTTTAACAATTAATCGATTTTACTTCTCAAAATTTTGCTTTTGCTACTTATTGAGCAAAAAAATGAAAATTTGAAGGTAAATTTGGTAAGAGAAACAGTTAAGAAGGTAAAGAAGCCTTCCCATTATTCTGCGGCCACAATGATAAATACGGTGTTTCCTAGGTGAATTATTCTTCCAGACAACTGGCATGTAGTTAAGATAGTTCTGTTTTTATAGATGATAGCAGGAACTAACACTCGCAGAATTAAACAGGGGACACGGAGTATCACACTCTGCCTATGAGTCTGGCATTCTAATATTCCCCCAAAATATAACCAAAAATGTCTTAATAAATAAAAAGTCATGTTATGGCCACAGGATAAAAATAATGAGTAAAAAATTGTCTCATGGCCATAGTATCATGTTTTATAACTAGAAGTCCATGAATGCTCGATAGCTACTTTAACAGAAGCTAAGACAGGTGGAGCACCCTTAGAATGAAAATGACTTTAGTTAAAATCTTCTTTGTTTGCTCTCCAAAACTCGTAATGTTCTCATTCAACTAATAAGTCACTTGTTTACAAATGTCATAAAATGAAATTAAGAAAAGAGTTCCATAAAATTAAAACTAGGAAATCTATCACAAAGAACTAACATCTTAAAGCATTCTATTGGGTATCACATAAAAGCCACAGGAGTTTTTTCACAGCACCCTATCTCTATAAAACAGCACCTGAAGCCTGACCAAGGTCTCTTCTGCTCCCTTGCATAAATGGTCTCAAATCTGGCAGTGAGCCCCACCTTATTTGTAGAGCTACTCTGTCACAGAGGCCACCATTCCTACAGAGAAAATGTCTATATCTGGGAGGTGAATTAACTTTCATCATCTATGTTAAAGTCATCTCCAAAATGATGTCCACAATTTTCATTCTCTGTGAATGATTTATTTTTTGGTTAGACAACATATTTCATTCTTTTTTTTAAGTGGTTAGTTGTCATTTATCCCAAGTAATATCACAATTGTATCTTGTCAACAGGTGATAAAATATGCATATACATGAGAAATATCATACTCCCACTTTTCAATTTTTTGCTAGTTATTGTGGCCTGTCACCTTCTTGAAATATACTTAAAATGCCAAACTTTGTTTTTCATGTAAAATAACATTGTGCTTCACTAAGATGACTCCTAAAAAGTTCCTAAGAACCTATGCTTTGTAGTATGATGAAGAAAAAACAGGAGAAAAAAAGAGAGACAAAATATCTTTATTAAAGAAGGAAAAGAAAGAGAAAGAGAAACTCTTCATTAAAGAAAGAATCACCTTGATAATTAGTTATAATTTCTTATATTTAATCCCTTATTTTTATAAATAATTTAAAATCATTAACCTTAGGCCCAGTAATAGTGTGGGAATTTAACATCGAAATACCAGGTAGTTTCATTTCCTTAGCAACATAAGATTGCTGCTTGTAGTCCATGGCAGTCTATATTGTCCCACTTGAAGAATATGCCTACTAGTACACAGCACAATCTAGATTTTATACTAGAAATATAGTACTCCATCTATAATTCATCCTCCCAGAATAATATACCTTTATCTCATTATCTCTTTCCAATACTGTTACTTATAGACTCTGCTTAAAATTCCTATTATATTTGTGAAAAATATTAAAATAGCTGCTAGGAAAAATACATTCACTTTCTATAGTATTATTAAGTGCTCTGTGTAACTACTCTGATGCCAAATGGTTGGTTTTAAAAATTGGAGGAAAAAATTCTTTTAGACTTATTATTAATAATGAATTCCATGAAAGCACCAGCAGTTTAAAATTTGAATTTATAATTTCTACAAAATTAACAAAAATATCCTTAAATATGAGAAAAAATATGTTATTTTGATACTTAAGGAAGAACTGCATCATCTCTTGAGAATTCAAAAATCTAATACAATTATATTTTTCTCTATATATACCTTGCATGGTAATTTTGAGTTAATTTAAGTGAGCCCACAAAATATAACTGGGAACTGGTTTCATTATGACAATTTTTAAATTTTTTTCAACAATTCCTATCAGATGACTTCTAATTATATAGAAAATAATCTGCTTAAGAGTCTAAACATAACTGGCTTGAAAATAAACATTTGCTGATATCCTTGAGGACAAAATATGACAAGGCAGTCCTAATGGAAAGAAGGCAAAAAACAAGTGAAATTGAGCAGTGACAAACTGTTTATAAGCCTGCTTTTCCCCTTTTTATTACACTGTATTGTTTGAAGAGAATTCAGTCTTTGGAATAGCCAATATGGAATTTCCTAACATAATAACATGAAGGAGAAGAGAGAGCTATTGTTAGTAAAGGTAGACTGGATCAGTGAAATCCACAGGATACCAGAATTTGAAAACCATCCAGCCAGGCTCAGTAATATAATTGGATGTTCCTTTGTAATTCCTTCCTGAGTGTGTGTCATGAAAGTCACAAGGATTAAAATCTGAAGCACTTTCGGGAGGAACGTGACACTATCCATCGCTAATACACTGAATGAATAGTTTCTCCTTCCAAAATGAATACCTTACCTTCTTTTTTAATTCTGTTAAGGTGGGTTTTGGCTAAGAAAGAAGAACGGAAGGAATGTCAACAAGTCATGGAAACATTTCAATTCACTGCCATCTCCAAATTATCTCTGAAACTGAATTGTGATTTGTTTATTCAAGAGTTTATTGCTTTAAAAAAATAGTACATGCATTCCTATTATCATTTCTTTAATTTTCTAATCCTTTTTAGATAAGTGCTTTAGCATAAGCTACCATATAACAATCTCGCTTCTAAACTTATAATCAAGTATACAATAGGAGTAATCCTATTAAAAAAATTGCCCAATTGTCTTCCAGTGTAAATTGCCCTCTATCCCTCTTATTTTTCTAAATGACTTTTAACAACACATCCCATAAATAGAAGCTACTCTCCTTTAGTAGCTATTCAAAGTGATCTAGTCTTTCTATTAGGCCTCTAATCTTAAATTCAGTAGGTAGTATTCAACCATATTGTCATCTTATGTTTAGCAATAACTATACTTATTATTCAAGTATTATAACCCCTCATTTTTCTTATAATCAATATGCTCTCTTTTAAGAAATCATCTATGCTACGACAGCATAGTTCTTGCTTTGCTCGTTGTCATCCTTCTCTTGTGGGCTAGTGATTTTTACTTCTGGTGGCCTTTGAGGGTCTAAGTCAGCCTGGAGGAAAAGAGATCAAAACAAAGATACTTAGCTTTTCAGTCATGAAGGTAATCAAACTTACACAGAAAAATGACTCATGGAAATATTCAACTGAGAACAGGTCCTCGGGCTCCTTTATTTTTCGGTCAGTCATCACCCAGTGGACATGCCAATCTCAGCACTACTCGCCCCGAGTCCCTTTCTGGGCCTGTAATCCACGATGTGCTTTAAGGGTACCCACTCGTTTCTTGGGCTTTATTTTTTCTCAGTGCTTGTTCCCCTTTGAGCTTTCCTTTCCAACAGCATATTTACACTTTTCATTTTAGCATTTTCAGAGAAAAGAGAACAGAGACATGCAGCAATTCCATCCCCAGGTCATATTAAACACATTCGCTTTGGATGACTCTTACGTGCGTTGAGAACCACCAATAATTACAAGTTGAAAAGTATAAATTATTAAACAGCAAAGCTATTTATCCTTTCCTTAAAAACGTTTTTGAAAAAGATCGGTTCATTAAAAAGTTACAACAAGCCTCGTTCTTGTACCCAGTGTACTTCACCAAACGCCACCAAATTGCCCGGGTCCCAGCTTCAGACTGGGCTGCAGATGCCCCAAAGCAAATGTGTTAATCCAACCCCATCTCAGCTGCTCTTCTGCTAGTTTGAATTCACAAATTCTTTGTGAAGAGGGTACCAAGGAGCATCCAGTGTCATGCACTAATAGGTAAGAGCAGGGCAGGGTATGAGAATACAGAGGCAGCATTTCTCCAACAGCAGGCTTTGTCACTGGCACTTGGAATTCTCATGTTATGGATAATATTGTCTCATTTCCAATTTGTTCCCCCTCTCCACTAGACTGAACACTAAAGGAGTTTAGAATTAGCTGGTTCTCCAACTCTGCTCCATGGAACCCTAGAGGCTCCACAGCCCCCACAAAGGCCACCAGTATAGAGAGGACTGGACCAGCTCCAGGTCTCCCTCCCCAACAGGCCATGACTTATGGTCTAAAAAAGAAGGAAGATTCCTGGGTCTCTCTCTTCTTTCACACTGGTATCTTGTGAAATGTCTCAAATAGCATCTGGAATATAGTATAAGCTCAGCAACTCTCCACTGTTTGTCGTGTATTTGTCAGGTATTTCCTGCTGTTTTCCTACAATTGTATCACACTTGGTTTAGGAACTGTTACCTGGGACACACTGTTACCTGGTAAACTGAATTTTCACTCAATTTGTAAGTAAAGAATCCTTTTGAAATAGTTAATTATTAATGTATACTTTATAATTCATATAAATATGGTCTTTTATATAATTGGTATGCTTAAAGTATACCTACACTAATACATTAGAGAGAATGAAAACAAAATGCATTATCATTATCAGAGAGATGAGTCAAGGAAGATTGGCTCTCTGGTGGGTAACTCTCTCTCTCAGGCATTTGTAATCTCTAATTAGTTACATATCAGGCACTTGCTCATTTGGTTCCCAAGAATTTAGCTTTGCCCTCAGTATATACCATTAACACTTATACTTCAAGTTATATAACCTTGACCTTGACTGATGTCCAATTTCTATCAAAGGCCTATTTTTAAAAGTTAATTTTATGGCATGGGAAGGGCAGGCAGTCTATCTACTGTGAAATCTCGTTAGGTTGTAACGTTGAAGGAAGCTGGACCACGGGGATAACGCATACTTGGATTTTACTGTCTAGGTCCCACACAGAACGTACACTTTGGTTTTATGCTGTAAACACTCATCAAAGGCCGTATTTTTAACAAACAGCTGAAACCTACCACCGCAGTTGCCATATAAATGACACTGAAACACACTCTACATTATTGTGCTTTCTAGATGAGTCCCCAGACAAGAGATTTTGCTTCCCTTGAGAAATATTTTCTTCTTTCGCCTTCCTTGAGAAATTAGTTTTGTTTCCTTATGGAGGTAATGGGAATCATACAACTGACTGAATTTCTTTTTTACTTATTTAACTACAAACAACTTCAGAATATATATTTTCACTGAATTTTAATAACTATGTAGAACTACATATGAGAACTTTCTTATAGGACTGTGATTACCTCATGCTGAGAAAAGATGAGAGACATGTTGAGTGTTTCCCTTTAGATGTTAAAAATGTTTTTGTCTAAGCCATACAGTAGATTACAGATAACATTACACTGGTTATTGAAACCTGGCCATGAAAACATTTTGTAGGGGTTCCCTGGTGGTGTAGTGGCTAGGCTTCGGTGCTCTCAACGCTGTGGCCTGGGTTCGATTCCCAGCCAGGGAGCTATCCCACCTCCCCCCTCCAAAAAAACATTTTGCATTTTACCATTACTAAACTTGGTCTCCCTAAGTAAGACAAAACTGATGTGTCAGTAACAAATAATTAAGATAAACCCATGCCAGGTATCAGGGATGAACAGACACCAAGGAGCATGTCAGAGGTTACAGCCCTGAAGGAGGTGTGTTCTGAGATGATACCCAGGAAAGAAGGGCACAAGCAGATGGTGACAATGCTGTGGAATGCACCTGCTTCTTCCACTGTGAAACTCAACTTGAGCCCGTTAATCGCATCTACCTTAATCTACCCGATGGAACTTTATCTATGCTATGGAAGATGCCAGGAACTGAGGAGATCCTGCTCCACGGCCAGAGGTGGGAAAACAAGCTGGGAAGAAGGCTTCGATACATATTTCTTCACCCTCGGCATATAAAAAATAGACCTATATATTATTAAGTGCTTGGTATACTCAGCACTTAATTTAATTAATCAATTTAAAGTGGGCTAAACCAACGAAACTTTAATATTTCTGGAGAACAAGGAAGTCACTCATAACAGAAATGACATTATATCATGTCCAGGTCTCCCTGATATTCTTTCATAGTTTGTATCTTCCCTGGTCTTAACTTATTTATATTTGTTATTTATACATCTCTCTTTTGTTGTATATGTTCTTAGGAGCTTCTGTAAGATTTTGTAGAATGAAGTAGGACATGATGGATGGATGGATGGACAAGAAGGGCAGACATATGGACTGTCAGATATGTGGTTGGCAGTACTTCTTAACTGATGGAAATAATATAGTCAAGTAAATGGTATTAGATCTTCCCTCCTCAACTATAAGTGGCTTCAATTCAAGTCCTGAGTACTTGAATGATTCTCTAAGTGTGTGTGTGTGTGTGTGTGTGTGTGTGTGCGCATCCACATTTATGCATGCACACGCGTGAGCAAAGGCAATAGAAGTACCTCGTCTTGTGCACTGCCAGCTCCTGGAGATGTTATTTCCTCGCCCACCGTCTCCTGAAGCTCATTATTGACTGGGTCCAGCTCCTCGCCATTTTCTTCATCGGTGCCTCCCTGAACACGGGCAGGACCTGCCTGCTCCTCCCTGTGGCCGGGCCCCTCCTCGGCTTGTTTGGGGGCGGCTGTCACCTCCCCACCTCCTTCCTCTTCAACTTCACCATTCATGCCTGAGAACTCTTCTTTTTTCTCTGCGTCCTTGCTTTCTTTCTCTCCATCTTCTTCCTCATCTACTATTTCTGCTGGCCTCTGATGAATCAAAAGGGACAACGGACAACAGTAAGAAGTATAACAGAGACATCGCACTGCACAGTATCACAGTGTAGTAATTACTAGATTGTGTACAACTTTCTTACGCTTGCCTAGTACTTTATGGTATATAATGTGCAACCTTTACTGAGTGCCTACCGAGTGTCCCTTTTCATACATATCTTCTCATTTAATCCTCACGACAACACTGCAAAACTAAGGTACACAGAGATCACACACTCAGCCCAAGATCCCACTGTTTGTAAACGGAAGAGCCAGAATTTGAACTGAGCAACCGCGGGACTGGTGCTCTTAATCCTGGTGCAGAGAAAACCACATGGCAGTGTCCTTCGCCGACGGCCTGGGGGAGATGGCACACGAAATTCTTTGTGGGGACAATACGATGAGTGCCTGGTGCGGGTTTACGTCTCTATATACAAACAGGACGACAGCAAAGGTGCCTGGCTGCCAACCCAGCAGGTTTCCTGACACCGAGTATGGTCGGCTTCCCACGCCATGCCCCAGGGAGTTGACTGCAAATCTACAAATACCAACGTTGATTGTCACGCAGATCAGAGGCCAAGAAACTATGAGTCCTTTCTATAAAAAAATGACAAAGGCTCATGTGCTTCATAAAGTCTAATTGGGCCTTTTTGCTGTTATTTACACACATGCAAGTCTGCTGTAAGAGAGAGCAGGAGGCCCAATTCTAGACCCAGGACTTTGGAGAGAGAAAGACTCCGGGTCAGGTCCTGGCCAGGCAATCACGACCTGTTCTCTAACTTCTGTGAGTTTCAGATTCCCACTATAACATGGAAATGTAATAAAATGTCCATGGGGAGCAAATGAAACAAGTTATACACAAGTACAATGGCTGGCACATCACAAATCCTACAAAAAACAATTAAATAAAATCCCTTCTCATTTATTATGATACGTTCTTTCCCGGAGCTATCACATTTCTTCATTGTCCCCAATAAAATAACAGGTTTTTGTTTTTAAGGACAAGTAGAAAAAACAGACTGGTAGGACCGCAGACCTGCCCTCCTAGCTGCCAGATGCTGTGGACACGTCGTTTAATCCTCCAGCATCTGTAAACTGAGGGTTTGAGACACAATTAACCCTGACCCGCCTCTGGCTCTGGAAGTCCAGCCTCCTCTCACCGCCCAAACGCTTGTCACAGGACTGTGAATGGTGTCACCAGTTAACACAATGCTTTCAGTTTCCAAAGTAAAAAAGGAATGAAATGAAGAGGAGTCGTGTAAGAGAGTTCACGATAAAATTCCACGCAACGTTATTTTGAAGAGAGAAGAGTTAGAGCCATGAATTTCTATGTTCTGTCAAAAATAGTCTCTGGTATAATTGCATGATATGGAAGACGCACTTTTAAAAACGAAGACAAAGAAAACAGGAGTGGTTCTGAAGATGTTCTGAAAAAGCAGTGTTTGTTGTCATGCAGATTAGTGACATACAGTGAGGCTGTGTCTTTCACATTTTTATTCAGATGCTTAATTTCAGGCTGTGTAGGTGGGGCCCTGGCCACCCCTAAGCACGCTGCCTAGGGAGAGCCCCTGGGAAAGCCCAAATGCTGGGCGGACACTTAAGGGGAGAGGGAGCAGATCCCCGGATGGTGCTAAAAGACAGGTTCATGGCATGTAATCTGCAGAGCTCGGCAAGGATTTCTAGTTTTTATATATAAGACCTAAATGAATAAAGGTGAGAAAAATCTCCAGTTTCCCAAAGGGAGAAAACAGACCGCTCCCGCCTCCGCACCCATGCCCCACCCTGTCTCACACACAGCGCAGCCTTGAGGCAGACACACTGCACTTGACATGATGAGCAGAAGAGAGTTTGGTGAAGGAAAGTGTGGGCCTTGTCACTATAAAGACAAACCTGGGGGTTCCCTGGTGGTGTAGTGGCTAGACTTCAGTGCTCTCAACTCTGTGGCCAGGGTTCGATTCCCAGCCAGGGAGCTCCCCCGCCCCCCAAAAAATAATAATAAAAATAAGAAAATAAAGACAAACCTGAGGAAATGTCTGAGGCCAAAGATGACAGTTCTGAATCAATGAGGAGTAAGGGCTTCTGGGAGGGGGAAGGAAGAACCAGGAGTGGGGAGGCTTCCTCAGTAAGACACTAACACAGGGAGGGGACTCTACATGGGGAGAGCTGGAATGAGGAGCCAAGTCAGAGAAACACCATGGGTGTCTCTGCACTAGCCTGTCAGAGGAGGCCAGGAGAGGCCCAGAGATAGCAAGTTCCCTCCCTGGTGTCTCTGAGGGAGGGAACCTGCATGAGCTGAGCTGTACTCCAGATGCTGGGCATTCAGAGACAAGCGCAGCAGTCTAGCAGCACAGCGCTGGGCGCAGCACAGTAACAGGTGTGCTACAATAGGGCATAAGAAGAGAAGCAGTTGCCGCGCATGTCAGGAAAGGGACATCCAAGGTGCGGTGTGGCAGCCTGCTGCTAGCTCTCACATCTCTGGCCACTGAGACTCCCAAAACCAGCGCGAACCGCATTTGCAGGTGAGAGGACAGACAAGATGCACGTCCGTCACCCCTCGGTGCCTAACAGCATGTTCAGCGCTTGCAGATTCATCATTTCACGTGGTCCCATGAGCACGCTGCTTATGCCCACTTTACAAATAAGGAAAATGAAAAATCATTCAACTCTTCCAGCAGGTAGGGCTAGGATTTGACCCCACGGCAATCCTGTCCAATAGTTCTGGCATTCTCCCTTAAAGCACACAGGAAGATGCCACTTCGCCTAGCTGCTAGTGCGAACACACCCATGTGTACTTTTAATAGTCAGAAAACACGCCATCCGATGTAGGCGACATTACGTCTGCCATTGAAAGAATTACTGACCTGAGAACAAAACATCTCTGGATTTGTATTAAAGATCTTTGGTGTGATCTGGGGAGGGAACATTATAAAGACTGTTAGGCCGAGCAGCTAAAGCAGTACACAAAAAACTAAAATAAAATTCAGAAATACTACAGTATGAATGCCCAAGAAGAGATTTCTTTTTCAATTATCTCTGAGATTTGGACGATTGTACATCAGTTTCCTGAAACTGTTATTAATACTTTGCCTGAACTTCCCTATTTAGAGCAACTGTTGGTTTGGGTTTTAAAGAGAAGTTATACACCATTTCTTAATAAAAATATTTAGTAATAAGAACAGAAAAACTCATAATTTACTATAATCATTTAAGACTCTAGATATGTTCCTTGCCTCTTTGGGAATATATTACAAGAGGTTGCAGAAGTCTGTTAAGGTGACTGCCTTCCATCTAAATGGTAAAAAAAAAAAAAAAAGTCTGTTTTCCTTTCTTGATATCTGGATTTACACCTGAAAGTTGCAAAATGATGGTTTTTATAGTTTTGTATTTCCCATGTTACTTCTTTCTTTACTTCCAATTCCTAAACACATATGAGTACGCTTTTCTTCTTCTTCTTCTTCTTCTTCTTCTTCTTCTTCTTTTATTTTTATTTATTTATTTATTGTTTGGTTGGTCCCCTGAGAGCATGGAGACCTAGCCCCTGCACCACCAGGGAACCCCTTTTACTTCTTCTTTTTTTACTGCAGAGGGCTGGTAAATACCCTAATCTCTTTCTACAGGGAAGGAGAAGCCCGGTCCTAAATTCAGGCTCTGTGTTCTTCGCTATTATTGCCACCACCACTAACAAGCAGGATTATGCTTTCATCCCATTATTTCTATTAGACCTTCCCAGCACAGCTATTTCAGTAGCCATCCAACGAATCCACATCTGGCTAGCTCAGCTGCAAGAAATGCAGGATTATGGTGCTGAAATACCAATTTGATCAATTTAAATAAGACAGTAACATTAGTTAAAAGGCTTATAATCCTTTAAAATATCCTGAGTGTAGAACAAAATTTATTATTGCTACGATACTGTAATTCAGGGCCGAAAACACGAAAATGCTTCTGTGACAGATCTGTAATGAATAAATGAAAAGCAATGTGCTTTTTGGTGTAATCTCCTTTGAAGCAGGCATTAAATTATTAAAGATGTTTCCAGTGTATACATCAATCAAATCATCCCCAGAAGGAACTCTGGGTTTTCCAGCCCTACACACACACACACACACACACACAGATAAAATCTATACCATGGTGAGGGCCTGCAGAGGAGAAAAAGAGCACTCCCTTCTGCAAGAGGCTGGGTGTCCACTGTGGGCGAGAGCTATTCTTTGGGATAAAGAGAAATACGGGAGGCAAAGTGCGTGAGTTGCACCCTTCCCCTTCCCTCCTTCTCTTGCTGTAGAAAAAACTATCGAAGAGGAATCTGGTAGCCCTCCCACAACCCAGAACGGGCATCCAGCTCGACTCGGGCGAATTGGGATTCTCTGGAGGCCACAGGCAGGACAAGGCTGCTGTCACAGCTAGGACAGCTCTGCCCCGGGAGTCAGGCCGCCAGCCAAGGAGCTGTACGCAAAGGCAGACGCAGAAAGTCACACAGCCTGTGATTTCGTTTACGGGAAACATTCGGGAAAGGTAAATCTACAAAGACCAAAAGCAGCTTAGTGGTTGCCAGGCTTAGGGGAGAGGGGAGAGGGGAGAGGGGAGACTGGTGTGACTGCTGAATGGGTATGAGGTTTCCTTCTGAGTGCTGAAAAGTCTTAGAACCAGAGATAGAGGGAATTAGCTGCACAGCATTGTGAGTGCACTGTCACGGACTGTAGATTTAAAGGCAGTTAATGGTTGATTCTATGTGAAGAGAATCTTACTTCCCTGTTTTGTTTGTTTGTTTGTTTGTTTGTTTGAAGCTGTATGCCCAAACTCTCCACCACCAGGTATAAGCTACCTGGCCACCTCTCAGTGTCTACTAAGGCACCCAAAGAATGTGCCACTTAACTGAGGGGCCCACCTCAGGTTATTCCCCCGCTTCATTCCACAAATTGACTGTGGGGAGCCACCTACCCCGTCTCAGGTATATGAAGCTTCCTTCGCAAAATACCTGGTGGCTCCTGGCAGTGGCTGAATGGTGGTGCTGAAGGAACGGGAAAGCTGAGTGAATGAACTAAGAAACCTGAGAAGAGAAGCCTACTTAGAATTGCAATATAGAAAGTGCTACAAAATACTTATCCGATAGCTACGTCCTATTTTAATAATGTCTTCCCACTCCCCTTTCGCCCCTCCTCCCCGAATTTTCCAACTATTTAATTTCCTCAAAATCCCCAAGTCGCTCTCAGCTTCTGCCCGTTCGGCTGAACCTGCCCGACGGTCCAAGGGGTGACAGTCACGGCTGGCCAGACACCAGGGACAGCTCAGCGAACAAGGGATTGTCACCACTTCTTCCAGCAGCCGGCGGCCACCCTGCCTCAGAGAACCTTGCAGACGTTCCGGTGACGTTCACAGCTTATCATCAGACCAGCAGGTGTCACCAAGCTGGGGGAAGGACTTGGGCGGTGTGAGAGCCGCGCAGGGGCGCCAGGGGAGGAGGTCAGAGCATGGAACTGGGCACTCGGTTGGAGGGGAGGAGGAAGACAGACAGGGAGCAAAACAGGCTTTGTCCAGGGGCCGGTCCCCCCGTCCCTTCTACATAGAGGGAAGCAGAGCTCCCACGCACGGCCTCACCTCCCTGCCCTGTCGAAGCCAGTTCCTCTGTGGTACCAAGAGAGTGTTCAGACCTGAGGAAGATCACTGGGGGACCGGGTGTCAGGGGCCAGGACAAAATTTACGTCTTCTGATGTTTCTGGCTACGGGGACGTCAACTGGCAACACAAAATTTATCTGTGCAGGATGAGACACCGGTGGTCTGGGGGAAAGACAGTGGTTACAGCTTCAGGCCAGAGAATGCACCTGGGCTGCTCTCAAAGTGCCCTCTGGATATTTGAGGATGACAGTGGCCTCACTGGAAACCAGTAAGGCCCAAATGAGACCACACACAGAAAAGGCCACTGTGAACTGAACAAGCGTGTGTGTGTGTGTGTGTGTGTGTGTGTGTGTGTGTGTACACAGGCATGTACAAAGTAAAGACTGTGTGCAGACGTGGGGAGAAGACGCCATCTACCCGCCAGGGAGAGAGACCTTAGAAGAAACCCACTCGGGCCTCATCTCGATCTCGGACTTCTAGCCTCTAGAACTATGAAAAAATAAACTCCCATTGGTTCGGCCATCCAGTCCGTGGTATTTGGTTATGGCAGCCCTTCACACACTTCCAGTACCTTCCCTCCCCTGCACACATTCATATTTATATTCATATCATTTCCTCCTTCTCCCCCCCTCTGCCTCCCCTCCCCCCAGTTTCTTTAAAAAGCCCCTGGGCACGAACTAGGAAAGCTGGGTACCTTACAATGGGCAGCGGGCTGGCCGGATGTGGCAAAGCAGGAAGGCCAAACCCAGCCCTTCCCAGAGGGCAGTGCTGCGGGGAGAGGCAAGGAGAGGGTGTGCTCCAGCGGGGAGCTGCAAAGAGCCCTGGCCACTCCCCCTGCACCATACTGTGTTATTTATTCTGTTCCCCTAGAGTCTACCCATAATGCTCTTCTTTCCTCTCTGCTAGACCCACCTTACCTCCTCCGGTAAGCCTTCCTGGCTCCCTCATCACACCCGTCAGGCTTCTCTGGAACACTCTAATCGCCATGTGCAGTTATTCTCTATTTATGTGCAATATGGAAGTAGTGAACATGAATTGCTATCAAGTAGACACCTCAAACAATGTTGGGATTGACTATGGAACGATGGGGAAATAGGAAGCAGCTTCTAGAGAAAAGGGCTCCTGTTTATTCATCTTCGGGTCCATTAGCATATTTACCACAGTATTGTATCAATAGTCATCTCAAATTCAATACAATTGGGCCTCCCACAGATAAAAGCCAGCATCATACGTGCCCTCAGGAAAGTGTAGATGACAGGCTTACACTTACTGCCTGCCCACTCTCAGGTACCTGGTACTGTGCTCTGTGTACTTCATAATCATATTTAAACTAACTTCACAACCATTATTTGAGGTAAGTGCCATTGTTATTTGAATTTTCAGATAAAGAAACTGAAGCTTAAAGAATTAAGAAAACTCGTCCAAAATCCCACAGACCTGTCCAAAATCGATAGAAGGATAGAAACTCTTTTTGCACCACTAGATATTAATAACCATTTCCTCAAGATAATGTGTAAAGCAATACCCTAAACTCAATACGATGTTAAATAGTTCCTCCCAGTCTAGTGTCCTCCATGCCAGTGCACCTGGGGGTCCTGCTAAATGCAGATTCCGAGTCAGCAGTTCGGAGCCTCTGGTTCTGGAATAGCTCTTGGGTGCCGCTAATCCCCAGATAACACTTCGCATGGGAAGGCTCGAAACCATGTATAAAACGAGATGGTCGCAAGTAAACCATCGTAAAAAAGCACTTTTGGTTAAAATGTCTAGTTGTAATAAAGCCTTGAAATAATGCCTCTAAATAAAGATTGTATTTTTATCTTACAAAATATCAATTTTATTGAAAGCTGGCTGAAAATAGGATTGACTGCTGACAGCATGATGTTTGGCCGTAAAGACAGTGCTACTAGATTTATTCTAGTTATATCGCCATGCCACTGTTTAGTAAGAGTCATGTTATAAAAAAGAAGCACATGATTGCAAAGGCAATGAATCAGGAAGATATTTTTACCTGTGCTTAAAGTCTTCTGCCCTGACATTTATGTCAAATTTTAGTCAGTGTGTGACTAAAATTTGAACAGAACCAACTTTCAGGTAGAAATTATTTCTCCAAAGAGTACATTCATCTTGACATGTTAGGAGAAGCTCATGCCTAGGAATAGTTGCGTAGTACTGTATTTTGTGGAAAGCACAATTCTTATGTTTCACTGGAGTTAAGAAAGGATATTCATTATGAAGTACATAATAACACAACAGTGATAGCAGAAGTCATCTCCTTGATTCCAGCCTCACAGACTCTGCCATAAGAAAAGCCAGAGTGCAGCTAGACTAGCCTAGGGGGCTGTCTGGAAAGTATCCACCACGTAACTGTTCTCGTTACATTGACAATGGCTGGATTTTTTCCCGACAGCTCTCATACATACTGCTCATAGATGCACAGTTACAGATAACATGTACCCTTAAACACAGAGGTTTTTCTAAGACCTCTCTGAGGTCTTTTCTCTTTTTGAGACTGCTACCTTTTAAAAAACACGTTATTTATCATAAGCAATTGCTGTTAATATTTATTTTAAAAGTTATACCAGACTGTCTCCTTAACATGACATCAGCATTGGCATTTCAGGTGCCTTTGCCTGAGTTTGCCTACATGTGTATCCTACTATTTATTTTGTGATGGACATTTTGAGAAAATGGACAGAAAAAGTCTGGTAGCTATTATCGCTGGCTACATCCTTGCAGTGATGATGCAGGGAAACCATGAGTATTCAGATTTCTAGAGAACACGCATGCAGTTACTGAGGTTAACTCAGGATTCCTGAACGATAAGAGGTATGAAGATAGAATATGAAAATCACATGGAAATAAGCCACAAAATATCAAAAACATCAATTATTTGGAAGGTATTTTCACAGACAGATGAGTCTGCTCAAAAGATTTATACTTTAAACTAACATATTTGACATTATCAGTGGCCCCAAAAATTAGAAATGGGAAATGTATATAAACACAGCATACCGCTAATGTCCAACCCATGTTCAAGTAACTGTTGATTTTTAAAAATACTTACATCAGAATTCCCCGAGGAATATATTTTAATATTTAAGATCTTTGCTATCTGAGGTAACAACACAAGTTAGAACTTTCTAGTCAAGGTATCCTACCTAACCAACCTACCCTCTGTCCTAACCCAGCCTATCAGGTCTACCTCCGCGAAATATACTAGACCCAGAAGTTGGAGATCAGAACCAAAAAAGAAAGGAAAAGACTACCTTAGATGTCCACTTCTTATGTAACATTTGCTACACTTGAAACTTGCTAAGAGTGAGGATTTGTTACAGGGTTTGGGTAGAAAGCGTTTCTATGGATTATAAGGCAGCGTTCAGGCACACGTGTTGAAAGTACAGAAGTCACTGCCCTTGTTTTTATTTCTGTTCCCATGGAAACGAAAATCACTCCCTACCCAAGTTGAATGAGGTGTTTTGATATAATCAGTTTCAATTTTTCGTGATAGCAAAGTAATGCTTCCTGGTTTCAGCTTTCAGAGGCTGACTTTCACAGAGACAGAAGAAAGGTTTAGAAAAGGTGTGAAGTACAATAACCTACAGAAAGTGTGATCATATTCACAGATGTGCCCTGGAAGGACACAAGTAGCCTGAAGCCCTGGCCAGCTACCCGCTCAGAGCTGGCTGTCCCAGGCCCATTCGAGTTCCACAAGTTCCTGCAACACGCATAGAAAAGGTATAATACATTGAAGACTTAGATTAGATAGCATGAGACTGTTTAGTGATCACTAGAGAAAAAATTCCCCATTAAGTTTTCTCACTTCAGAAGTAAATATTTATTTGCTTTCACTTACATCAGAAACACCTGAAGGCGATATTTAAATGTTTCACACCACTTCTATCAATTGAACACACATCTACACACGTGATACCACAGAAAGGCTCGCTGGTGATGCACATGGAAATTAAGAAGCCAGATCTCCCTCCTCTTCATTCTTCCGGTCGTTTGTATGCGATGCTCATCGCACCGCACGTGAATGTGATTCACTGAGAGAATACGATGATCAATACTGTTTGTGCATAATTCCTTTCAGTTCAGGGAAGGCAGTGAAGGTCGAGTGGCCATCCACACAGGTGGAATGTGTTGCTGTGTGTGGGATAAGGAGTCCCTAATCTCCCCCACTTCCCTTCCTTGCGATGCTCAGAGACCACCAGACAGGAAGCCAGGAGCCCTGAGTGCCTGTGAAGACTCCCCATCACGGCTGTGTCTTTGTGGGAAAACGGCTTTCCTCACTACGGGACTTTGTTTCTTCAGTGGCAAAGTAACGAGTCTGGACCAGCTTCCCTCCTTCTTCTAAATATTTTATAATTCTTATTTAAATAAATACATTTCATTGAAGTCGATTAAAGGGTCTGGTCAGAGGAAGCAGCCCCCTTTATCTTTCTGGATATTGGATTACATGTGAAAAAGTAATGCAAACAAGTACTCCATTTAGCTCGCCTTTCCTAAGAGAGGCTGGGGGTGCCTGCCAGTTCTCCCACTCTCCGTAAGCCAGGCAGAGGAAGTGATGAGGCCAGGTCAGGGCACGGAGAACCAAACTATGTCAATGGGCATGTCTGGGTTGCAAACCTTCTGTTTCTGGCTGTAGCCTCTAGGCTGCAGATTCTTGAAAATGGCATATGTTCTATATGTGTAGACCAGTAATTACAAACTCAAATGCCCCCAGGGGCTGGATAAACATCATAAATGTGAATTCAGGACAGGAAGTGCTACAGCCTGTGGTGAACTAGAGAATGCGTGGCCTACAAAAGAGACTCAGGTATTACAAGCCCTGTGTTAGCCAAAGAAGATCCTCTCCAAGGAGGTTTGGCCACAGGCTACCAGCTTACCATCCCTACTCCAGGTTCTATGAAGACGGTTCATTTTCTCTGAGACGAATTAGTGTGCAACTGATTTATGATTAAACACAGATTGAACAAATGTGGTTTTTTTCCCCCTTAGCTCCCTCCTAATACTCCTCCAAATTCTCAATAAAGGCAATTTAAAAAGGGATAAGCCTGTAAGGACATGAAAACCTGAAGAAAAAATAATAGCCACAAACTTGGAGGACCAGTCAAGCCAATGGCTGTGCGGTCAAAGACAGCAGACCGAAGGAATGCAAACTTTGAGCCTGTGGGGAGGGGAATCCAAAGAAACAAGCCTCTACATGCCAAAAACCCTATAGGAGGCTTGGGGATTGGAGGCACCATCGGTCTCTGGAAGGAGCATAGGTGGGACTAAAATTGGGTGGATTGGCTTCAAGTCTTTTTAAAAAGCAGACTCACGAGGCCTGCTCCCTACCTTGAGAAATACAAGAGGCTTATTCTCAAAAGATGTCATACTATAGAGAAGCTGGACTCAAGCACCAGGCACGGCAGTAAACAAGGGTACTGTACTGAAACAAAGAAAAACAATCTCTGCTTAATAGCATGGTCCCCAAGCCCCCTTCCCATAGTCAGAAGCCCAAAATGCTGACAACCAGCCTTATACCACCAAGGCAAGAGGTTGAAAGACTCTAATCGAAGAAAGTAGGCCAACCCAAAGAACAACACAGATTCTGAAACTGGAGATCTCCAATGAAATGGCAAAAACCAACCACCCTACAGTGAAACTCCCCCACCCTGAGGAGCCCTGCCTGTGCACCCAGAGTTTCCCTAATGTTTTGCTCTAAAACCTAACCAGACATCTTAAATTTATACAGTGTAATATGTCAAAATATTTTTAGTTTTTTAAAAAAAATCTAACCAGACAGCCAAGGAAAGCCTCTAACATGGAGAAAGAGATTAAAACATAAAAAGAAAAAAAGAAAATTAGAAGAAATAAAATGGTACAGGAAAAGAAAGTTTAAAAAAATAGATTAATCCTTGGAGAATTAAGGGACACTATTGTATCCATAAAACATGAATAGGATGGTATAAAAAGAGACATTCAAAGAATATGAAAGAGCTCTTAGAAATTAAAAAATGATAACTAGAAAAAATCAATAGATTTTTTTATTTAAAAAAAGTTGAAAAAAATAGAAAAAAAATCCACAGAGATGGAAAGTAGGAGAAGTAAATATCGGATGCATCTAGGAGGACCTATCTTCAAATACTTGTTCCAGAAAAAGAGTAGAGAAATGAAGAGAAGGAAGTTATCCAAGAAATAATTCAATACTTTTTTCAAGAATTGAAAACCAAATGTTTTCAGAATAAAAATACCTATTGAGCATTCAGTTCAATAAGCATAATGACCTGCACCATGGCACAGATTTGGACATTTTCAGAACACCAGGAATGAAGAGAAGAGCCTAAAGGCTTCTAGATAGAGAAAAAGGGTTATTAACCAAGATTCAGGAAACGGAATGGCACCAAACGTTGCCAAATGCTCACTATACAAACGTCTCTGAAAAGATAGTGCAGAAATGAAGGCAACCAGTGCCTCATGCTCACAAGATATGGAGAAACACAAGAGCTTTGTGGAGAATTGTCTCCTCACAGAGCCCTCAACATTTACTGCTAAAACCTGACCTGTTTTTCAGGCATAGAGAACTTACGTGGCCAATTTGCACATATTTTTACATACACTGTCCCCTTCCTTCTTCATGGCCCTTTGACTAAAGTTATTACATGAACCATTTAGGTGACAGGACACCTGTTCAAAGAAGTTTAAGTGGGAATGGCCTGACAGGGAGCATGCATAAGAATCATTTACAGCTGAGCCAAGTAGTATGTGATGACCTACATTTCCAATTTTATGTAGGATTTTTTTTCCTTCCCTGGATTATAATTGGTTGTGTTTGTTTTGTTTTGTTTTTGTTTTTGTTTTTGTTTGCAACTTAATACTGTTACCTCAGATCACTGCTGTGTTTTGAAGTTAAAAACACCTGTATTCAAGTCTCAACTCCTTTATTTGATGGTTCAGTGTTGGGCAAGCAATTCCACCTATGTGAGCTCACTTCCTTCCTCTCTATAAAGTGGGGGTGATGAGACCTATCTCACAGGGTTGTCACCACAATCATATGAGATAAAAGTACCCAGTATAGTGCCTGGCACCCAGTAGGTACTCAATAAAGAGTAGGTATTGTTCAGTGAGGATCACCACTAGGGCACATCCTCAGAGATGTTCTTACTATAATGAAGATTACCATAATGGAGCTTTACAATAATTGTTCCACACTCTCGCTTGGTGTTTGACAGCTGCTTAGGATATAGAGCAAAGGTCACCAGATCATATAGAAAATAACTCTAAACCCTGAACTGATAAGCAACTCATGCCAACCACACAAGTTAGACAATCCCAACTCCATTACTAATAAGGTAAGAGAAGAAAATAATTCCCACCGTTTGTTACCTGGTTTCATTTTCTTTAAAATCACATCAATTTGTTGATATTGCCCAGCTTTTACGAATCTGTCTTATCAGTCTTCTCCTGCATACTTGTATTTGAATAAGCTAGCACTCTCCAGTGAAATAAGAAATCAAGTTCTGGGGACACTTCTGTAAGTCTGTTCAAGTGTTATCAGTGACCAATGTCCCCTACCAACCTCTCTTCCTTATGGTCATCAAACTTACAAGAAACATCTACCACACATTTCGTAAGTTGTAACAGATTTCTCTTGGGGTAATACTGTTATGATTTTTCTCTTAATATTCAGCATTCTGACTTTGGAATATAAAATTAGTCTCAGTTTCGGCAGCTATAAGGTAATGTACATATTATACATGACGGTTACTCTTCTTTGTCTTACCATGTTTGATGATAGCTTCACAGAAGACTTAAAATTCTATTTTCCCTCAGGAAAAAATATCTATAACTGGAGTTTATGAAACATGATTAGCTGTAGCTAATCCTGGATAATAAATTGGATTTTTGAAATCTGTGTGATTTCCAGCACATGGGTGGGGCTTTTCATCGGGAAGTGATACTTTAAGAAAAAGTGGAATAACCGCGGCAACGGCACTGCCCAAAACGGCTCAGACAGATGCAATTGAGAAGATCTCCTATACGATTTGCTATATCGTGAAATTTGCTTTTTGAAAGGAAATATCACATAATAGTCAGAGGGCAAGTGGCAGTTCCTAGTGACTTCTCCCCGCCTTGGGCCTGGGATTATGATTTCCTCTCCTTACCTAAATCCCCATTCTCCACTTAGAATGGTAAGACACCTGGTTGTCTATATTGAACACCTGACTGACTTTTATTTCTGGCACCATTCAGCCAGAATTAACACTACTTAGTCCCGCCTATAAGCACGTGTACACACACACACACACACACACACACACACACACACACACCCCAGTGCTCCACTGCCTAAGATATAAAATCAATACACACAGCAAAGATTTGAGTTGCATTTATAGAAGCAATTGCTTTATGAAAAGAGTTCCAACCACAACAATTTCAAGGACCCCAAAAGAGAGAACATCAGTGTATTTAAAAACAAAACAAAACACCACCACCACACACAAAAAACCTTGCTTTTCTAAATGGAGGACTTTTTTGCAGCTAAAGCCCCAAGCCAATACTGTTTTTTTGTATCAAGCTTTCTCCCTCTATCTCATACCTAACTCCAATCCACGACACCCTTCAATGCTGTTTATTAAAGATACACCATTTTCCATAACGATAAAAAAGACTATCTAAATGGCTCTTCTTTTTAGAAATACTAGGAAGGACTGGAGGTGTTTTGTTTTGTTTTTAACGTCGTTTAGCCACATCCCACCTAAGAGGGTTTAACTAACATATGCATAGGAACAGCACGGAGCAGATAACACAAAACTTGCCAGAAAAATAGTAGTAATTGGTTTATACGTATTTTTAAAGGCATGGAAATTACCTGATCTACTGGAATCTCAACTTGAGTATCTTCATCTTCTTGGACTTCTGCTGCCCCCCGCGTTTCAGATCTCTCTGCTCCAGCTTTGAAAATGCCTTCATCTAGTCGTTGAGACAAACGCACAGTGTAAAATGAAACTGCAATTGTGACATCGTGTGGCTGAATGTCGAAATTACAATCAAACACCTGATGAGTGTTTTTAATAGATACATTGGTTCTCTTTGCATTAATAGGGTTTTGGTACCCCCTCCATTTCGTGGCCCCAACAAGGCTGAGCCAGCAGAGTTCTGTTGTTTCTCATGCTCTGGCTCTGAATATAGTGTACTGAATAATTCCCTCTATTCAGGGTAATATAAAAATGATTTTTACTGCAACAGCATCATAGAGCTAACTCTGCCTCTCACACAAATCAATTATTTTGAAGATTTCCACAACGTATGTCTCACAATCCCTAACTATCAATGTAACATAAATCCCTAAGACTTTAAGTTAATCTCCTCCGACCTGTTTTCCTATTGAAGCAGTCATAGCTGTGCTCCATATTTGAAGTAGTTTTAATGGCTAACCCCTCTGTCTTCTCTTCTTCAGGCCAAGGAATCAAGAAATCACAGAACCATTTATCATTATGTCTGTCTACTTGCATCGAGACAGGTTTAATGCTGCTGTTACTCTCACAGACGTTTCCTCTGTCCAATTTTTAAGGCTCTCCAGGGATGGAGATTTCACCTCCTTCTCTGTTACTTTATTATTACACTGTATTGCCCCCATAGTCTGGGAAATATGTTTTTATCCTTGGTCTTGAAAACCCCCTCTGTTTTTCTAAGGGAAGCTTGTTTCCCAGAGTACAATTATTGAACACATGTCACATAATACCACTTCATATTGTTAAAGAATTATTCTTAATTAAATGTAAAACATACTTTTACATTCGTTGAGAGCCAATTATACGTAAGGCACAAATGGGATACAAATGGGATGTAGAATGTTCCCTTAAGTTGCCTACAGACCAAGGAGAAGACAGAGATATAAACACAGTAAAGTGCTATAACTGGTGAGAGATATAGCAGAGCACTATGGAGGCTCAGAAGACACAACCAGGTGAGAAAGAGAGGGAGGGCAGGAGAGAGGGTGTGAGGGAAAACCAGACTCAAGTCCTTTTTGTTTCTCCTAAAGAAACTATTTCCTTTTTAATTATATATATGTTTTTTGTAATTTGCTTGATGTTGGCTTTTCTACTCTCCTTTTTAAAACCTAGAGATAGCAGAGTTCCCTCAAAGCTGATTAGATTAATTCATGTGGATATATTCATTTTGAGGACTATCTACAGCAATCATTTAATCTCAGCCTGATTTTTCCTACCTTCTAGTCAAGTATGTCCACATTCTCGTTCCTTCCATTGGCTCTTGTACACTTAAGCAAAGCCAAGCAATTTTTTTATTCACTGGAGTTTTCTCAGTTGAATTACCCTACATGTACACGTACATTGCAAATATACATACGTAACAGGCTACACACCCAAATCATCACCAAATGATGATTTCAGCTTTGGCAGCTATTTTGGAGTATCTGACCGACGGACCTCCCCAAGGACGTGGCCCACACGGCATGCCCCAGGATTATGTCCTGGCTGTGCTGTGTCTTACCATGGAGGATATGGATCCAAAATGAAACTGTAGCCAAAAGCTCAGCAATATCAGAAGCAAGAATACAGAACATAAAACAGAGAATGTGGTGACCTTCTCAATCGTGTAGGCCTGGGGAAATGCACCCAACCAAACAGTCCCTGGGCTACGAATAGCACAGGGAGGGACACTTCAGGAGGCTAGTAAAACAGCTTTCAATTACTCAGTCCTAGAGAAGGAAAAGCAAAAGGGTATAATCCAAGTCCATAAAATTGGAGTCAAAAGGAATAGGGTGAGCTGATCTATGCCTTTCCATCAAATTCTGGAACCTGGAACTCAAGGAAATCATGGTATAAACAAATAAAACAAATAAAATACGCTGTATTCACACATGGAGTTCCTAACTCTGAGAATGTGCAGAGGAAATGTAAACTGATTTCAGGAAAGGGTTATACAGTTTATTAACTGGTACCTCCAAAATGGTTTAAAGAGGAAAATCAGGTATGTTTGACATTTGTTTCTACCCTCTGAATTGCCTTGGGAGATAACAATCACACTCAACCACCAAATAAATGTCCCTTGAGTCAACCTTCAGAGACAGATTGGACCCAGTAGACTTCAGCTGTGACCTATGTACATGACTTTTTCTATGACATTTGTGCGTCCAAGTGTTGCACTTGCTTTCAAAGAGACAAAGAGAAACCTACAGATACTAAAGGAATATAGTCTTAAATACTCACATTCAGTGAAAGGTTTAATTGTTTCCAAGCAAGGCTATGAATGGCTTGCAGATGTGTTTCAGAATAAACATTTCACCAGAAAAGAAGAATAAGATTTATAATCACAAATAAAATTGAAAGGGCACTGGAATGAAAATGGCAACCATAAGGATATAACCAGCAAAGAGTCAAATTAACAAAACTCAATGTTGTGTACCGTGATGCAGATACAGAACACCAAGACAAACGTGTTTGGCTGAGGTGTGGGGGAGGGATCTGTCCCTCAGTGAATGAGATGTGGGAGCCATTGCCTTCAACAGCACAGACCTAGAAATGAGGTCACAAAGAATTCACCGGAATAAACAGTTACCCCAAAAGGAAGTTACTTTGTGATAGGAGAAAGCCCATTAGGATTTTCATTCCTACTCTACATGCTATAATATATAAAATTAAAAGCACAGCAATATGAATGTCTAGGGAAAAATATTTAAATGGCACCTCTGATGATAAATTGCTTATATAATACATATGCATTTTAGAACACTTGGAAAATGGAGAAAATAAGCATCATTTTAATCTCATGACCCAGAGATAACCATCACTGATACTTTGACAACTGACTCGCCTCTCCTCTCCTCGCCCCTCTCCTCCCCTCCCCTCTCTTCTCTCCCACTCAGACACACACACATTCATGAAACTAGTATTGTATTGTATATATGAGTATAATTGTGAAAGTTTTTTTTTTTTTTACTTTAAATCATATAAACATTTCTCATGTCAGTAAATGTAATGTGGACACATAATACATTGCTGTCTGTGGTGGTACTACATTGTTATTAATGGATAATACTGAATAATGAAAAATACATGTTTTTAAGTGAATAGGGTAGATTTCATTCAGTTAATTGATCGGTAAATACAGTAGGCCCTTGAATGATGCTGTTTCATTCAACGTTGTTTCATTATAACGTTGATGAGAAAAAAACACAGACAATTCCCAGGCACGGCCCCTGCCGGTGTGGAGATGGCACATTCTCCCCAGGTCTGAATGGGTTTGCTCCGGGGCCTCCAGTCTGCTCCCACGTCCCAAGGATGTGCATGTTAGGTTCACTGGCATGTCAAACGGTCCCGGTCTGGGTGAGCACGGGTGTGTGCGACGTGCCCTGCAATGGAAGGGCGTCCTGTCTCGGCCTGTCTAGGCTGGGTCCCGCCTTGCACCCTGATCTGCGAGAGAGGCTCCAGCCATCCTTGACCCTGAACAGGAGTCAGCAGGGTGCAAAATAGTGACCTGACTTGTTTGTCTTCATCTTTCTTAAAAGTATGTGCATGGCGCACACCATGTACTCAATAAATGTTTATTGACATGAACCAAAAGACAAGTTGCTAGTTTAATCTCTTCCTCACTGGCTGATTCCCTTCCAGCTCTACACCCCCTGCAATCCTCCACCTCTCACACTCTGCTAGTATTTCATTCTCCCACCCCAAATTTCCCAGGCACACTGATGACTAAGTCGTAAATCCTCAGCCTCTTCCCTGATGGCTCTGCCTACCTCTCTTTGAAGGAAACCTACCAGCCCATGTTTCTCCCCATTCTGTGTCCTACCCTCTGAGTAATTCCAGTGCCCACATCATGAGCCATTCCACTCCACTGACGGGCCCTTCCCCTCCTCACCCCAAACCCTCTCCGTCACATACAGTGACGTCAGTCACAGCCCACATGGTCATGACTGAAGACCTTGCAGGTCACTGTAGTGCCATGCTAGAGCCCATCTCACTCCTCCGCCCCCAGAGTCCACTTTACCGCGTTTACCCATGTGCCTGTGCGGCTGACTGCTGGAGTCTTACTCAGGTTCAAATCCTATTCAGCTCAGTAGCATCACCTCAGGTCGCATCCCCTGGTCCCACAAGCAAACGAATCCACTGGCTCCCCCCACGCACTACTTCTCTATCTCACATACTTCTTTTACTGTTCATGATTTCTTGCACCAATTCTGTCCCCCTGACTCACTATCCCATAAGCTTCTTCAGGCACGTACTGTACCTTTTGTCTTTGTAAGTCCTGTGCCTAGCGTGATGTCAGCCATGAAACAGGTTTGGAAAAGATGTTTGTTAAAAATGAACTAATGTACAAAACATGATATAAACACCAAATTTTTCACATTCTTTAAAAATATTATTTGTAATAGAATTTGTATGTGGAGATACTTCATTCAGGGCCAAGATCAGTGAGCCAATGTGAATATTTAAAAGTATGTGAATATTCAATATGGAAAGTTCAAAGGCAGGCCTTAAAACCAGAAAATTAAAATTTAGCACCAAAGAATTGCCAATAAGGTCAAAGCTAGAATGGAGAAGAATTTGAATGATCCAATAGCAATATGTCCCCCTTCTGTCATTGCCATAGTAGAAATCAACTAAAGACACACTCCAAAAAGAAGACAAAGATAAAACATTGAAAATTTAAAACACCTGCTTGGTTTCATGTGGATAGAGTCCACATGAAATTTGCAAAAATGATTTTTCTCAAGGGCACTGTTACTCTAGCATTTCAAAACCGTACCACTTTCCCCTTATTATTGCAGCTAATTTAAACTTCCATAGTAAATTGGAGACTTTATATCATAATGGAAATTGCTATGGCAATGGTTGTATTTTTATTGCCATAGATACTTCAGGCCCACTAACCACAACTCACCTAGGGCAGGGGTTTAGCCTCCAGTGGGACCTAGAATTAGTTTTAGCATCACTGTCTCCATCCCTCTCCCTTACTTTCTAATCTAACTTCTGCAGCAGCACCCATGAGGACTGCTCTTGCCAAAATTTTCAATGACCATAATAGTCATCTTTATGTTCTCATCTTACTTGACCTCTTAGCAGCTATTAATACAGGTGATATCTCTTTCTATCTCTCTGTCTCTCTATCTCTGTGTCCATATCTATCTATCTATCTATCTATCTATCTCCTACCCATTTCACTCTCCTGGTTTCAGCAATGTCACTAGATGCTTCTGCTCAGTCTCCTTGGCCAACCCATCTCCTCTGTTCAACTTCTAAACGTTGGACCACCCAGAGCTGCATCGTGGGTCTACCTGTCTAGTTACACACTCTTCTTAGATAATCTCCATCAAGATCACAGTTTAAATACCATCAATATGCCAATGATTCCTTAATCCTTGTCAGCCTCTTCATAGATCCCAAAACTTACATATCCAATTGTCTAATTTGATATCTCACCTTGGGTGTTTAACAGGCAACTCACCCTTAACGTGGGCAAAACAGAATTTTGGTTTCCCACCTTCAGCTGCTCATCCTTGATACTCTGTATCCCAGGCGATGGTACCGCCATTCAATCCTGAAATCTGGGAATTATTCTTATCTTCACCTGGCTCTCACTCCATATATATATTCCATGGTTGTCTTGTCAATTTCCTTTTAAATATATCCCAAATCTATAAACTGTGTTTTCATTAACTTGGTCAAATCACCATTAGATTAGATGGGCTATTGCAACCGCTTATAAATTAGTGTCTCGCTCCTACTGTTGCTGTCCTATGATGCATCCTCCACACAGTAGAGTATGAAAGTTCTTTATTTATTTTTTTTGAAAGTTCTTTAGAAACTCTCTCATGCCTTTCCTCACACATAGAATCCAAGTTCTTTACCATGGCTTACAGAGATGTGATCTGGCACTCAAGTTCTTCTTGGACCACATTTCATACCACTTTCTAGCTACATTCTGTTTCTCCAATAGAAACTCATTCCTACCTCATGGTTTTGTACTTCTTACACCCTCTGCCTGGAATGTTCTTTCCCTTCTTTTCACGTGATTGCCTGCTCCTTGTCATTTAGGTCTCAGGAAATCCTCCTGGCTCCAATTCCAGTAGCCACCCAGTCATTCACATTGCTCTGTTTGAATTCCCTGCCTAACATTTCTTCCTAGCTGAAATTTTTTAGTTTATTTGGTGGTTTAGTGTTCGTCAGTCTTCACCAAAATGTAAGCTCCAAGAGAGCAGACAGCATGGCCATACTGCTCACTGACCTACATCCCCAGTGTGTAATGGAGCTCAGCATATAGGTGTGCAAAAAATTACCTGCTAGAAAAACGAAAAGAAAGCACTCAAAAATATTTGTTGCACTGAGATAGAATGTAAGGAAGAATTTAGAAGTCATTAGCCCAGTCTATTAATTCTTTGTGTTGATAGGTATTTTATCCCAATCTGGCTCATTTGGTATTATAGCATTTGGACGAGGAGGCTGGATATAAATCGGGTTGAAGAGAAGGAAGACTGAAGCACAACACGTACAGGGATCAACAAATTACACTGCCTGTGGTAGGTAAAGTAGTAGCGTCCCCAAAGATATCCATGTCCTAATCCTCAGAAACTGTGAATATGTTAGATTGCATGGCACAGGTGAATTTAAGTTGCAGATAAAATTCAGGTTGTTCATCAACTGACTTTGAGATGGTAAGATTTTCCTGAATTATGTGTGTGGAGTCAATGTAATCACAAAGGTCCTTATAAGTAAAAGAGAGAGGCAAGAGAATCAGCAGCAGAGTGGTGCGCTGTGGGAAAGACAGGACTGGTCATTGCTGGCTTTGAAGATGGAAGGAAGCCATAAACCAGAGAATTGTAGACAACCTCCACAAACTGCAAAACGGCAAGGATGCAAGTGTTCTCTTAGAGACTCCAGAAAAACATGTCCCAGCCAGTGCCTTGGTTATAGCTCAGGGCGGACCATGTTGAAATTCTGAGCTCCAGAACTATAAGATAATAAATTTGCGTGTTATTTTAAACCACCAACTTTGTGATAACTGTGACAGCAGCAACAAGAAACTAATACACCATGTGTCCAAAACTTATGGTCTAGAAAGAACACTGGAGGCTGTAGCCACTGCAAATCTTCTTTCTGACTCCTGCGGACACCTGCTGGGTGAGGCCGACAGCTTGATACCCTCTGCTCCCTCCTCCCCTGAGTCTGCTGCCTTTTATTTTTCCTTCTCAGTTATTACTTCTCTTTCTCAGTCCCCTACAAGGTGCCAAAACCACCCCCACCCCCATGCACCCACACATCTGCCAGAAGAAAAGGGATTAGATATTTTAAAAAGTCTTCCCTTACCCCAAACCTTTGTAATAAAAACCATTCGTTAACACACTGAAGAGCAAGGGTAAGTTGTATACACAATACTGCTCTCATTCAATTACTACGTTAAGAATCAAATTCAATGCTTGGATGCACACTGCACCCAAATTCAGCTCTAATTTTTTCTCTTTGAATCATGAATAGACATTTTAGTGTGTATTACACAGTGAGGCAATGACAAACACTCCAGTCAAAATAAAAATGCTCCTCAATTATTTCTCACTTATCTCTTATGAATTTTATTGCCTAAAAATTGAAAGCAGAACTGCTGAGTTAGGGCAGGCGTATCATTACTGTGTAGCTCCTAGTAAATATGAATCTATTTACCCTATAGAAATGGGAAACAAACACTTGTGTGGTTTTTTGTTTGTTTGTTTTTCTTTTTCTTTTTTTTTTTTTTAGCTTTTCTGCAACTAGAACTGGAAATGAAAGCATTTCCCAGTTTCAATGCATCAGTATTTTTCTTTAGTAATATTATAATACTTTAATGTTTTCAAATACGAAAAGTTACCAAATAATAAATGATACATATTCATGTAATTGATGGTAACTAGTTTTTTAAGTCAAACAATCTTGTTTAAAGAATACCTTCTTACCACAATTATTAAAAATTATTTTAAGTGTTATTATAAGCCATATTTTAATATGTTCAGTGTTTGAACCTAGTTGAAATTTATCAGGATAGATTAAGATGAAAAATAACAAAATAATGCCCAGATCTGAATACTTTAGGGAAATATTAGACATCCATTAAGTGGAGGCTCTAATATAAACAAGAAAATTCAGTGTGACTACAAACATTTTACTGTGATTTACTACAGAGACTGCCTCATAAAAATGTTAAATTAAACACAAAGTGCTAATTTTAAAAAGCAGCCCATTATGCCCAGCTTATTGAGAAAAAGTGTGGGAAACAAGGAGTTCAAAGATAATATTCTAAGAAGAAAAATTATAGAGAGCTATTTACAAGGAAAATCATGCCGTTTTTACATGTGTCACATCAGTCACCAGAGACAATTAAAATTAAAATTGGTTAAAAATGTGACATAAAAATGGTCTTCATCATTTAACGTTCATGTGAACTATAGTCATATGTGAACTACATTGAATTTCTAATATGTAACTCTTCATAGACACAGATTGTAGTCATCACAACATCTTACTGAAATTGAAAGGAAGCACTTCCAGAAAGCTCCCCCGAAATGAAATAGTCTTGATGAAGCTCAGCAGGGGTGAGGGAGGGAGGAAGAGAGAACTCACGTGTAGTCACACGTGTTCATGACAGGATATTGGCCGCCCCTCCGCTGATCCTTGTTACAACCCACACAATAACACTCTCACGCTGTTCCTCTGAACTTAAAGGACATTATCATTAGGAAGAATGAAAAACTAACCAATAACAGCTAATGTTCTGAGCGCTTCTAACTTAGCACAGCTATATAACCCAAATGATTTTTAATCACTAATTTTCTCCCATGTTTCATTATGGCTCATAAACGCAAATGGGAACTCTTTATAGAAACAAGAATATCACAAGTGATGTTTTCTTTAGCGATTTAGAATATTACATGAAAATAACTTTATCCATGTACTTACTGAGGCTGAGTTTTCTTGACTGCAGTTTGAAATATTTGGCTTCTATCTATTCCCTGACTCCTATTCCAACGTATTAAATATCATCTGTTATGCAACTGATGATATTTTAAATTTGACTATCAATTCTTTGCATGACTTTATCTTAACCACTGTGGTTATTTTACTCCAATTTTGACTGGGTGTAACAAAATTTTCTAAGTATGGACAGAAAGCAAAAGTAAGATTAGTGTCATTGATTTCCCCAAATCACAGGTACTTTCCTTCTTATCCTTACATTTCCATTTTAATTTTTTTAGATATGGATAGTTTAGATTTTCATCAAAGTTAGAAATATTCAGAGTACAAAGAGTGAAGCACATAGTTATGATATGTAGAATTCATGACTCTTAACTGTTTTATAACCTATATAAATTTTGGTATAATTTCCAAAGTTTATATCAGATACGTGGGGCTAAGAATAATACAGTACCTCTGAGTAGATTTACCTAAACTAGTAAGTGTGTGCGTGTGTGTGTGTGCATGCGTGTGCGTGTGTATGTGTGCGCGCATGTGTGTATGTGTGTGCACGTGTGTGTATGTGCGTGTGTGTGCACGCACACGCGCGTGTGTGTACATGCACGTGTGTGTATGTGTGTGCGTGTGTGTGTGCGTGCGCGCATGTGTGTGTGTGCGTGTGTGTATGTGTGTGCACGTGTGTGTATGTGCGTGTGTGTGCGTGCGTGTGTGTGCGTGTGTGTGCATGCACGTGTGTGTATGTGTGTGCGTGTGTGTGCGCGCGCGCATGTGTGCGTGCGTGTGTGTATGTGTGTGCACGTGTGTGCGTGCGTGTGTGTGCGCGTGTGTGCATGCACGTGTGTGTATGTGTGTGCGTGCATGTATGTGTGTATGTCTGTGTGTGTGTATGGGTGTATGTGTGTGTGCGCGTGTGTTTGTGCGTGTGTGTGCACGCGTGTGTGTGCATGTGTGTGCACGCACGTGTGTGTATGTGTGTGCGTGCATGTATGTGTGTGTGTCTGTGTGTGTATGTGTGTCTGTGTGTGTATGTGTGTGCGTGTGTGTGTGTGCATTTCCTTTTTTCCTTTTTAATTTTTTAACCTTGTAAGAATTACACTGCAAATTACTTTTAGTTCATCAGAATGATTGAATTGTTCCTCTTTGCACCCCAGTGACTTGGAGTTACTTAATAAGTGGCCTACGAGTCAGGACTCCTGTTCTTAACTCTGGCTGGTCCAAATACCTCCAAATGACCTTGCGTATTCCAGCCTAGACAGGAGCTACCCAGACACTTCAAGTACTTCTCTAGTCTAGAAGATTAATCATGGAAACAAATGGAGTACTTGAATAGCACAGAATTATATAGTACTCAAATTCCTCAAATTTTTTGTTCATTCATTCATTCATTATGCCAGAATTTAGTGAGCCTCCTCGGGCTCAGGCACGTGCTGTGTAACAGCCAGAGAAAGAGGAGCAAGGTACTGGCCTCAGGATGCTTCTTGTCTACCGGGGACTGTAAATAGAAGAATCAACAGCGTAACAAGTGCTGAGCAGGTTGTCGAGAGCGCACAGAGGGAGGAAAGGGTAACCGTGGGCCGCCGGGAAGGAAGACTTCCGAGACAGAAGGTGCAAATCAGCAGACAAACAGCAGTCACTAAGGAGCAGAGGAGGGGAGCTCACAAAGGAAGACCAGTACATGCAAAGACTTGGTGGCACCAGAATGCATGGTATGTTGCAGCAACTGCAGGCAGATGAGCAAGGCTGCAGCAAGGCTACAGGCTGGACAGTGGCTGGTGGAAGGGGAATGATTCAGAAAACCTTGTCTGGTAGAACCAAGCATTTGAACTTGATTCTTAAGAGGATGAAGTCTGTGAAGGACTTTAAGCTGGGAACAGGACACACAGGGCTGAAGGTGGGGGTGTCCTGGGACTGAGGATGCATGGCAGGGTGTGTAAGGATGGGGAGACATGCACGGTATTGCTCAAGGACCTCTGAGAAGGTACTGCTGAGAGGTAGGGATACCAGGTCAGAGTGAGAAGACTAGCTGAGATGATAAAAAGGAAAGCCTGGAATGGGGGTCAGCTTGAAGTGACAAACGGCTGCTACCCTAGGGAGTTCAAAGGAATGTAATGGGCCAGAAGGCCTGGAAAGATGAGCCATGAGGTTCTGAAGCACAGCAGTCAGCAGTGGGACTGGCACTGCTCTCTGAGATTGCCGCACCACACTGGACATGGCAGGTCCTGAATGAAGGCAGTGGGGGTGGCAATGACAGGAGGGGACACAGGAGAGGACTGCATGAGTCTCTGCATGTGGGAGGTGAGAGAGGGAAGAGATAAGAGTCAGAGAGAAACTCTAGGGTTTATGGTTTGGGTGTCTAAGTGGTTAGTAGTCTTATTTGCTAAGACAAGGGAAAGAAGAGAATAGGGGTATTAAGAAGGGAATGAGAGTTCTAAGTTTGATGTATTTGTTTGAGTCATCTGTTAAGCATCTTGGTAGAAATATCAAGTAAGTGGTTGGCAATATAAGTTAAAGTTCTGGGATAAGGGTATACATAGATTTGGGAACCATCAGAATATAGTTGGTGGATGAAGTCACGAGTCTGAATGAGAATGGGAGATGGTTCGGAGCCGAATTCTAGGAAGGATGGGCAGAAGCAAAACAAAGACTGAACAGAAATAAAAGATACAAGGAAAAATAAGAGAGTGAGCTGTCCAGGAAGCTATGGGGAAAGTGGGAGGCAACAATCAAGGAGTAATGAGTATTAAAAAGTGTCCTCCAGCATTGGCTTCCAATGATCAGTCAGCTAGGTGAGGGCAATTTTAGTGCAGCGTGATAATGTGGGGGTGCGGTATGGCGGTGAAGACAGGCCGTGTAGACCGATCTTTCTAGATGATTGGCTGTGAAGTGGAGAAGAGAGACCACAGCTCCATAAAACTTAGAGGACTGAGGCCATGGACATCATAAGGGACAAAAGGGGATTGAATCCCATCTCTCTTGACTCCAGCCTTCCGATAAACTCGTCACAAATGTCACCACCTGAAAGCTGTTGCTAAACCTATGTCCCTAGTGCACAAGCTAGGGACATTACACAGTAATGTCCCGTTCTTGCAGAAACTCGAACTACTCCCATTCACTCATGGTCAAGTTAAACCAAAATTGAGTGTCTTCACCTTGATAATATCGATGTAACTAGAACTGTAGTTCATAAAAAATACCAGTCATCCTTGCTATACAGACATTTCTACAGTTTGAACTTTAGCTAAAATACGTAAATGAAATACACCATGGTAATTGGGCAACAAGGAGGGAGGGCCTGGGAGGGGTTAGGGCAGAAAAGAGAGAGAAACCTACAGAGCAGCACCCACCCCAGAAAACAAGGCTCCTGCAACTCCCCCAGCTGAGTCAGGCCTTTCTCCGTAGTACGGTCATTAACAATCACTTCAGAAGCCTACCAAAATGTCATGCAAGGAATCTAGCAAACCAGAGGCTAAAGAGAAACCAGGATTGTAAATTTTCAAAATCCATCTGCAATTCACACACTTGAGCAGGTTGACTGAAGTAATTCTCTAAATACTTGTTTCCAAATTATATACATAGTATATACTTAAGGGATTAAATAGCTAGCTTAGCTGAAATATGAAAATAAAAATGAACTGAAGGTGCATTTTTAAAACTTGGATTTTTAATGCTAATTTTTACTAAATTACAGTTTGATAATCTAAGGCCCCAACATTAACTCTTAACTATTATCAATAAGAGGCTATAAAATACTATGCTTAGTAATGCCAATATTACAATGAGTATAAAGCAGGTGTCACCACGTTCTAACCCTGAGACAGGGCTAGTGATTCTGTGAACTGGGTCTCACGCAGGGCAAAGCGACATGCCAGGCAAACGTGAAAGTCAGTCCCAGTCACTCATCCTAAAGGAAAAGATTGAATTTCTTTCCATCTAATCTAATTGACACAGGAAATATGC
Organism: Lyroderma lyra; assembly: GCA_004026885.1. Lineage (NCBI taxonomy): Eukaryota > Metazoa > Chordata > Mammalia > Chiroptera > Megadermatidae > Lyroderma > Lyroderma lyra. Next base: position 38,141 of record PVJL010001702.1, on the reverse strand, counting down.
CGGAACTGTTCTTTAAATCTGAGGGAGACTGTTTTCAATTTAACTGGTCCAGCATTTTATAGATTACTGTAATTCTATCTCCTTTAGACAAACAAAGTGAGATCCCTTAAATGCCTAGCATTTCAGGTGTTTATGCAGGCTCCATAGTAAACTCTGGTGAGGATAACACATTTTTATCAGAGTTCATGTCTTGGTAAAGAGACACCTTATCTTTTATTGGTGGCTAATTTTCTCTCTTACCATAAAATGGAAGTTATAATATAAATTCAATTTAAACCATCATCTTTGACAATGTATAAAGGCTACAGTTCAAGGAACTGCTGTCAATAATGACAGATAAAAATAAATACTTTCCTAACATATTTATATCTGTACTATCTACCATGTTCTGAATTTTACCGTGCAATAAATCCATCTAAATGGTTCTAGTGAACTCAATTTTAAGACACTTATCTAATCACAAATATGCCCCAATATCCGTCAGTAATTGATACAGACATTCAGATACAAAATGACGACATATCAATTTAGTACCACATTTGAGAGAAAGAAATAAACATAAAAATGTCAAACCGTCAAGGGGAAGAGATATCATTAGCCTCAATTAATAATGGAAAACATGCAAATTAGCTACAAAAGTACTATTTGTTGTGAGACTACCAAGAAAGAAAATTCAGGAAAGAGCAAAGCAAATCTTCCGTTTTGCTCACTGTGACCTAATGTTGCTCCCACAACAGGTGCTGGCTGAGATTCCCCAGATCTGCCCTCTTCTCAGTTAGTGTTATGACTTAGGGATTCAATCTGTACTGATAACAAAAATCTCCATAAACTGTATTTTTGCAAAGATAGAAAACCTCTCTTCAGCATTTTAACCTATGATTAAACTTTGTCATTTATTCATTTCATTTCAAAAGGAATAATTCTGGCTCCTTAAGCTCAAGAAATGGTATCTTCCAGATGTCCTTGCTTCTTTCTTTACTGATAATTAAGAAATACCAATAAACTATTTGCTTTCATCTGGGAAGGGGAATAGGAATAAACTAATCTTTATTGGATTTTTCATTAAACTAAAATTTTTAAATATTTCCATTAAGTGTGGTATGGATTAACTTTCATTTGGTTATTATAATAATTCACATACTTCTAATTGAGGTAAAAACACAAATATTGGTAAACTTAAGAAAATAGCTATGTTAGAGTAAGTTGAAACGCTTACTGTTCAGTCAAGACACATTTTTTTCAGCATTTACCTAGAGCGAGATGTAAATTAATAATAATAGTAACAATATGAATAATTATGATGACTAGTTAATACTTATTGGATACATATTACATGACAAACATAGGTCTAAGTGTATCACATGTATTAACTCATTTAATGCCCATAACAACTTTATGAACTAATTACTGCTATTACCTGCATTTTATATATGAAACATGGAGGTACTCTAAAGTTCATACATAGCAAGTGGTAGAAGCAGGATTCAGATACAGCAATCTGACACTCAAGTCCAGGTTTATAATGGCTTTATCACACTTTTAATGGCAGGTTTTCTAATCTACCAGTCATGCATGACCCATTAGTGGACTGTGACATCAATTTAATGGGTTGCAACTAGTGTTTTTTAATTTTTTTTTACATAAGTATAATTGGTATACAATAGGATATTGGTTTCAAACGTATAATCCACGTACAGTGATTGGACACTTACGCGTATGCACGTAAGCATGGCCGTGGTTCCTTGCCCCCAGTCCCGGCTACTGTCTGCCATGCCCCATTACTACAGAATTCAGGTAGACCCTCCACGCCTCTACGCACGGGAGTTTGTGGAGACTCAGAGTGTGCACGGGAGAAGCACACTGTGTCTGCTTCTGAGTGATAGTGGTTGCTGGCCGCCACACTTTCTATGAAAACCAGACCTGCTTCCAAGAAGAAAGAAGGCAATGGCATTCTGGGATATCAGAGAGACCCAGGACCATCCTGTCGTACTCCCTCGTCCTCACGTTATTTCCCTATAGAAGTCAATCCCTCACGTCGATGATGACGTGGAAGTGAAAGGAAAACATAAGGCAACCCTGAGCTCCTTTCCTTCTCAGTCCTTCCTTACTTGTCAGTAACCAAGGTAGCGAATGTAGGTGGAAGGCAGGAATATGAATAAGGGAAATAAACAGTAGAGTTAGTTCTAGACAGTATTTGTATTTACTCTTGATAAAAACAAAGTGCATATGCAGATATGAGCCAGGAAACAGAAACTGTGTAATTTTGGTGACTGCACATACTGAGTGAAACGCTCTTATATTTTGCTTTTAAAACTGGCATTGCACAATCTAAAGATAAATGGTAAAATTTAATGTTTCTTTACTTAGAATAAAAATACTAGCAAGTAAAAAACAGCATGACAAGTTCAGAAAGAGACCAGGGAAGAAAGGAGAGAGTGTAGAATTAAGTACTTTGAACGGTACTGTTTTCCCTGCTACTTGATGCAAAAGAACATCTTGGTTCTGCACTGGACCCTAACAAATTATATAGCCAGTCCTGTGCAGTACTCAAGGAAGGGTGATTATTGGATCATAGAACTTTTATTTCATGAAACAAACATACATAAGCACAGGTGGGTGCATTGAATCATGATGTAAATGTTTTTCATACTATGGGTCGCAGACAGTTTAAAACCCACTTCAGTAGACTGGAGAAAATAAAAGGCATAATAACCCCTTCTCCTTGCCACCCTGAAAGATAATCCACTTACAGGGGCAACAGAGTTACCTGAATCCCTGCTCCCCGTTATGTTCTCAACTCCAGGCTACCGTAATCTGGCCTAACTCTGACTTTCTAACATGTCCCACATCTCTGCAACTGGACACCTCAACCCTGAAGGGGCCATGATGACTCTGGCCTGTCCCCCGCTGCCCTGCCTCCCTTCCAGTGGCCTGAATGCTCCTCCACGCTGTACCTTTACTTAAGCAGTCCCCTCACAGCTGTGGTGCTTGTCCAGTCTTCCCTTCGAGATGCAGCTCAAGGGCCACCTCCCCAGAAGTCTCTGAGGGCTTATACTGAGTCTCTGTACCCTAACAGTACCACATTACAGATAATTTCAATATTGACACAGACAGGATATGTAATTGCTTCATTCACTTCTCCCAAAGCCCATGACACCAGACCTGGTTGGGCTACACACAGCACTCAGTGCGGGGCCACGAGAGGGAGAAGGGACCCAATTTTTCTGAATGCCTACTGTGTGCTGAGCACTATGCTAAGCATATTCCTCACAATACTCTGTGAAGTGGGTATTTTTATCCTACCTTATGCATAAAGGACCCGAGGTTTAAATAACTCGCCTGAGGATGCCCAGAGCCGGACGAGGCCGAACTTCTCCCACCGTGCAGCCTTGTGAATGGCTTCACCTAGGAGGAGCCCCGGAGCGAGCATCACCACTATTAAGGCAATAAGGCAATCAACTGCAATTTCGGCCAATTAGACCAAACCTGAACAGATGCTTTAAGAGTCACAGGGGTGATCTATTTTACTTTTGAATTGTCAGGTGGCCTTCTAAGTTATGGATGAGAAGAAGTGAATTCCAAAGTTAAAGGAGGAAACAGTGGGCCTGGGTGGGAAGGTGGAGGGCATGTGGGGGAGGGGAAGGAATTCTGAGGTCATTTTGGGAAAACAAATGAGGCAAAGAGAGAGGACAGTCTCAAAAATAAATCAAAATTGTAGGACCGTGGCAGAAATTAAACTTTACAGGAGCAGTAGAGAACAGAGAGCTTCAATTAAAACCATTTTGGCCACTCGGCACAGAACGTAAGGCATGAGTTTGAGTCTGGTATGTGCCTCGGAGGGAGTTGGAGAGAGAAACAGGTTTGTCTGTGTTTTGCTTAATGAATGGAAAGTTGAGAACTCTGGGCATTTTTCTTTAAAATTTTTTACCACATTATTGAACCTTCTAACAATCTTGTAGGATAATTATTCTTCCAGATGAAGAAAGAGTGTATTTTTTCCTAACTTAGGGTTTAACTGTTGGAATCCTTCCCTAAAAGGCATAATTGACAAAATAACCACAGGTTTAATACCTGATTGTATCACAAATCCCAGTGGAAATAAAAATGTTAATGCGGGATATGAGCATAACACGCCGTAATACACAGGGTGAGGCCATCCATTACGATTTTATTCTTAGCTCAAAAGTGAAAAGCAAGGGATTTAATTTGAGAGGAAAGAAATTCTGAAAAACCATCTGTTTTCCTTAGATGTCCCTAAAGCTTATGTGTATTCTTTTTCATTGACAGAGAGTTAAAAATAAGGAAAGAATAATGAGTTGAACTACATACGTAATAGTAGTTCCATAAGACAGCCAAACAAACTAGAATACAAAATAAAAACAATCAAAACATCGAATAACTAGTTAAACAGTGAAGTCTTAAAGCTCTATCATAAAGCTATTTTTCTTTCTAATCCTATTTGCTTATATTTGAATATATTTCCTTTTGGGGGAGCAAAAGCTGAACTTCTGTGAAAGAAAAGGAACCGATTAAAGTGTATATTTTCCTATGAGTGTGTGTGCATAAAAAAAATCAATATATTCCTTTTCAAAAAGTCAGTGGCCAAATGAATTGAGCACACGTTAATGCATTCCACAGCTGGGTTTAAATGGGATCTGGCAAACTTACATCAGAAAACTTTCAGAAAAGCATTTAAGTAAAAAGGGAGTAAATATTGAAACGGGGTCTAAGTAAATTGAGTTCATTACGGATGCTATTCACACAGTCCAATTTTACATTTGAATGTATTGCACATCTTTAAATACATTTTAAGCTGCAAGTTTTGTAACTAGATGATGAAACCATAGGCCATGGTTCTGTGAAGTCACAGAAGAGGCAAGGGAAAGGCTGGCGTGTCTGCACCCGGGCGCAGGGCACACTTTATGCCAGCACCAGAGCACGACGGGCCTCCTAATGAACTCCACAAGCACACAGCTATTTTCCGTGCATCAAGATCCCCGCTCAGTTTCCCAGTTTACCCATTTCACAAACTTCACGCCGGCTGCAATCATTTTACTTAACTTTGGGAAGGCCTTTGAATTGTCGGAGATGGTACATGCACACCGGCAAACGAACTGAAGAAATAAATGCATAAAGATTGTTTTTACAATCCATGCAAATGCTTTGCACACCTGACATACATCCTTGCAATTATTACCTTGCAAAAAGAAGCCGTACTGAGTGGGGATTAGGCCAGCCAGGCTGTTTATAAGTCATCCTGCGTCTGAGGATTTGCAGCCAGCAAGAGTTGCCCTACTTGCCTATGGAACCACCAAACTGGCACATACGAAGTAAAGCAAAATTGCCAAAGAGAAAATGGTTAAGACTACTATTCATTTGAAAGAGTTTAAGAGGAAAAACTTTTTAAACTTCATTGTACTAAGCTTTCCCACCAGTGGGAAATAAAAGAGAGAAGTTTCTTTCACTCACGCATTAAATGACCTTGACCTCAGCCTTGACCTTCCTCTTAACACAAAGGATTGAGACAATCTGGATTATCAACTGATGCCCACCCAGCACGCAGATTCTCGAAAGACAGAGTGTGGGAAGTTTTCTCCCCGACGGGCGGGCGGAGGCAGCACGGAACCGGCATCAGCAGAGTGATCCGGCTTCGGTCTATAAGCACGTCCACCGGCTGTCCGTTCATTTACTCGTTGTCTGACCACCGACTCTGTGCCAACCACTGCACCTGCTCTTCAGGTGCTGAGGACACACGGAATGAGACAGCCTTTGCCCTCCAGGGAAATGGCAACGCTCCCTAGTCAGCACACCTGGTGTCCCAGAGGGCCGGACGTGCTGAGATTTGAGCTGCAGAAAGACCATTCCAGAAGCAGTTCAGACTTGAGGCTGTACTGGGGTCAAGGGGGAGGCAGGAAAGCCTGGGAGTGGACCAGTATGTTAGCCTGGGATGTCGGGAGACAAACCCCAAGACCCTAACACATGAGGGGAGACAGAATAAATTAGAGGGGTCAATGAAGATGGTGGAAAGATACAGAGAGGGAGGGGGAGACACAAAGAAGGCCATCAAAGTTACTAACATCAAGATTTTTTGTAAAAGAGTACTCAGAAGAGTTAGGAAACAAAAACTTCACTGTGCTAGCTTTATACCAGGCACTTTGCATATGTTAACTCAATTCATACTCACAGATTGTGATGATGATAATAACTCTAGGATCTCATTTTATAATTAGGGAAATTGAGGCAGAAATCATTTAAGTAACTTGTCCAAGATTACAAAAGTATTAAGTAACAGAGCCACATACACTGGGCAACGAGGCCAAGTAAGACACAGAGACCACTGTCTTTAACCTTCAGGTGGCGAGGGACAATCTCCGGGAGTGCGTTTTCATTGGAAAGTTGAGAACTGAAAAATGATTTCAATATGCTGAAGCATGATCGATAGGTGAGCAATGCGAGATATTGAGGGGAAATACTCTTTTACAGAAGACGATGAGATTTGAGTCTTTACTAATGTGACCTGCTCGGCTCTCTTTAGCGAAAGCAGTTGATGAGTGTGTGCGTGCGTGTGTAAGCACGATGCTACGCACACGTCTGTGGTGTGTGTTGATGCAGGAAATTGAGGTGGCTGAAACCAGAAGGTCAAAAGGATCATGGGAGCCCCTCTCAGGAATGTGGTCCTGAGGATGACAGAGAAGCATTTGAAACCACCTCACTCTCTTCACTCCCCTCAAGACTTCCCTGTCCCCAGAGGCGCACGCTGGCCTCCCCCTCCTGCGATCCCACAGTGCCCCGGGCCTGCCTCTGTCACAGGTGGCACTTACCACCCAGACTACAGCCTAATTAACTCAGCCAACTGGATGCCTCGAGGAAAGTAGTCATCCTGTCCATCTTTATATCCTTAGCATCTGAAACAGTTAGGAAATCAACCCATAAAAACAAATGTGTGATTGAGTGCCTCACCAGGTATGTGCGTGAGCAACGCTCCTCTTGGAGCCGTGAAGGGGATGGCATAGGGAGCACTGGGAATGAAGGCATTTCTTTTATGTCATAAATAGCTTTTCTGCTCTCAGGTCTCCTCCTCCAATTTGGGGGGGGGCTCCTCCCAGACTTTCAAAAGTGGGTGCTGGGTCAAAAGTTTGAAAATGTGTAGTTTCTGTGGGACTCTGGGTGCTTTTTTTTTTATTTTAAAAATGGAACTAAATGTTAGTATCATTCAGTTAGATATGCAAAGAAAGATAATTGTGCTGTCAGTACTTCTTGAGCATCTGCTACATGTTAAACAATGTATTAGTCATGATTGATCTAGAATAAGCAGTAAAGAGAAATAAATGAACAAGTCTGTCCTTGATACAGAAAAACATTCAGGTTAACTGAATAAACATACACACACATAAGTGTGTATATATCTATAGGTAGAGAGGTGGGTAGGTAGATAGATAAAGACATATCCATATGAAACTGGGTAGAAAGTGTACAAAGGAACACTGAAAACTGAGTATTAACATGTCTACAAAGTTGGTTAACCACACTGAAGATGTTAACTGGCTCCCTTTCACAATAGCCCCCAACACAAGTCAGTCAGATTGTTTAACTCTTCATTTAAGTGGTGTGGAACTTCCAGCATTGGCAAGCCCAGGATGTACTTACATGTTCTGCATGACACGAAGAGAGGCTTAGGTAGGCGTGCTGACTACACCACCATGCACACTCTTACGCATGCACACACAGGTACATATGAGTACTCATGAGACTACCGCTCTTTGGTAGGTCTGAAACTTCTTTTTCTTTTTTAATTTGATGACCTAATTTAACCTAAATAACCATTCCCAAAACATCCTGGTAATCGATTCTTATTTTGAAATCATCTGATCCCATTAACAAAGTAGCAAAAACAGCGTATTACACCACATCAGCATGCAGCCAGCCTTGATGCACTGCCACACATAACTGTGACACGCTGACATCTAACACTTCAGCCACCTGCCTGTCTCCCCCATTCTACTTTCTCTTGCTCACAGTCTTAGTCACAAATTAGCCAACTAGTATTTATTCCCTGTCACATGTGTATTCAGCGTTGTATCGGGATACGAGTTTAACAAATAATATTTTTTCCAATAGTGAGTATCTATGCTAATTGGGAAAACTATCCACCGATCAAGAAACTTTCACTGATACCCACCCCCACCCCTCAGTCGCCATGCTAGCACCCTGAATACAGAAGTGAACAGATCATGTCCCTCAATGAATAACATTTTATATAATAAATACCATAATAGAGGTCTATATGAAAGGCTCAGGGCACCCTAAAAATGGAGTGATTGTTTCTGACTGAGGGCTCAATGGAGATTTCACAAAGAACCTAACACCTGGGCAGGCATGTGCTGGACGTTCAGAAGCCCAGGGGCAGGGCCATCCCTGTATGAAGACTAGAGCAGGCCTGGGATGACATACAAGCTATGAGAAAGAGTCAGGACCTGCTCTGGGGAGCAAGAACCCCATAGATTCTAAGACAGAGTTACGATCATATTTGTGTTTCAGACGGTCATCTGTGACTGTCAAGAACGGACTCCCTGGGAATAAGACAGGAAGCTCAGAACCCCTGAAAGTAGGATGGCTCATGGGCACAGAGGACAGGACCAAGGGCAGTAGCAGTTGGGTCTAGAGGTAGACACGATGCCAGGGGCATGCTGGAAATAGAGATATAGCGAGGAAGAAACACAGCTGAAGGGTGACTCTAAGGTTTCTCACTTAGGCGTCTGAGTAGACGATACCGGGAAGTCATAACGGAAGGGGATCCGCGAAGAGCAGATTTGCTTTTGAACCTTTTGAGATTCAAAATCCTGTGGCGTCAGACGAGTAAGAGGTCACTGGGATGCAGGACTGGTGGCCCAGGGCGAACGGAGGCCAGAGACGCAGATGGGGGTGCCTGCGATGTAACTCGAAGGGACACTACACTTAGACAAGGAAGAGGTGTCAACTTTCTGCTCAGCCTGAGAAGGAACAGGAAAGCAGGGGGGAAGTGGCGACCAGGAAGTATCACGAAGACCCAGGGAAGAGCATCAGAGGGGACGCCGGGTTAATTAAGCATCAGTAAGTAGCACCTTTTGGAGAACACGCCTCCACCTCAGATGCCAGTTTTGTGACTCAGCGAGTTCATGTGAAAGGTCAAATGAGAGGCCAGGGTTGCGAAGTTTCCCAGGCGTAGCTGTCCTTCCTTGGGACATTGTGTATGTAGAATGGCAAAGGGAAATGGGGGGACCAGACAAGAATTAAAAATAAGAAGAGAGCAATGAAGATTCGGGGATCGTCAAGGGACCTACCTGGGGAGACCAGTCTGCTTGGATTCGTGTTGAGGGCTGGGGGGAGGTGAAACGGGACCTGCTGAAAGGGCTATTGTGGGGACCGATGCGAGTCAGGCAGAGACCTCGGGACCAGCCCTCGCTGCGCCCCCAGGTTCTGGCTCCGCGAAGTTCCCTGCTCCGTACTCAAAACCAGACACAACGGCCCCCACATTGTTCTGGCAACTCTGTCCACACTCGCTCCTGCCCTGGGCTGGGCAGGAGGGCAGAGTGACGGAAGAATGTGCCTGCTGGGCTTGCTGTCCACACGGGCTGCACGTGAGCCCGCGTCAGCGACCCTCCCTGACCACCGCTCACAGCTCACTGCCCCCCGGATTCACGTGGCAAACAGATGCCCGCGGCTTTGCCCCCAGAAATTCTCATTCGTGTGGCTACCAGCATGGGAAGGGGCAGAGAGAACATCTGGGCTTTCTCATCCTTCAAAAATTTCCCGGAGGTGGTGATCTCACACCTGCCGATTCCACCTTAAAAGAGCCTTGCAAGGCAAGAGGCAGCCTTGTTCCCCTTTTCTCTCTCCTCCTTCCTTCTCTTCTGTGGTTTGTGCAAAAACAGCCTGGTTTTAACTCACAGGTGGAATGTTGACAAGCTTCAATGGTCTTCTTTCACGATCTCCACTGAACACATATAGCAGCAGATGATATGTGAATTATCATGATTTTTAAATAACTGAACCCGAGGAACAGGAAGGGGTTTAGCTCTAAGATAATTGCATGAGAATTAGTTCTGGCTTCTTTTTGGAATCCGGAAGGCACTTCCTACTGTAGACAGGAGCAAAAAGTTACAGCAAATCCCAAGAAATGTCTGCACCCAGCTTGCAGAAATTTACACACTGGCTTTTTAAATGAAGGCATTTTTTCTAGCATTAATTGGAGATTTTAAGCAGCAGGTGGTGGGATTTCATTTTATTTTGTAAGGAAAAGTCTAACAGTTGTCAAATGGCCTGGGTAGAAGTGAATTATTTTGCGTTTTTTCTCAAGCTCTCTGAAATGAAGCTTTTACTACCTGCAGTGTAATGGCCTTCTTTTGCCATGTAAATGTGGGCTCAATCTAGTTTTAAATGGAAAGCTTTTTCTAATGCATTTTTGGCATTTTTCAAGCTGTGATACAGCTGATGGGAGTTCTTAGAAAATGTGAATTGCGGGAAATTCATATTTATAAGCTTCTGCGAGTGATTTTAGAGCGCTGACTTTTAAACATCTGCTAATGAAGAAGCCCAAGAGCAGCACTGAGCACTAATTTTTAACATTTCCCACGTGTGCCGCTTTTCCTGCCCCAGGCCTAGTACGAGTTGCATTTTGTGACCTTCTGGTCACTGTCCCAAGGGCAGGCATGGCAGTGAAGGAAGGATGGTGTCACAAGGGCCGTCTGCGTCCCAGAGCAGTCCACAGTAGCCACTGCCGGGCGTGGCAGCCACAGACGAGTTGTAAAGTGCTTCGTGGCTCTGTTTTTGGCTTTTGATTTTCCCTGGAGGAATACTGGCCATCGCGGCATGGCAAAGTGGACGTGTGCTGAAAGCAGGTGGACAGGTTTTCCCTTGCTCTCTCCCTGTTGGGCTCCAGCAGCTGCCATAACCAATCACAAGTTAGAACGACACGAGTCTTTCACATCACAGTTCTGAGACCCGAGTCTGGAAGCATCTCAGGGGGCTGAGACCCAGGCGTGGGCACGGCCACGGTGCTCTCTGCAGGCGCTAAGGGAGAAGCCAACCTCTTGCTTTTCCTGCTTCCAGAAGCCACTGGCACTCCTCGGGTTATAGAGCCTTTCCATCCTCCGAGGCAGCAAATGGCCTTTCCTGCAACCTCGGCTCCCTGCTTCTGACTCTCCTGCCTCCCTCTCTCACACATAGAGGACCCTGAGGGTTACATTCGACCCACCAAGGTCATTCGACACCGTGTCCTCACTCACAGGCCATCTGACTTACAACCTTAGTTTCCTTTGCCTTAGAGCATAGTCATAGATCCTGGAGGTTTCGGGGCCATTATTCTCACACCCACATCCCCATTAAATCTTCCAGAAAAAAACAATACGAGATGTTTTCAAGACGTTATTAAAGTAAATCAGTTTGTCAAATGGAAAACCTAGTTTAGTCTGCATGTATCCTCCAGACTACTCACATTCTAATATGATTTTTTAGAAAACCCCAACCACTTATGTCTTCGTACAACCTGTAAATGAAGGTGAATTATAGACGTTTCTCTACTTCATTATTTTATACTCATGTCCTTCAGAACCACACAACCACGGAGGTGAGTCCCTATGTCCACACATACACCTGATGAATCTTAGGACTGCAGGAGAAAACAAAGGGTGCTGACCCCAAATCCCACCGCGGGCCAGCTCCCAGCCACGCCATCTCTCTCTGAGTGGCCCATGGTTTGGCTACGGTGTCCTCTGCCTTGACCCAGGCTGCTGTTGGGACCAGATCGCTCTCCTTCCCTGGACCAGGTTCAGCACTCCTTTCCCAACCCCACAAGTCCCAAAAGCAAACAAACAATCCCGTGAGATTGTTCGAAGGGATTTTACTGTTTGGAACACTTGAGAAATAGTTTCTTTGAAGAACTTGCATTAGTTCAAACATATTTATTGAGCACCTACTCTGTGTCAGCCTCTGTCCTATCAGGAATGCAAAAGGGAATATAAGCAGAAATATTTTCTCCAGGCTGATGGCAGGAGGGACAATGGAGACAGAAATACCACAAGCCCAATAAGCAAGACTATAAGTGCAAGAACAAGGGTGCAATTTTAAATGCAGCTGTAAGGGCGGGCCTCATTGAAAAAATAACATGTAAATAAAGGCTTCAAAAGCGTGAGGAATGCATACGTGAAGGGAGAAAGATCCAGGCAGAGGGAATGGCTGATGCAAAGTTCCAGAGCGGGGAGCAAACACAGAAAACGTTACTAAGTATTCCCAGTAGGTTATGGATTTTTCACTACAAAAGCTACCCCCCAAAATTCGTTTGAATGCAGAGAGACTAAATCTGGTCTTTCATAAAATTTCTCCTCTACAGCCATCTTCATGTTTTATCTGAACGCTCTAGCTAGTCTATTCTTTTAATCCTCCAACATTGTCCACAGGTCATATCCATTCAGGAACAGTCGGGCAGGCAGAAGAAGCCAGAAGACACGACCCAGAAAGACATACTCTGCCTGACCCACGACTTGCCGGCCATTCAGGCAGAACGCCAAATGCGGAAAGGGAGCAATGAGAAGGTGCGTGCTCGGTCACTGCTCCCCCCGCACCCCTATGCTTCTATCACAGCGTCACTGCTCTCTGGCCTGCCCTCACTCTGTCCCCGTTTCCTGGTTTGCTGTCCATCTCTCCTTCATGAGGACATTCCCAGGACATTCCCCCACTAAGCGCAGGGGACTCGCTCGACTTGCTCGCCCCATATCACCAAGAGGACTCAGGCCCCGTCTGGCCCGTGGTACCATCATATGTGGGATGTCCTTGCAGAGACCAGGCCCAGAGCCCTGGTTTTACCGAAGCAGGCTTGTGAGGAAGGAAAAGCTGCGGATTCTTTCTCTGGGAAAACACTGCAATTTGTACCCGCAAGAGGGTTTCCTTGTGAAAGAGCACGCGCCTGTTTCCTGACACTCCTTTCTAGGCAGCACAGGCCTGCGGCTTGCTGGGGCGAGGAAGCAACCCCCTCCCCACGCCACCAGGCCCACCACCAAACGCCTACAGATCCTGTTGGTGCGTGGGGAACCTCTATGGGAGGGGAGTGCTGGCTACTTCATACAAATGGAAACGGTCGAGAGGGTTGGGAAGCCATGGCAGAAGGCATTAAAAGAGCAGAACGGAATTTATGTGATGAAAAGGTTGTTCTCAGGATGCCATGCAGAGACGGGATGTGATGGAATTATTCCCACTACATTAATGATAATAATAAAAAGGGACGTCACCTCTCCTGACAACAAGTTGCAAATCTAAATAATTTTATCTTCTCCTCTGAGTATTTCCCAGGATACAACAGTAGCTGTCAGGCAGAGAGAAATTATTCACTGAGAACATTAAAATACTCCCTTTCAAAAATGACTCTGAGATAATATTTGTTATGTGACTTTGGTAATTTTGTATAAATATCCATATATACATACAGATACATATTTATAAATATATACAAATGCACATAAATTTACTAAAATATTCAGTTCTGTTGATGGAGCAGTTTACACTTTACACAGCAATTTTATCTATTGTAACAAATATAAAGTGATACATGTCTATGCCATGTCTGATATCTATATGGTTAAGCAGTGCACTTAAAAATTTATTTATATAAAATGTCATGAAATGAAAGTACCCCATCTCAATTAACCAGGCACAGAAATCTTTTAACTATTCTCTTACAGCAGAATAAATATTAATGCATTAAGTTTTCAAACATCTAAGCAATGGAAGTGTATACCTCTTCTACAAAGAGAAGGATGTCTTCTCATTTAAATGAGCACACCGTTGTCATTGTATTTTAGAACACTGTCATTTGTGCAAGTTAACGAAGTCAAGTCAATCAGCATGATCAGGCACTAAACAAACTCACAAATGCTAAAGTGTAAGCCAGGTGGCCATCAAAATCAATTAGATCATTATATTTTAGAGCCTCAAAGGGCCCTGGGAAGCAAATGGTTCAACCCTTTCATTTAACAATTGAGAAAAGAATTGTTGAATAATTTGCCCACAGCACAACCAGACCCACATTTCTCTCACACACAGTGCTCTTTAATTTACAGTAGGCTGTATCTGGTGGAGGGTGTTGAACATGGGAAATCAATTCACGTTGATTTAGCAACCATGGAACTCTATAGATTAACACAGTGACTTCTGGAGAGTCGGTGCTTAATAAATAGTTGCTAAATGTGAGTGAGTGAATGAATGAATGAATGAATGAAGTTCTTAAAAAACTATACTTGCTTCAAAGTATACTTCCTTCTGGCGATGAGAAAACCTAGCAAACTTTCCTTCTGTATCTGCCTAGGAGCAACCTGAAAAACAGTGGTTCCAGTCTGAAGCCTATCAGAGCACACCTATCCCAGGACTCACTTGATGGTTCTCCCTACGTTGAATTCTTCTGTGTTTTTTTTTTCTATTTTCAATGTGTTTCCAAGTGGACAAAAGCTCAGTAGACAAGGTGTCCTATCTGATTGCAGTGCTATCAGATTTCATGAGAACATCCTGATAAAATCATCCACCCGTATTCCAAACATCATGTAATTTTTATGTTTAGGTGTACTGTAATGTCTGTTTCTAGAAGAACCCTATTAGCCTCACAATTAGATCAACATAAAATCAAGAGAGGTTCTGTTTCCTGCATCTTTTCCTGATGGCCCTTATAAATAATTTATACTTTTTATAAATTAGGCCACTGCCCATTTGCATGTGGTGTGGCTGGTGGTTTGCTTTTTGCTTGTTTAAATCACCACTGGTCCATAAAAATGCCAAACACATCACCTGTGTCATTGTTATTGATACTTGAGTACTTGCTGAATTTCCTGTTACCTATTTCATGCATATGTCTCCTTCCCCCAATGAGATTACTGCTCAGTGTGAGGATGCACATCTTACAGTTATCACTGGGTGTCATCAGTAAATTCAGATATAATTGTCTGAAGCTATTGGAAACAAAGAACCATATAAAAAGTGCTCTCCAGTCAGGGAAGTTTAAGTACAAATCTACTCCATCCAGAACTGTTTGTGTGCATTTAGGAAAGGATGCAGTAATGGAAAGAAGTCCAAAATAAGTTCACTTAGCACATCATTAATGAAAACACTTCTCTCTTTTTTAAACAAGGTTGCTTGCTGGATAGATGAAAAAAAAAATCAAACATAAAATATCTGCATTTCAACATAACAGTTCATGGATTTACTAGTCCACATATCTTTGTGTATATGATGCTAAAATTGGGTTGGGAAATAAGATAATTGTGTGCATTTAAGTAGGTTCATTCACTCATCATTTTACTCACCAAATATTTACTGAGTATCTGCTATGGACCAGATTAAATGCAAATTATACCAAAATGAATGAGCCATGGAATCGAGCATTAACTAGCTCACTATCTAGTGAGGGATAAACATAAAATGTGGATAGAGTTCTGCACAAAGGGACAGAGATAAAGACTAACAAGACAGACTTGGGCGGGAGCAGGAGCCAGGCTCCAGGAGAAGGTCTGGAGAATATCTTAGGAGAGAAGCACATCTAAGCTGAATCTTAAGATAAAGATGTCCTGACAAAAATAAGTTTGGGTGGCAGTACGAGTGGGAGAATGTCAGGCAATGAAAACCAAGAGACAGTATGGGGCATAGAGGAAATTACAAGCCATTTAGCGCTGTGAAAGTATCGAGCCCAGTACAGAGAGTGATAGATGAGGGTGCAGAGAGCCCGGTCGTGAACTTGAGGGCTGTGGTGAAGACCTGCAGCTTTGTCCTGTAAGACAGGGAGCCACTGGAAAGCTTTAGTCTTGTGAACCACATGTCGTCAAATTTTTGTTCAGATAGATATGGGAAATGAGTGCAGAACAGAATTCAAGGGAAAAAGGCCAGAAGAAAAGATACCCATTAGGAGGCTACTGTGGCCTCCTGAGAGCAAAGAAGGTCCTCGAAGGACTGTGGTAGAGAGGTGAACGTCAGGGAACTTGCCTAGTATCTAGTAAGTAACGTCAGCAGGTGATGAACCATCGGGAATGTGTGGTGAGGGGAAGAAGTCAGGACTGCATCTAGATTTCGGGCACAGGGAGATGGTGCTGACCTTGACAGAGAAAGTTTGCAGGTAGATGGGTGGTTAGGTTAGTTTTAGGAATTTGTAGGTGTAAGGCCTTTGAAACCCCCGCCCCCAAATGCTCATCTACGGGTTCATTTGAAGAAGAGTCTCTCATCAACCCCTATCTGTGTCAGTAAACAAAAATAACGGAATACCACGTAAATAGCATGCTGCCAAATATCTAAATTATGGCAAGATAAAAAAGATAACAAGTAACAAAACCATGGCCCAAGATGATCCTGACAGGCTGAAATATAGTTCAACAAAATTAAATTTAATAAGAAAATACTAAAAATCTTGCATTACGGAATGGCAAGAGGAGATTTAACAGCTGTTGTATAAAAATAAATGGAAATTTTAACAGTATTTAAATTTAATATAACCTCTATTGAGTCTGAAAACTTGGACTCTGTTCATAGAAATATGTGACACATTTCTTTAATAACACATTTTTCAGGTTGAGGTGAGCCACAAAACCCTCAGAGTTCCACCAAAATGTTTCACTGGCCACCACAGTATAGGAGGAGGGAAAGCATGGGCAGGTGGCCCTCACAACTTGTCCAGCAAACTCCCTTCAACCTGAAAAGATCTCCCTTTGTTTATTATACAAGGTGGACTTTGTGTAACATTTCCTTTAACTGGTCCCAGGCATTTTGAATTAAGGTAACCACTGAAACGCCCAAAAGTTTATAGGCAGAATATATCCAGGATGGGAGGATCCAGAAATCCTCCTCGCTGAGAAATAGCTGAAAGAATCAGGGACATTTTAGCTGGAGGAGACAAAAATGAACATTTGACACCTGTCTCCGAGTATCTAAAGGGCTATCAACTCCATTCAGCCCTTCTGCTGGCAAAGAAGGAGGTTGTAGGCTAACACAGGAAGGAACTGAACCCATGCAGCGTAATAGAAAAGGCTCCCTGAAGGTGTGCAGGCAATTCTATCTGCTAGAGAAAAGTTTATTAGCTTTGACAGCTTTGTATTGTAACTCCAGGATAAAAGACATGCATAACCCAACTGTATTCTCGTTTGGTGCCTGAACTCCACGGGAGACTGTAAGTACCAAGTATTCATGTCAGAACACAAACATTTTCAAACATGAATAAGACACAGTACCAGCCCTTACAGACCAGCGGAGGAGGCAGACTTGTGAACAAATTCTTCCAGTACCTGCTGCAATACCAATCTAGGGAAGGAATAACCTGAATGGCACGCCCTTCAGGCCGAAAGTACTATCCTCCTGCTAGACCCAAGTCTTTTTTAGAAACATGTTTCCCCAGCACCATTATCTTATTTTGAATCCCAGGTGGACCTGCTAGGTCAAGGTCTTTCTCATTTTACTTTGTAGGCACATAGTGGGATGAGGGCCTGATTGACAGACAGTCCTTTCTTTCTTCTTGTAATAAGCATCACCCTTCTAAATACTGAGATGGTCACGTGACCTAGCTAATCTCCAGGAGGAGAGGACATTGGATACAAATAGATTTCATGTCATCACACACTAAAACTTAACTATATCTCAAGATCAAGTCTCATTTACAGGTCACAATAAAAGGTACAATCACTAGCTTTCTTCATATTTGTATGAGAAGGTCTCAATGAAAATTCAAAATTAAAAGATTTGGAGAAAAATAAGCACTTGATCATATTTTAAAATACATGTATCTTGTGGAATTTTAAAATAATTTCTAAAATATTCCTTAATTAAAAAAAGAGAGAAAAGACTCTAGAGGAAATAAAACCAAAGACCTATTTTTCCATATTTATGAAAAGTTCACTAGGGATTATATTGCTGTATCTTTTGGCAGTGTTTTTAAAGACTTACAAAGCACTCAGCAAGTAATCTCAAAAGAGCTTATTTAAATAGGCCACTCTCCCCACAAGTTCTTCAAACCTGTGACTGTTTACTTTGGGCTCTCTCTGTTTTAACGTCTTATTCCTAAAGGTTAGTAGGATACATGACTGTACTTCCTATTGTATGGCCTTTACAAATGGAAAATACAGTTTTGTCACATAAAAATAAATGAGCCAAGTAGCAAATTAACAGTTTGTTACTATTTAAAGGTACCTGTAACATCTGAAAAATACCACCCAACTCCCTACCCAGGTCCCCAGCGGCCCTAGCGCTCCACACATGGCCGCCTCTCCCACTTCCGGTCTTCTCACATCACCCCAGGGACTTCGCTGGTCACCGCCCAGCCCCCTCTGTGCTCTTGGGCCTCAGAGCCTGGGCAGGCGCCCTTTTCTGCCTGGTACATCCTTCCTCTGTTTGTTTACTAGGAGAAGGTTTATTTCAACCCCAGCTCCAGAATCTTCCTGGACCATTCCCCATCCTCACCCCAGGCATCAAGCTGCTGTTACAGTACTCACCACAGCAAAAAAGCCACTTCTAATTCCTCACAGAGGACCCTGAGGTCCCTGACAGACGCCGCACTTTGTCCACCCAGTACAGAGTCAGATGGAGGCAGGGAGTCCATACACGCCCAATGAATGAATGAATGGATGGATGAGTAAGTGAATGAATAAATGTATTCCACTGAAAAGGCACTGGACACTTCCAGTCAAGACAGCCCAGGAGTCTATCCTCTGAAGAATCTCCTCTGTCCAAATACATAATGACGAGGCAGAAAACACAAGAGAAAAATTAAAAAGATATAGCTAGACCCAGCAACAAGCCAAACTTCTCAGTAATCACAAATGGAATGGAGAATCAAAGTAGAGAAGAAGGCTGAAATCCTGGGCTCATGAGTTCCTCACCCGGAAAGAGGGCAGAGGGAGCAGTGTGGGAAGCTCCATGACTACAGGGTCCCCATTAATAGAGACAACTCACAATTAGGTCACATCAGCGAATGATGGTGGGTGAGGGCGTGGCTACAAGCCCATCCCCTAAACTGCTCTTCTACCAATCATGACACACAGTTTCAGAGCAATGCATTTGCTACTTTCTAGAACTTCCCCAAATGTATAAATACATCTGTAGCCAGACTGTTTGATCAGTTTAGTTACTGACTGAGTAAAAGTGTGTTGTCTTTCATTGTGATTCTTTTCAAGTAGTTTTTTTATTTAATACTTAAATACTTGATCATCATAATTAATATTTAGCTGTGTTAAGAATGTTGTAAAATTAAATCTGTGGTTTGTACTTGAAGTGTAGTAATTTTTCTTTCCTAACTTATTACCTCATTTCCACTATTTCACATTAAGATAGGCACTGAACAAAAGTGTCATATTTAAAAACAGCTGTTTTAGAAACAAGGGATATAATTTATAGAAATGGATTTAAAAGGGGTGCACTAGTGGAAGAAGTTTGGGAACCACTGGTCTAGAGATAAAACTCAGTATGTTCTCACCACCTGCTTCATAATTGGGGTTAATATCTACCTCCAGTCTCAATGCCTGTTTTTCATTTTAGAAATTACACCTATAACGAACATGAATAAGGGTTATTATGCAGTCTCCTGCTAAAGAGAACTCACCTTCTAATCAATATGTACAGACTCATCCAAAAGACCCCTAAACAGACATCCATATGTTCTGCTTTAAAAGCAAATAGAAAATCTTCAACCCAGAAAGTGAATTCCAGAAAACTTCTAAAAGAGCAGATAACACGGCTGCTAGCAATGAAAATCTACTTCTGTTCCTCGTATTTCTTAAGGAAAATTCAGAAATGGTGACCTTCAGGGCTTGCTTCTAACAGTCCAAATGAAAATATAAGTGAGTACAAAATGATTTGGCACCAAGAAGCCGAATCAAAAGGCTTTTCTTAAGAGAGAAGTCTCTGAGATTGGTTTAAAGATAAGTCAGGGGTGGTGGGAAAAGGACAGAAAACCTACCCACTGTAAAATTACATGTGATGAGTAGAAACGGCTCTGACCTTTCATCACATGACTGCCTCTTACACCTGAGACTCTCTTCTTCGCTTGATCTGGCTGAGTAAATGTCACCGGGCTCAGTGAGAACAACAAATTCTCTATCCGGAGGGCAAGGGCAGAGTGACCCTGATGCCAGAGTACAAAGCTGGTCTCCGCTGCCCTCCCGTTTGCCTCCCGTGCCCTCTCCTCCTTTTCTTCTCCATTCCCCACCCTGCAGACCAGGGGTCCTTGCCCTCCCCGCCAGCTCCCACCAATCCTTGCTGGTGCTCCATGTCTTAAACCCCAACAGAATCCCTCAGTGCACTCACGTCGCTGGAACTTCAAGTGTAATAACATGATGGACCGAGATGACACAGGCTCTCTCCTGCTACTAACAAATGAAATTGCACATAATGTATGAATTCAGGAGTTTTATTTATAACCAAGCTCAAAAGAAGGGCAGTCCGCAGTATCTGTAAACAAGGGTGTCCTGGACGATGGACAGAGATGCAGGTTCCAGGGGCTGGAAGCTAGGATTTAACATCCACACAGGGACAGCTGGCACCTGTAGGATGCAGGACTGGAACTGGCACCTTCCAGGGACTCCCAAGCTGGGAAAAGTGGACTTTAAAACAAAGTTAAACCAGAAAGCAGCACGTAATACCTGGGATTCCACTAAATTAAACCAGCAAACGCTCATAATTCTGGGAAGAGCCAAACAATAAGAAATTAGTATTTCTAACTTGGTGCAACTGAGCTTGCTGTAATCTTTTCAACATGTGGTCATATTGGGGAGGGGAAGGAACAAGAGATGGTTTAAGGGCCCCCGTCATCTCAAGATGGGATACACTAAAACGCCAAAGAAGGGAAACAAATATTGGAAGAGAGAAAGGAGAAGGCTCTGCACGTTCTAAAGGAAACTCTATTCAGTCACTCACAAATACGTGCTGGGCTCTCTTCAATGCCAACAAGCACCGCCAACGTATCATCATCTCACACAAAATGAAACCGGTTTAAGGAAGGCCAGTTTGGACCAGGTACAGCCATGGGTTTTGGAGCCAGAGTGATTTTTGTTGAAACTCAGCTCTGTCCCTTAATAATTGTATGATCTTAATATGTTCTTTGACTTCTCTTGAGCTCACTTTCTGCATTGGTAGATTGGAAATAAAATATCTTCAGCTGTCGTGGGTATGAAGTGAAAATACACTGGTTAGTGGTCAGTAGAACACCTGCACTAAGTAGCTGCTCAGAAAATGCAGCCATCCTTGTTAGTGGCAGACATGGCTTGGTGCAGCTCTGGGGAGAAGCGCTCTGAATACAAATACCAACTCTTCACTTACCGGACCTAGAACCTCACACACCAGGGACATAGTCTGAACTCTCCAAGTCTCAGATTCCTTAATGGAAAGCTGATTTGCAGCTGCCTCGTGGCACTGGTCAGAAAATTAAATTGTACAACTGTATAAAGAACTTAGAATACAGTGCCTGGCACATAGGAAGCCCTTCATCAATGAGAGGGATGATGATGATGATGATGATGACGATGATGATGATGATGATGATGATGATGATTATTTTAGGCACAATTTGCTAAAACCAGTTTAATTGGCAGGGGATACGTGATTAAACAAAGGTCACTGTATGACCTTTGGAACAGTAAGACACTAAGAGGCGAATTGTAATTTGTAATTCCCTTGAGGGCAGAAATATATTATCTGTCTCCGCCATGGCAGATGTGCACACTTCCATGACTAATCCATCCGAAGAGCCGTGCTAACCCTCCTTCTATAAAGGACACAACAAATAAGAAATGACCATAAACATTTCCAAAATATGAACTTCTACCCAGTGTCAAATTAAAATGGGAGCTCAATAGGAATAACTACTGAGATGGGCTAAAATACAAAGCAACTGTCTTCACATCAGGCCAATTAACCTAATGCCCTTACTCCTTTAAAACCATTAACTGTCATTACCAAGGCACCGCCCAGTGAAGAGCTTCCATTTCTTTTCTGCATTTAATCATTTTAGGCATTTGTTTTCAGAAATGAAATAGGAAATTGTAAAATGAGGTGACCAGAATCTCAAAGGTTCCTTCCACTTTGGTTTCTGTTATTCTTATTCAGTATATGGAAACCCATCCTATGATAAGCCACCCATTCTGAAGTGGCTCACGTAAGAATAGTTGGTGATTCCCTAAGCAAAAGAATTAGCAGACTTTAAGACTCTGCTTTATGATTCTATTTAAAAGCAAGTTCGTGTGAGCTAATGGCTTTCAATGACACCATAATTAAAAATATACTACAGAAAAAAACAAGAATCATAGGACTTCACTCATGTGGAATATAAAAAACAAACAAACCAAATAACTCACAGACACAGTCAATAGCTTACTGGTTACCTGGGGGCAAAAGGGGAGTGGGTGGGAGAGGAGGGAGGGGGAGCCAAGTACCTGGTGATGGAAGGAGAACTCACACTGGGTGGTGAGCACACAATGCAACACATAGATGATGCACTGTAGAATTGGACACCTGGACCTATGTAATTCTTATTAACCAGTGTCACCCCAGTAAGTCTAACAACAACAATAAATAAATAACAATTTTAAAAAATAAAAATAATGCTGCAATCACAGTTTTGTGGAGATGGGTTTGAATTGTTGAAACCTACTTAACCAATGTAAATGGCTAAAATTCTACTTAGGAATCTGATAGGTTGAGTTCTGTGTAGGAAAAACAATTCTTCATTCACTAAGATACTTTCTCTTTATTCAATTGAGAAATTCAATAGAGATCCACTGCTAAAATTTTCACATAGTATAATCTCAACTTTGTCCCCTTCCGTGCTGTTATGCCATACAGCAATGTAGCCTTTCCCGAAGGGATAATGTCAGAAATGGATGTGGTAGTTGCAAAGTGCCTCTATTTTAGGTTTCTATCTGCATTATACCCTTGTGTGCATTTTACCAAACCTAAATAAACCCAACCAAAAGTATTAAATTAAAAAACAAAATTGTTAAGGGATGGAGAGTGAGAAGAGACTTCATGGTGATGACTGCTGATGGTTTTGAGAGGCACATTCCTCGGGAATATTGTGCCCTTACTTCAGGGTTTGGAGACAGTAGATGTTCCACGTAGACTTGCTGAAAGCTCCCTGACCACATTTCCATTTCTATGAACTACAATCTAAGTTTCAATATTCTCTGAATTGTGAACTTGAAAGTTCTTTTTTTTGTTTCAGAATGGGATCACTGATTATAGTATAATGGGATGAAATACATAAGGAGAGGAAAAATAACTTTTCTTCTACCCTCTAAAGTTTAGTGACTGGGATATGTGAATTAAATTGACAAAAAAAAAAAAAAAAAAGAGGAGGGGGAAAGCTAAATATAAGGTGATGGAAAGAGAAACCACATTAGGTGGTGAACTTATTATACATCAAGGTGACAATGCACTGTAGAATTGTATGCCTGAGACCTATGTATTCCTTGCTAACAGATGTCACCCCAATAAGTCTAACAGTAAAAATGAATTAAAAAAAGAGAGAGAGAGAGAGAGAGAAAAGGTTTATTTCACATGCACATGGGGGCTTCACAGACAAGAAATCGAAACCTAAAATAGTGGTTAGGGCAGGGGGCTTATATACCATTTTAACAAAGAGTGATAAATGATAGAAAAGTCACCAAAGGAAAAGGAGTTGGGGCTTCATAGGGATGGTAAACTGTGAGATGGTAAATACCTGGGGAAAACCACCAGACAGGCTATTTTAGTAAGGTTTACTGGTGCAGTCTTAAGTCAGTGCCACGTCCAGTGACAAGAGCCTTCTTCTCCGGTGATTAAAAGGTATGCTCCCCTTCCTGGTGTGGAAAAGGGAGACAGTCTTCCACGTGGAAATGTACACTCTGCTTTGAGGCAAAAAGGGAAGGGACCGAGAATTCCTCTGACGTCTACTATTCCTCAGTGGTCTTCAGCTCAAAATAATTCTTATGCCCAAGTGGCATATTTTGGGGGTGGCATACTTTGATCCCCTTCACCCCGTATGAGAATGTCTGTTGTAGCAATGAGTGAACAAAGCGACAGGCTTGTTCATTAGTCACTGATGACAAGGGTGTGTGCCTTAAGCACACCTACAATTTGAGAGGCTTAGTTATTAATAATCGGCTCTAGTCCTTGATGAGTTCCTGGGTTTTCCCCCAGTTCCTGGTAGTCTCCTTTCCCATTTTCCTTACCTCATCTAATAATCTCTCACCTAAGGGAACAGGAGGTGGGCGGAGAGTGCTGGAAGACAACAACTGGTCAAAAGAACCTCCAGGCAAGTTGGAATCCATTAAGCCAGAGGTGAGTACAAATAGTAATCAAAAGCTTGGCCAAAATCAGGTTGTCAAGTCCAGGTTACAGGGCCAAAGGAAAGAGAAGAGGGCCAAGGGCAAGCAGAGGGTGGCCTGAAACACAGGTCCTTGTTTGTTGCCAGTGATTACAGCTGATTAAGGTTCAGCACCAGGGTGGGCCCACTGTGTTCAAAGGGCAAAGGCCAAAGGGACCCTATAGAGGTAACAATTCTGCAACTTTGTTAGGGCATTAAAAAAATATGTCCTGAACATACATAGATTTTCTGCATTCAATTTTTAAAAGCATATTGTACCTTCTAGTGCTATCAGGCAAAATTATTGGTGGTATAATCATAATATGCACAATTTGCATATACAAATATGTATAAAATATGTGAACAGTTCTAAAAAACCCCAGACTGCTTCAGAAGAATGTATATCATACAAATCATTCTGCAAAATGTCATTTCCCAACTTACATCCCAATCCTTACACCTATCCTATTAATTCAGTCCTTTAAAAAAAAAGACATACAGAAAATATAAATCATACTCCTAAAGCACTACTACACCAGGCACCAAAATTACATAGCATGATGATGCATAATTATGGCACTTTCAAACAGCATTTGAGAGCATGTCACAAACGATGAAAAATGCAATTTATTTTCGCTGACAGATATTAATTGCTCTGTGTTAAAAAAAAATTTTGAACCATTAATGATAAGCAGAAATGGTAACATCAATGCCTTGGAAACAACTGCAAGGAAAGAGGTATAGTTCTAATCATAAAAACCCTCATAGCACAAGGAAAGGCAATTTCTCAAAGAGGACATCTATTATTAAAATTTGTAAATTGTTGCCATGACACAGTAGGAAGGGGCTCAAATGTGAAATCACTTCCAGCGGGTCTAAAGTGTTATTAATCTCCGATAGCACAGGCTAATTGGAGTTTAGAATTTTGCCCTGTTTCCTTGGCAAACTGTCTTTGTTTGGGCAAAACTGGACAGTTGCAGGGCAACCTTCAGTGCAGGAATGTACAGGACGAACAGGTTATTCCTTTAAAACTGAACCCCCAATAGGCAAATGAATTTTACTTGTGGTTTAGGGGGTCTGTGCTTTTCCCTTATTGCTATTAGTGCTGCTATTGTAGTTAGTTGATTTCACTCTGTTACTTGAGCGATTCTGGAATCTGGACAACAACATTAGGTTACGCTGGCTTCCACACAGACCGTGTGGCTAACGCGAAGTCATCACAGATCTCATGAAACTCCGCTGTCTTCCAGAGACCTCTCGGTGAGTTCCTTTCACCATCGTCCTCACCACCTTCCAAAACCCGTGTTAACACCCAGGCTCTTTCCATCCTGGGAGCCACCTAAGCTAATCCTCACCTGCACAGCCCTGCTTCCAAGTCTGTGGTCTTGGGAGCCATTCTGAAACCCTGTGTCTAAATTCTTCTCCACCTCCTTCTATCCCTATTTCTATCAACAGCTCCGCTGGTCTTGTAAAAACCTAGGCTGGATATTTTATCACTGAATCTACATTAGCCCTTCCCCTAAGACTGCTTATGATATGCATCAGTTACCACCTTGCTACAGATATTATCATCCCAACTCACATAGTTTTCCCAAGATCTGCTTCCGATTGCACTCTGTACACAGCCAGCAGCTCATTCTCCCTAAAACGCTGCTTCCCCTCAGACCACTACGCACACACTCCTCATCGCCAAGCTGCCTCCGTGGCTGCAGGACGATGTCCAAAGGCATTAGCTTGACATGTGAGACCCTTTATGACCTGACCTCAGCCCACCTCTATGGACAAGGCTACTTACTAATTGTCCCCTCTAGCTGGTGTGATCTATGAAATACATGCACAGAGGAGTTAAGCCATCGTGCCTCTGGATTTTGAATTCAGGCAAATTCCCTGGGACTTACGTTCCTTGTTTTCCCAGTTTTTGATTTCAGATCAGATTTCAAGTTCTCTACAAAACTATTTCAGCCCCACATAACTGCCTTCCTCTTCCTACTACACTCACATAGTTGGGATTATATGAGGGCTGTCCGGAAAAAAACCAGCCATAAATGCCTCTAATTTTCATATTACATGATTGGATACTTTCCGGATGCTTCCTTGCCATGTTAAATATCTGTACACGGGGGTCCTAATTTCAACCAGATCACAAGGCCCTTAAGGGTGTGGACTATGTCCAACATTTCTAGCCTCCCATAACCTGTGCTCAATGAATACCTGCTGACAGACCTGCCTGATCACCTCCTGTAACAAGTGGAGTCCAAAGGAAAGGGAGCACACCATGCTGGCCTGCTGAGCAAAGCCACAGGCCCAAAGGGATAAGGGCAATGGCTGAAACCAGAATTGTAAGCAGAAGTTAGGTCAGAGTCAAATAAAACCAACTCAAAACACATACAAATTCAAATACAGCTGGACCCAAAGAGGAAGGTTTGGTAAAGTAAGTAAGAGAGCAAGGAGGATTGCACGAACAAGAAAGTGGCGACCATTTCCCAGTGCGTACGAATACTGAATTGTTATACTGTACACTTGAACCTAATATGATATGAAATGTCCTTATACCTTACTTTTTCAAAATATGAGCAGAAAGTTAAAACGTGGATGGAAAGGAGAGAATTGGCCTGAGGTTATTCCAAAGCTAAAGTGCCAAATTAAGACACTTGACCTAATTGACAAATACAGGACAAGGTTCTCAGCAGTGACAGCACCCAGACATTTTTCAAGTACCTCTGGAATTGTTACATAATTTAGCCCTACGCTGAGCCATAAAGCAAGTCTCAACAATTTAAAGATACTGATATTAGTCAAGTAGATTCTATGATGGTGGTGGAATTAAGCTAAAAATAAAAAAGAATAACTAGGAAACCCCCAAATTTACTGTTTTGAAAATATTATAAGTAATATGATTTTAAATATCTCTGGGTCAAAGACAAATTGACAATGGATATTTTTAAATATTTATGTAAATAATGAAAATAAGGAATTAAAACATGTTGGATATGGCTAAAATGCCTATAGGAAAATTTATAAGTTTACATGTATATATTAGAAAAAAGAAATACTAAAAATTGACTTTATAAATATCCATCCCAAGAAGTTAGAAAAAGAATAACAAGTTAAACTCAAAGAAGTTGAAGACAGGATATAATTAAAATGAAGGTAGAAATTAAATAAAGAATAAAAAAATATATAGTACAGAAAAATCAACAAAGTCAAAATTAGTTATTTTAGAGACTAGTGAACTATTGACTAGACTGATTATGAAAAAAGAGAGAAAACAAGATTTACCGATATGGAGAAATAAAAAATAGTACATTAGCAAAGATCCTATAGACACCTTTTAAAGAGGATAGGAGGGATAACTTTATACCAATAAATTTTATAATTTAAGTGAAATGAACTTATAAAACATAACTTACCAAAACTGATGTTGAAAAAGATTAAAAACATTAATATCCCTATAGCCATTAAAGAAATTGAACCTAAAATTAAAAACTTCTCCTAAAGAAAACTCCAGATCTAAGAGACTACAGCACTGAGATATTAAAAGAATAAAACATCACAGCCAATTTGGATGTATTCCAGAAACACAATATTAGTTTGATATTCAAAAATCAAGGTAATTTACCACAGTAGAAGAATTAAGAGAAAAAAATCATAATCATTTCAACAGATACAGACGAGGTATTTAATATGATTCAAAACCCACTGTAATTTTAAAAATCTTAGCAAACAGAAAAGAAAACTTTCTTATTAAATAGAAGCTCCTAAATCAGACAAAATGTATAAAAATTTAGAACAAACACCATTCTTAATGGTGAAACACTGAAGGCTTTACTACTGGGATTAAGAATGAGATAAAGATTTCTGCTATCACCAATTCTATTCAATTTTGTACAAAAAACGTAAGGAAAAATTCTGTAAGAGTAAGAAACAAGTAAAACTGTCATTATTTTCAAGTGAAATGATACTGTGTTTAGAAAATCCAAAAGAAACCACAGAAACTATTACAAGAAATAAATTTAGGAATGTGACTAGAAACAATGTCAAAAGTCAACTGTATTTCTAATAAACCAGAAAAAAATAAGGGAGTGTGATGTTAACTCTGGGAGTTCGGGTCAGAATAGATTTGAATGGCAGGACACCTAACTGGGGTCGGAAAGTTGGAGACACCAGCACAAAATTGGTGTTTCCGGGAGAGAAAAGGTGAGTCACGCGGGTCGTGTGCTATTTCTCGACGCGGCTGCTGGTTACACGCCTGTTCGCTTTGTGAGCATTCACCAGGAAGCACACTTAGGATCGGGTGCACGTCATATGCCAGGAAGAAGTTTTATCTTTTAAAAACTGTGCCCCGTGTTGTGTGTGTGTATGTGTGTCTCTAGTCACTCACCCTCCTGGCAGACCGTTGGATGTTCAGGTAAAGAGAAAAAGCTTCAGAAGTTGGGATATTTCTGCGAGCTAGAGTCTAAGAGAACAGAGCTCAAGAAAAAACCAAATACAGAGGTGAGGGGGTGGCCGGAGTCTGCGCATGAACAGCAAAGGGGTCCATCAGGAGGCAGAGCCTTTGTACAATCTTGTTTTGCGGGGAGGGAGCACCATTTAATATGAGAAATTAGAAATGCAAATAATCTTTAGTCCAAAGTGGCTTTTATATCCTTTAATAGTATAAAATCTGATACTGTATAGACAATACCAAGAAAAATTTCACATTATAAACTGAGGAAAATTTATCAACTCGGTTTGGTTTGAATAGTCCCCGATTTTTCGTAGTGCCTTCTTCAGGCTGCTATCTTGGCAGCACAGGGCACCCATTCAGGGGCCAATCGATCATGCTTTTTATTAAATTATAGCAAGATCAATGTCTCAGTTTTCCCCCCCTAGAGCTATATATTGCACCTCAGCTCTAATAGTGATTGTGTAGGTAAAGTCAGCAGTCCTTTCTCTAACCTATTACTCCTCCTTGAGTTTGAATAAAATGTCTCTGCTTACATGGATGCATATCTACCATGTCTCAAGGCTGTGGCAGGCAGAGACCCTGTTAATCTCTATGTCATCAGATGTTTGATTAGCAAATCTGATTTAATCAACCCAACCTTGATGAAGAAATATCATCATAAATAATTGCAATGACCAAATTCAAATAAAAGCACAGCAAAAACAAACAAAGAAAATCATACGATGTTCAGAAAAATTCATTCATTCTCCAATCAAACTTTGCGGAGATCTAACTGCATGCTAGACACAGAGCTGTGTGATGGGCTCACAAACCAGCAACCATAACGGGGATTCCTGCTGTCACGGTGTCTGCGAACCAGGGGAGGAGGAGGGCAGGAGAATGAGTGTTTCCCCTTGAGGTGAGACACACACTGCTGTCAGATCGGGAGCTGCTGTGGAGGCAGAGAAGAGGGACTCCACTCTGAGAGTGCAGGGACAGTTCACAGAGCAGGGGATGCCACAGTGAGTCTGAAAAAGGACCAAGCTGATGAGAACTGGGACAGTATCCTAGGCACCTGAGAAGGGGTGTGGAAAAGGCTCATGCAATCAAGAAACTCCAGAAAGTTCTGTATGCCCAATGTGCATGGAGGAGGCTGATGAGAGATGAGGCTGGACAGAAGGGCCCTGAGAGTGAGAAACTTGTGAAGGAACTTCCCCAGAAATTTTAAGGGTGCCACTCTGGGCAGAGCAGTGAGGGCCAGACTGGCAGGCACACAGTGGACCATCCAGAAGGCTGCAGGAGCAGGAGTGAAATATAAATCACGTAAATTAGGGAGGAGAGGAGGGCCAGACGCCAGAGACTCTGAGAAGGTAAAATCAATGCAAATGAGGCCTGATTGGGTGTGAAGAGTAAGCAACAGGAAACATCTAGGCAGACTCCAAAGTGAAGAGGATTGAAAGGATCCAAGGGGTAACATGAAGGATTGGAAAGGACAGGGGCTGGGTCTGCTCCTGTCCTGAATTATCACTGTAAACCATGCACTCTGCCTGTGACTCCCACCCACCCACACAGATCAAGCTGCTCAGATGGTACCCTGGGACCATGTGTGAGGACATGTGTGAGGAAAACTAAGTAGATTCAAGGCTCCCAGAAAGAGACAGGGAAGGATAGAAAGATGATAGATAGATAGATAGATAGATAGATAGATAGATAGATAGACAGATAGACAGACAGATACACAGACATACCATAAGCATGTAGGGTGCCTGTGAGAAATCAAGGTAGAAAGCTCAAGAAGTCAGAAATAGACCTTAAACTAAGAAAAGTGGTTCAACCTGGAAACAGATGGCAGTATCATGTGGATAAGGAGGCTGCTGAGAATGCGTTAGGGTCCTTTTAGTGAAGAATACATAATAATGAAAAATGCAAGCCTACTAGTCACTGTAAGGAGAAGTCGCACCGTTTTTGCTGTTTTTATGGGCAATGGCCTTGTTGTAAACAGTCACGTTCAATATCACTATCATGATTTTTAAGAAAAGATATATAGGAAATGTTGAGCTCATTGGAGAAAAAGTATCAAAATAACATTGTAGGGTGGAGCCTGCAACACAAAGCCTCCCCACCACAACCAAGGGGAAAAGGAGGGGGTTACAGCAATTTTCCCTTGTCCAGTAAACAAGTTTCTGCACAACCCCTCCCCTCCCCGGCTCCGCTCTGATTTGGAGGACTGCCATTTAACTGCGCTGGGTTTAGAAAGCATTCGAGATTTCAATACTGACATAAGTCCTGGTTTTCCTTTTTGTCCCGCCTCCAAATGATACGCCCCAAACTTCCTCTCTCAAGTGAACATCCATCTCAGTCAGATTTAACTCCTCTCTGCTCTCCAAGCCTTGTCATGTACTCTGTTCTGCTATTTGCCACGTCCAACCTTGACCTGGAGGCACTTTTGAGTCTACAGCTCACTGTCGCTTCACGTTGACCCCTCGCCTCCAAGGAGAGTGCTGACATAAAACGTGACGCAGACCGGGGGAGTAGGGACTTCAACCTAGAAGCTAACCAGAGTGAAGGACAATGAATGCTTAAGGTTACTTTCAGTTTCCTTCAATTTTATGAGGAGAAATGATTTTGTCTGCCCAGCTGACCTTGTTTTCTCTTTCTCCTTCTACTCCTTCCTAACTCTATTGACCTTCTTTAACTTCATCGCTCTTCAAAGACTCCTTCAGCTTTGGGCTTCAGACTAGAGTGGAATTTGTGTCTTGGAAGGGAGAGAGAAGTAAGATGTCAGAAGGCAGCTACCAAGGGAACCATGAATTCATGATGAGTACCCTCCCTCCCCACCTCCAGACTCCCTAATTCCAGTCAAGTTGCTCATTTCTAGCTTGGAAACCAGTCAAAACTAATCCATATCTCCTTATGCAGATACTGCTATTAACCAATAGCCTCTTTAGGCACGTCCTACTTTATAAAAGTACTTTTCTCATTCATTTTCATTAACATTCCATTATTATAAAAATGCTAAATAACCATAATCATGCGTCTAAATTACAACCTCGGGGTGAACTCAATAAAGTCTAAAGAGAATTTGATTATTCTCACAACTAATTTCTAAAAACTAAACAGGAAATCTGCCTCACAAATAAAAAACAGCCTTACTATCCATCTATCTACTAAAGAGTTGTTCTTTTTTTTATTCTTTTGTCTCTTCTGTCTGAGACTTGCTCAGAAAATAAAAATTCCTAAGGGACGGACTCATCCATCTAAATGTTATTGAGTGCTGGACTGGTTAAGTCTGGAGCTCTGTTTTAGTTAGCGAACTTACCAAATTGAAAATGTGATAAATCTCAAACCTGCCAGCAGAGAAATCACTGGAGAAAATACGAAGTCCATTTGTTCATCATGTTGGTCACCAGTTCCTTTTAAGTTTTTGTCCCACACGGCTACTCATCTTGTCTCCCAGAATGATAGTCCACACCACCCATTCCGAAATTAGATAAAATTGTTGAGAGATTTGGTACCAATGAGGGGTAAATGATCGTATTCTTTTATTTAATTAAGAAATACCATCATTATTTCCCTTTGCTCCCAATACATTCTTGGGCTAGTCTGACACGAGACCTGTTTATCCTTTTAATTGGAGTCTTTTGGTGGCTTTACAGTTACAGAGGGCTAGTCATTCATTCTCAGACTGCAAAATGTCTACATCATATAAAAAACAATTTCAGAATTCTGAACTACCATTTTCTTGGTATCTCTCGTTAGGTACAATTTAAATCAATTTTGTCGCTATTGTTTTTTGGCATTGAATTACTCTACAGAATGACTCTGCCTCTGTTTTTGACCTGAGATGTCAATGCTTTCTGCTTCTCCTGGTGTTGTGCACACAAGGTTGACAACACTACACTAAGTTCAATGCATGGAGACCACCACACTGACAGGATTTAGGGTTTAGTGCCTTGCATTTGGTCTCAGCTTCACAGGAAGGATACATGAAAATTCTCCAACACATTTAGGCTATAGACAAGGACAAGTCTGATTAAGACTGCTGTAATCATGAGAAAAACTCTAAACTGGGGACAAAAAGGCCTTGGTTCAGGGGCTGTGGTACCTTGGGAATAAATAGCTGCAACTTATTAAATGCCTTCAAGCCTGCTGCAGGCTGCAAGATACTAAACCTTCCTGCATGTCAGCCTTCAGATTGTAACAGGGAAATTATTACTTCCATTTATGAATAACATGATTTCCATTTATGAACAATACCTCCCCTTCAGTGTTTGTTCCATAAAACAAGTGAGGAAACTCGAGGTATAAGTACTATGCAAATGTTCTTCATTTCTACGTCTTCATACCCTCTTCCTGTACTTGCTCCTGAAGCAGAGTTGCTCCTTCTCTTCCAAGGTGATGGTTCTCCCGAGGGCATCTTCTCCATCAGCTTGGCTTCAACTCTCACCTACTGGCTGATGACCTCCAAGATCTACATCGGCAAGGGGAGTCTTTCCCTTTCCAGCTGACCCATGTGCACCACCACTGAAGCCATACAGGTCGCTTTCACTCAACATGTAGTTTCTCTCTCCTCATGTGCACATTCCGGGAAAGTTAATGACACCAGTCATCTCCCTTGTTACCCGGCCAAAAAATGCTCT
This sequence comes from Lyroderma lyra, assembly GCA_004026885.1. Lineage (NCBI taxonomy): Eukaryota > Metazoa > Chordata > Mammalia > Chiroptera > Megadermatidae > Lyroderma > Lyroderma lyra. The sequence continues at coordinate 4,747 of PVJL010001702.1, read as the reverse complement.
GTATTCCCTTGGGTCCCACCAACTCTTTCACGCCTTCCCAGAGGATCTCAGGTCATGTCCATTCTGTCTCCTATGTATCTCTCCAATCTGTCCTCTCCCCTGTATCCCACTGGTAAAGGCAGTCAAGTCCATCAGTGTTCCTCTCCTTGTCTACTGCAGGCCTTCAAGACTTCCATTCCTCCAGGAAGTCCTCCTCTAATGCCCTGCCTGCATCCTGTTAGCCCATCCCAGAGCTCTGCTGCACCTGTAGTGGACAGTTCTGATATACTTCTAGGCCTTCCTGTCTCGAGTTCCGGAGCCTCTGCCTGAGGCCTTTCTCTGGCCACAGCAGGGTGTTCAGCCTTGGTGCCAGGCATTCAAGATTCCAAGAACAATTCTTAATCAGCGAAGGGCAGGAATTGGCAGACAGAGGTCCCCGTTTCCTCACTGCTCCATGGGACAATTCTGAGGTGTGTTTCATACACTCAGAGGGTTCCAGCAGCATTTAGCCCAGGTGCCCACCAGAGACCCTATTTCACAATACCCGCCTTATTAGCTGTCTTTCCTTCCATGTCTTACCTGCCCCTGCTTTCTGGGATCACCTTCTAAATGAACTACTTGTACCCAAGTTCTTTTCTCAGATCCTCACCTATTAGGCAGAGTTTAGGGGAAAAGCAAACGAAAACAAATAAGAACGAGAATGTCATCAGATTTCTTAACAGCAACAATGAAAGTAAACAGGCAGTGAAATAGCACATTCAAAATTCTGAATCAAAAGTATTTCCAACCAAGAATCCTTTCCTTTGTCTGTCCAAACTAAATTAAATGTGAGAGTATGATGAAGACATTTTCAGACATGCTGAATGTAGTAATTGTGATATAAGAAGAAATATGTGTTGGCCTGTCCTTGGTTCTTGGCACACAGCTTCTAAAATCCTTTTAATTTCCTAAGTGATAAAGAGGTGCAGGAGCATCTTTTGTTATACTATTTGGCCTTTTGTCCTCAAGTAACTCAACAACTCAAGTAACTCCAGCTCCTGAAGTGACTCCAGAGCTAAGGCGAAAGGAATGTCTTATTATGCATTACAAGCCCTTTCAACCACCTCGGAGTTTATGGTAATGAGGTGACTTAGAAAAGCTCCTAAGGATTGGGGGTTGGTTGTCAAGGGAACCAGCCTTGTCTGTGATCAGAGGATTGAAACTTTCAGTCCCACCCCACCCACTCCTGCCCCTGGGGAGGAAAGAGGGGCTAGATGTTGAGTTCATCACTAATAACCAATGATTTAGTCAATCATGACTGTATAATGAAACCTCTATTTAAAAACACCTATGCAGATGAGCGTGGAGAGCTTCCCGGTTGGTGAATGCATGGAGTCTGATGGAAGGACATGGAGCTCCACATCGGGTCCCACACACCCCGCCCTCTGTATCTCTTCCCCTGTCTGCTCCTGAGCTGTAGCCTTTTTAATGTAATAAGTAAACCGTGTTCCTGTGTTCTATGAGCTGCTCTAGCGAACTGTTGAACCCGCGGTGGGGTGGTGCTCATGGGAAACTCCGAGTTACAGCTGGTCCGTCAGAAGCACAGGCAACAATCCCGTGCCTCACATCCCAAGTGGAGAGCAGAGAGCAGTTTCGTGAGACTGAGCCCTTAACCTCTGGGGACTTTGCTAACCCAGGTAGATAGTGTCAGAACTGAACTAAAACGTAGGACACGCAGTTGTTCACAGAAATTAGAAAACTGCTTGGTGTGGGGGGAAGAAACCCCACACATCTGGTGTCAGAAGGGTTGTGGGTAGTACTGAGAGTAGAGTGGTGAGTGGACAAACAGAGAGGCATTTTCCTTTCACTCAGTCTCAAAACCTAATGACCATCTATCTACCCATCCTCAGGAAACTACCAGAAGGTGTGTTCCGCCGAAATAGGAGCCAACCAAGAAATGGGCAGGCCTCAGACCCTGGAACTGAGATCCGCACAGAAGAGAAGCCCAAGAACTGCCCAAACGCTAGGAAAAGGAACATCCAGGACAGCACATGTGCCGTAGGCTGAGAAAACCACCTGGCAGCCTGGAACCAGGGCTGTGAGGGCTCCACAAGGAAGTGTTCTGTAACCTCGAGGAAAAAAAATGGAAACAGTGAGTTTTGCTCTATGTATTTTGTAAAGTGGCAATATCAACACTCCCTTCTCCAGCCCCTGTACCTCGAGACGGCCTTCAGAAAGGAGAGCCATTTTTATGGTTGTTTTTAGAAAGAGCTTGATTTGGTTAGTAACGAAGCATTACAGAGCTCCTGGTGAGATCCTGCTCTGGCGACCGAGCATTTACAACGTCTGGCAGTGGAGGAGTGAGTGGTCTCTATGTGTAAATGCAACTTAGAGATGCGGAATAAGATGGTGTACGGGTGGCAGTGGGGTGTGGTACGAGTGTGTGTGTGTGTGTGTGTGTGTGTGTGTGTGTGATGAAAATGGGTAGAGGATGCCTACTCAATAGAGGAGGGTACCAGGCCTGAGAAAGGGGTAATGGAAGAAGAGTTTCCCTCACCTTAACCCTGGATCTACCATCTTACTGACAATATCACACTTTGTCTCCCACTACCATGAAATCTTTTAAAGTCCTCTATCACCAGGAAGGGAACCGGGCCCGCTGAGGGAGGGTACAGAATGAACAGTGGTTCTCCGGGCTGCGATTCCTCAGTCTGTCTGAACAAGAGGGCTTTTCAGAGCTTGCTATCAATGTTGTTTTTCCCATCACTAATAAATATTATATGATTAGTGCACGTGCCATGGTGAATTTGTGTCCCGCTTCCTGATCAAGAGCATAGCCCCAAGTTTCTGCCTGGATTTGAGGTCATGGGGGACCAAACAGTAGCCTACACCCACTGAAGCAGAGGGTCTGAGCTGCCCTATGCGCTGCTGCTCGTCTGACCATACGCAGAGTTCTTAACCCTTCAGTGCTGTAGCTTCTTCATCAGTAAAATGGGGATGATGACAGTAACACCTACGTCACAGGGCTGATATGAAGATTAATGACATTGTATGAAAGTGCTCGGTCGGGTCCCTGGCAAGTAGTTAACACCCAGAAAACGGGAGCTGTCATCTACGCTACTGATCTGGTCCAAACCACACAAAAAGAAGGTGCCTCATTTAATTTCCATCAGCAATCCCCCTGTGCCTTGCAATCTTCAAGGAAGCCACAATGTGTGGAAACGCTGCCTATTTGAGTACCCCAGTGCTTCTCAAACTGTGCTCCACAGAACAGTAACCCACCACAGGCTCCGCGGTACCAGGGATATGGAGTCCGAAAAAGCATGAAATATTTCCATAAGGATGGCTCTGAGAAATCCTGTAGTAAGGAAAATGCCTTAACTTTGTATAAATAGCCCAACACTCCCCCAATTTGTATTTAACCATGGAACTCTTATTACAAGAAACATGTACTAAGAGTTCCTAAAACTACTGTTGCATGAAACCCACTTCAGGACAAAACGGTGAGTTCCAGTAAGAGCTTCCCCCGTAAGACCACCCAGAACCCCTGTGCAATCCCGAGTGCAGGTGCTGGGCAGCCAGCCGAGGCCGCAGCAGGCGCCCTTGGCGATTTGGGTGGAGGCTTCTTGTTTCTTAGTATGACACAGCACCCTCTATAGAAATGACTCCCCACTTCCATTAGTACTCTTACCTTTAAGCACAACAAAGCCTGGGAGAAAGCCAACTGCAATCAGCTTAAAGGTGACAGAAATATGCTCTTACCCTGGGCAGTGGTGTGGTAGAGGGGGTCTGTTAGCTTTGCAGATCTCCCAGTGAAATGTGGTTTTTACCATGGCATTTTGAATGGAATGAAACTTTGTCTGATTTCACAGAATAATTTGGCATTATCATCCAATTGCATAGAATTGGAATAAATGGACAGCTTTAAACCTTCAAAGCTCGAAAGCACATCACAGATATTTTCTCTTTATCCCCATTGTTATAGAACACTGAACACTGATTTGCAGTAAAGGTTATATCTTATTTCAAAAACAATGAGGGTAACCGAGTAGGATAAAAAGAGAGTTCATATAGGCTCCTACATAAAATAGGCCACAGTCTACAAAAGAGTCCCAGCACATTACACAGGTGGAGAAATATGCCTATTGCATGTTTAGTACCAAGCAGTATGCAGTGATTGTTGTAGATACCATGTTAAACACATTTAAGCAGAAATGGCCTGTTCTCTGGTTCTGTGCTACCTTCCACATGAACAAAACTGATACAAAGGCCTAGGAGTTGACTTAATACCAAGAAGGAAAACCATGTCAATGCTTTGAGCATGAACACATTTTGACACTTATGAGTGGCAAATGAAGTTGGGTCACTGAAATGAAGAAGAAAATTGCTTCTCCTTCATCGAGGAAAATTTCTTGATGAAGATATAATTCTGACTACTAGAAAATGTTTACGTGCTGAGCAGTTAGTACAAAAGAGAGAACTTATTCTAGTGATTAGCAAAGCCTGTGGTATGTAGTAAGCACTCAGGAAATACTGTTTATGCAACAAATGCAAGTAGTATTCTAGGAAAGGGGGTGGGCTCATAAGTCTCAAGATTCATGAAGCATGAAGAAGGAAATTTAGATGCAGAGAAGGGCTTGGGTTACAAGAGTTTAAGTCCTACAATATTCAAGTAACTAAAATAATAAAATAAATAAGTAACTGTAAATACACACATACATATATGGTGTGTGTGCACGCGTGTGTGTGTGTGCGTGCGTGTGTGTGTGCGCGCGTGTGTGTGTGTGCG